>WNWU01000037.1:12747926-12765612 GCA_012654045.1 Ptyas mucosa
AAATATCATCCATAAAGCTCATAAGTCTCCATTAAGCGATCCTTCCAAGAGCTGAAACTATCAACTTTAATTTCTCCAGATGGCCAAGTATAGAAATCAAACTCCATCCCCTCTCCCACATTGTAGGATATAGAGGTTGAGCTGAAGAGAATGGAGGGTTTGAAGGAGAATGTCTTCTCCGACACATTTCAAAATGGAAATGATGACGTGTACGCTGGGTTTCATGCAAATTGTACTAATACAATGCTAAAATCTGCCTTGCTGTTTCTGAGCTTTCCCCCACCCACACCCCAATTTATTTATTTGTTTATTTATTTTTTGTTCCTTTTTGAACCTTATGCTTTAAATGTTATTTTTAAGATTAAAATTTTCGGTTAGATTTTTTGGGGGAGTGATATTTTTGAGCGTTATCATTCGAAGAGTGGTGTGTTCTAAATGCCATTTGAAAAACACATTAGCTTCCCTAGTTGCTAAAATTTTTTAACCTGAAAGAAGGCCAATGAGTATAGTTTCAAAGTCTTCCCGTGAAATTCAGAAGAAAATGTGGCATCCGGGGAGACTGCTAAAACTAAATAAATAGTATAAATCACATTCCACCTTACCGTTTTCACATTTTTCCTTACAAAGAAATTTTGAAAGCAAATTCTCTTTCATCAAACTTAATGACAGCCGTCTAAAACATGCAGGATAAGTTCTCTTTTTAACACTAAATAGTAGTTATTCGCAATGATTTTATTTTTAGGAAATAAGCCAAATACATAAGTGTTAACCAAGAGGATTATCAAGGCTTAGTGAATTTGGCCCTATTTTGTGACCATTCTTATCATGGTTGTTAAGTGAATCTCAGCAGCTGTTAAGTTAATAACATGGTTGTTAATTGAATCTGGCTTCGCCATTGACTTTAATTGTCAAAAGATTGCAAAAAGTGATTACATGACCCTGGGACATTGCAACCATCATAAATACATGCCAATTCTCCACTTAAAGAAAAGAACATATGTACTTTTGTTTCCAGATGGAAACCGCTTCTGAACTTTGTGCTTGACGTGGAAAAGAATGAAACTTTGATTCTGAGTTTTACAGATTAGACTGATAGACTTTTGTAGAAATGACTGGTTCCAGGGATGAAATCCAGCAGGTTCTGACAGGTTCTGGAGAACTAGTAGTGGAAATTTTGAGCAGTTCGGAGAACCGGCAAATATCACCTCTGGCTGGCCCCAGAGTGGGGTGGGAATGGAGATTTTGCAATATCCTTCCCCCAGGAGTGGGGAGGGAATGGGGATTTTGCAGTTTCCTTCCCCCGGAGTGGGGTGGGAATGAAGATTTTGCAGTATCCTTCCCCTGCCATGCCCACTAAGCCACAGCCACCAAGCCACACCATGCCCACCAAGCCACGCCCACAGAACCAGTAGTAAAAACATTTGGATTTCACCACTGACTGGTTCATATTAATATGGTAAAACAACAAGTTGTAATTTGTTGTTAATGCCTTATTCTACTGTAACAGATAGAGTCAGAAGTCAATGCTTTTTTTTCTTTCCCCTCCCTTCCTCACTTTTCTTTCCCCTTTCCCCTTCCCTCTCCCTGTCCTCTTATTTGCTTTTAGAAAAAATAGAATTTGAATAGAATAGAATTCTTTATTGGCCAAGTGTGTTTGGACACACAAGGAATTTGTCTTTGGTGTATATGCTTTCAGTGTACATAAGGAGAATAAAATACATTAATCAAGAATAAAAAGATACAACACTTAGTGATAGTCAAGGTTACTAATAAGCTTGTATTTTGTATTTTATAATACTTTATAACCCAATTGAAATGTATTAAAAAAATACATGCCAATTGCCAAGTTGGCCAAGTTGGGGATGCTGCAAAGGTCATGTGAAAATTGGGCATAAGTCATTTTTTTCAGTGCCATTGTAACTCCAAACATTCATTGGATGGATGGTTGTAAATCAAGGATCACTCTATTAAGCTGTGACTTGCATTCATAGGAGAAATGAGAAAAGCCAAACAAGGGAACTAAGTAGGCAACATTTAGTCAAGATATGTCTGCATAAAAGCAGAAATCCCAGAACTGGCCTTCTCCTTGTGATTCTGGGGTGGCTTTTGATCTGAAGCTGTGATGAACGTTTTGCTTCCATCAATGGCAAGCATATACACCCTGTGATATTCCTTTCCCCCTTCTTCTTAAAATCTGGTAAATAAACTTCCATAGGAACATAAGAAATAAATAAAATATGGTCTTTATTCGAAGCACAGTTTTGGCCTTGTGTTATCCACCCTGCAGTAAATGCCAGGAGGGCAAGAAGGGGAGAATTAAAAAATGCAACCCCTAATTTACATTTCATTGGAATGAAAAGCAAAAACTCTCCACTGAAATGCCATTTGGGTGAATGCTAATTTTGTAGTTGTTTTCAAATACCTAGGAATATCGTAATATGATCCCTTGCGGTAGGCTTCCAGGAAAAAGCAAATCACTTTCCAGTATTTTAAATGAGGGCTCCTGGCACTTCCCCTTCTCATTATTGTAGGCCCTCAGATACCAAAAGCCAGCTAATGAAAAAAATTATACGACTTTCTCGTGGCTTCGTTCCCTGACTTGCTTTGATATGGAATTGTTAAACAGAATGCTATATTTGCGCGCAATCGTTATTTTGCAGCAGCTGGGTCATTTAATTATTTAGCAGTATGCTTATAAACTTCTACTTTAATGACATGTCCTAATGATTTCTTGCAGGATCATTACCTTGGTGAACAGTAGTTAAGGAACAATATTATGGCTCTCCGTCTTTGCATTGCCTGTGGAATTTTAGGCATATGTTGGAAGAAGTACTGTGATTCATATGCATAGCTTTTATTAAGGGATGGCCAGATTCACCAAAGAAGTTGCCAAAAGTCAGTCTCCATCACTGAAAGATTTGCTTGTAGGGCAGATTTTTTTTACTTTCAAGAAGGTCTTTTCATCTTACATAGCAAGGACCACAGATGTCATTACAGTAGTGGCCAAAATTGTGGAAACCTTTTGGGAAAAGTGTATTTTCTAAAATAGAATAGAATAGAATTTTTATTGGCCACGTGTGATTGGACACACAAGGAATTTGTCTTGGTGCATATGCTCTCGGTGTACATAAAATAAAAGATACGCTCATCAAGAATCATAAGGTACAACACTTAATGATAGTCATAGGTTACAAATAAGCAATCAGGAAACAATATCAATATAAATCGTAAGGATACCAGCAACAAGGTTGAAGTCATACAGTCATAAGTAGGAGGAAATGGATAATGGGAACGATGAGAAGATTAATAGTAGTGCAGACTTAGCACATAGTTTGACAGTGTTGAGGGAATTATTTGTTTAGCAGAGTGATGGCGTTCGGGAAAAAAACTGTTCTTGTGTCTAGTTGTTCTGGTGTGCAGTGCTCTATAGTGTCGTTTTGAGGGTAGAAGTTGAAACAGTTTATGTCCAGATTATGAGGGGTCTGTAAATATTTTTCACAGCCCTCTTTTTGACTCGTGCAATATACAGGTCCTCAATGGAAGGCAGGTTGGTACCAATTGTTTTTTTTGGAGTAGTACCATAAAATTATATATCAATGGGAAGATAATTTAATCAAGAATATAATGCAATACTTTTTATGAAGGATTTGCTATTAGAATAGCAGTTACAGTATAAACAAAAGTGAAACACCTAGAAAAAATGAGATATACAAAAATTATCACATCAGTTAATACTTAGTTGGGTAATCTTTAGCATGAATTATGCCCTTACAACGTCTTCCCATGGAGTGAACCAAGTTTTTTAGTTCTGCAGCTGTTATAATGTGAAACCAAGATTGAATGATTGCTTCTATTAACTGGGTTGCTTCTGACTAACAAGTTTCTTTAGTGAACTCCATAGATTTTCAATTGGGTTAAGGTCTGGGCTATTCCCAGGCCATTCCAGCAGTGGAATATGATTATCTTGAAACTCCAAGAGAAGGTGGTGTTATTAGCCATCAAACCTCAAAAATACACTTTCCTCTAAAGATATACACAATTTTGGCCACTACTGTATGGCTGGTCCAGAAATGTTCAGTCTAGAAGCTGGGGCAAATTGAAGAACACACCCAAATGACTTCCTGACCATGTCTACCTCATCTGGATATTAGAAATCAGCCATAATTTTTGTAATAAAAAGAAATATGCTCATTATTTCACAACTGACTTTTATTTGGAAATATGGGTTCCTCTGCATCAATTGAATCAGGATGAAGAGAATTGACAGCAGCAATAAAATGTTGAAATGTATTCATGTTCATTTCATGTCCTTCTTTCCCCTCTGAGGAGAAGTTCTCTCCAACTTCTCTCTCTCGGTGAAGTTTTGATAGCAACGCCTTAAGAGATGCTTCTGAAAATATTGAATTTCAAGTGAGTTGAAGAGTTGGACAGCCAACTTCAGAAGTGCAGCTTCAGGTACTGTTGAGATATAAAGATTAAGAGTCTAAATATCAGAACTGAAGAAAACAGGATTCAGTTGAAGAAAAACACATTTAGATCTCAGTTGAGACTAAGGGGAGCTGTTGTGCTCTTTCTTCTTTGAGTTTAAGCGTCCTTGGTCAAGTTGAATATTTTAATTCTAAGTCAACAGAAGTAAACCCAGACCTTGACCTGACAGAAAATTACTGGCAACTTTCTGCAAATTATTATTATTATTTATGTGGATATTTACTAAGTGCTAATACAAAAAAAAAAGAAAGAAATAAAGTCAGCACTTCATAATATCTCCTTTGGCAAAAATAAGCATTTGAAAGTTTCCTGTAAACAGCTAAGAATATTTCTGTTTTTGCTTTTGATTTTTCACCCAACCTTCCCTAGAGTATTTTAGCTCAGAAGTATTCTTAGGCTTTTCTGCAGGTATTTCATGACTGAGATCTCCTTACTGATTTTCAATAATGTTCAGATGTGGAGAACTATCAAAGCTGTTCGAAAACCTTCATATTTATTCCTGTAAGTACTTCTTTATGCTTGATTTAGAGCAGTGTTTTTTATTGCTGGCTGAAGAATTCTGGGGTTGAAATCCACATATCTTAAAGTTTCCAAGTTTGAAAAATACTGGTTTAGAGGTATGTTACTTGAAAATGAAAAGTTACAACGTACTGACTGAAGGGTGTCCAAATTTCTACAGCTGTTTTCTAGTTTGCTGCTTCTTAGTTTAAATTTGTAAACCACAACATCCACAAAGGTTTTCCAGATTGCCAAACCAATTCAAATGCATTTGGCTCAATAATTTGTTTTGACTTTTTGATTTGATTTGTAGAGTTGGCTTTATTCAGAGACTTGGTTTTATTTATTTATTGTTTATTTATTGGTTCGATTTATATACCGCCCTTCTCCGGAGACTCAGGGTGGCTTACAATGCATTAAGCAATAGCCTTCATACTTTTGTATATACCTGCTTAGTAGGGCTTTCAGCCCTCCCCAAGCGGTGTTCTTTTTATACAAAGTCAGCTTATTGCCCCCACAATCTGGGTCCTCATTTTACCTATCTTGGAAGGATGGAAGGCTGAGTCAACCTTGAGCCTGGTGAGATTTGAACTTGCAATGATTGCAGGCAGCTGGCAGCTAAGTGTTACTTAAACACTCAACAGCGCTTTAGTTCGCTGCTCCACCAAGGCTCCTTGGTGGTTGAATTAGCTTCCAGTCACATCTCCAAATTAAAACTTTGCACATCCCTATTAACCCATGTTGTGGTAGATGTAGTAGACCACTACATATACCTTGGCCAATGGATCTCAATGGAAGGTGATACAATAAAGGAAATTGAATGGTGTATTAAATGTGATTGGCAGGCATTCGGCAAGTGAAGCATAATTTTCAAGAACAACCTCCCCCTATGCCCGAAGAGAAAAGTTTTTGATCAGTGTGTGGTACCTGCTCTAACATATGCCAATAAAACATGGACACTAACCTCACAATTGATACAAAAGCTAAGAGTGACACAAAGAGCTAAGAAAAAATACACACTCGGCATTTCAAGACAAGATAGAAAGAGCTGCACATGGATTAGAGAACAAACAAAAGTATATGATATCATCAAGAGAATAAAAGAATGGAAATGGAAATGGGCTGGTCGCATAGCAAGAAGAACCAATGGCAAGTGGACTAAGGCAGTCATAGAATGGATCCCACTTGATAAAAAGTGTCCATGAAAGAGACCTAAAACAAGATGGGTCAACGACATCAGCAGGTATTGCAGGTAAAATTGATAAAAGAAAACTCTGGACTATATTGATTGGGAACATGCGGAATTGGCCTTCATCCTACAGTCGATAGTCAACGGCTAAAGTGATGATGAGGATTAACCATGTCAGCTAATTACGGCCATTATATACCTTTGACATATTTGGCAGATGGTGGAAATAGTGTTAACTGATGGCTTATCAGGACAGGTTGACACTTGGCATCTGTGGACAGATTGCAAACCTCTGATCAAAATCAAAGTCGAAACAACTCCTGACTTCCACAGAATCCAATATGAGATGAGCTACTTTATTTTCCAATATGCCCTGGATGTAACACTGTTCTGGGCATTGTAGAAAGTTTAACACAGAGACCCTTGAAATAAAGGTCAAGGTAAAGGTTCCCCTCGCACATATGTGCTAGTTGTTCCTGACTCTAGGGGTCGGTGCTCATCTCTGTTTCAAAGCCGAAGAGCCAGCGCTATCCGAAGACGTCTCCGTGGTCATGTGGCCGGCATGACTAAACGCCAAAGGCGCACGGAAAGCTGTTACCTTCCCTACCATTCCCTAATAGGTGGTCCCTATTTTTCTACTTTTATTTTTTTACGTGCTTTCAAACTGCTAGGTTGGCAGAAGCTGGGACAAGTAACCGGAGCTCACCCCATTACGTGGCACTAGGGATTCGAACCACTGAACTGCCAACCTTTCAATTGACAAGCTCAGCGTCTTAGCCCCTGAGCCTCTGAATCACCCAATGCCGCTGTCTAACTTCCTAATCAAGAGGTCACTGTTTATTATAGCTGGCGGCAGTTTGATAGCAATTCCTAATTTGTTTCTCAGAAGCAGGTTTCTGGACAGCTTCTCATAAAAAGTTCCTAAGTTCTGGGGCCGCTTCAAACATGCCCATGCCAGGTTTCAGGAGGAAAGAAGCATAAAGTTGCTACCTACCCTCTGTCTTTCTCCCCTTCTCTGTCTATTTGGCAAAGATCTCTGTTTCTATGGTGCAAAAGAAATGCTCCGGCCAAAAATATTCACAGATTGTGAGTTTGTTTCTTGCTGCCAGCGTGGTTAGCCAAAACTGCAGGTTTGTGAATGGTCCTTTCCCAGCTGCAGAGCTAACACAATAATTTTATTTTCTGGAAAGAAGCCAAATGCATAAAGGTTAACCAATCTGATTATTAAGGGTTATTAAACCTCTTGCTTATGCTTGCTTATGCATTACTAAGAGGGTTTTTGTGGGAGGGAGGGAATTCTGGCTGCAAAGCATTCCTATTTATTTCCCAAGTTGGGGTCTTTTTTCCTCCCTCCATATTATACCACTGCTTTCACAGGTGCATAGTGACAAATAGGTTGCATTATTTATTTTCCTTTGGCTACTTTTGTTTTCTGGGTGGGGGAACAGTCCATCTCCTAATTAAGAAGGCAAACCAAAGGCCACATTATGAGAAAAATATATATATTCTCTTTCTGCTTCATTTAATGGCTAATTGAACTGCTGTTGTTATTGTAATTTGAACATAATTAGAACAAGATGTTTGTTTTGGTCCCTTGGATCCTTGACTGCTTCTGCCTGCAGCCAAATTTGCTTGCCTTCGAATAAATTGGGATAATAATAACACTAGCAAATAAGCAGATGTAAAAAAAAAAGTCAGATGAAAAAACAATTAGTGTCAGTAATTAAACAGAATAAAAACAGGTATCTACAAATAATACTAATCATTATCGTATTAATAATTGACATTGAAATAGAGATCTCTAGTGCATTGTTTCTCAACCTTGGCAAGTTTATGATGGGTGAAGTTCAGAGATGGTATTCAGCAGGTTCTGACCAGTTCTGGAGAACCGGTAGCGGAAATTTTCAGTAGTTCAGAGAACCTCTGACAAATACCACCTCTGACTGGCCCCATCTATTCTCTGCCTCCTGAGTCCCAGCTGATCGGGAGGAAATGGGGATTTTGCAGTAACCTTCCCCTGGAGTGGGGTGGGAATAGGGATTTTGCAGCAACCTTCCCCTGGAGTGGGGTGGGAATGGAGATTTTGCAGTATCCTTCCCCTGGAGTGGAGAGGGAATGGAGATTTTAGAGTATCCTTCCTCTGCCATGCCCACCAAGCCACACCCACCAAGTCATGCCACACCCACCAAGCCACACCCACAGAACCAGTAGTAAAAAAATTTGATTCCCACAACTGGTGAAGTTCAACTCCCAGAATTCCCCAGCCAACCTGATGACCGGAGAAACTTCCTAACAGTGAGAATAACTAACCAGTGGAACATTTTGCCTTCAGAAGTTGTGAATGCTTCATCACTGGAGGTTTTCAAGAAAAGACTGGAATGTCACCTGTCTGAAATGGTATAGGATCTCCTGCTTAAGCAGGGTGTTGGACTACCATAGAAGTCCAAGCAAGGGTGAAATTCAGCTGGTTCTGACAGGTTCTGGAGAACCGGTAGCGGAAATTTTGAGTTGTTCGGAGAACTGGCAAATACCACCTCTAACTGGCTCCAGAGTGGGGTGGGAATGGAGATTTTGCAATATCCTTCCCCCAGGAGTGGAGAGGGAATTGGGAATTTGCAGTATCCTTCCCCTGGAGTAGGGTGGGAATGGAGATTTTGCAGTATCCTTCCCCTGCCACGCCTATCAAGCCACATCATGTCCACCAAGCCACGCCCACAGAGCCAGTAGTAAAAAAAAAATTGAATTCCACCACTGCCTCCAAGGTCCCCATTCTGATTGATTAATATGAATAATAGCACAGTATACCATTAAGTACATTTATTAAAATGGTAACAGAGATGTCCCACAAAACAGACCCTTTTTTCCCCTTTAAGGTACTGCAATTATGTTTGGGGTTGCTATTGATCTGGTTGGATGGTTCTTAGGTGAAGAGTGGTTGGAAACAGTGAAGGGCCTGGATCTATGGAAGTGACCCTGTGGATACCCAGCAATGCAGAAACATTCCAAGCTGAGGATCCTCTCCTTTCCTTCTACTAGATATAAGCCTTATGGACTGGGCCAACAGCCTCCCTTCCACATGAGCTGCACAGGCTGGCCACCTGGAATAGATCCTAGATGGCTGTCATGGGTAGCTGGAGGTACAGCAGCATGTAAGAGAACACCACCTTAACTGACACGATGTCTTGATGTGGGGCTAAAGGCTATCTTTCAGCTTCAGAATCAGAAACCCGAATGCCCTAACTTGTCTATCTCTGCCAATCAAAGGAAGATCACCTATGGCTCCAGAAATGTTGTGACCTAGGCTTCCTGAGTCATTAAAACACACAAGTAGTCCCAAAAATCCCTTTTATTGCAACAGCTGTGAATTACGTTCATTCACAGCTGAGTCCCAATTAGTTGCAAAAAGTCCTTCGGGATAATCACCAACCTTTATCTCCCTTGACACTCTGCCAAAGACCTACTTGGCAAAGCCACACAGATTCCAGAATCAAACAGAGATGCTGACTGGGAACAGAATTAACAACATTGCTATCCTGCAAAGTGCCCATGTTCCTTTGCTCCTCTTTTAAGCCTTATGTGAGGGGGCAATCATCTCCAGGCCTTACTCCTGAGTCGTCCCTTTTGTTTTAACTGTTCGTGCCTTCTGGCAGCTCTGTGCATGTGCGCACTAGGAACAGGCTTTTCCTGTTCCTCTGCCTCTCTGCTGTCCGACTCTGGAGGCTCCTGAGTCCGTGCATCACTCCCAGATGGCCCTGATCCCATCTCTGCCTCCAATGCAGAGCCCTCATCCGGGCCTGGCCCATGTGCCTCCCCAGCCTCCTCACTGTCCAACTCTGCTGCCAGCTCCACAGGCTGCTGGCGGACCACAACAAGAAAGGATCTATGGTGTTTGGATGAGGTTGGCAACCTACTGCCCTATTTTGAGCATCTCTCTTTCTCACTCTCTGGCAGTGTATCAGGGACTTGATATTGCTCTTGGTTATGGGGAGCCAGGACCGTCAATTTCTTCCTTTTTTATTCATCTTTTTAAAAAAATTTGATTTATATGCCGCCCTTCTCCGGAAACTCAGGGCGGCTTACAATGGGTTAAGCAATAGCCTTCATACTTTTGTATATTTATACAAAGTCAGCTTATTGCCCCCACAATCTGGGTCCTCATTTTACCTCCCTTAGAAAGGATGGAAGGCTGAGTCAACCTTGAGCCTGGTGGGATTTGAACTTGCAGTAATTGCAGGCAGCTAGCAACTTAAGTGCTACTTTAACAGCACTTAGTCCACTGCGCCACCAGGCTCTCTCTGTCTGAGAAGATTGCTCTAGCCCAGTGTTTCTCAACCTTGGTGACTTTAAGATATGTAGACTTCAACTCTCAGAATTTCCCAGCTGAAATAAATGCAGTATCAACCCTGAAGTGATCATGGCTGAGGCCATCTTGGAGGCTTGCCACACACTAGAGGTAGGGGGAAAATAGTTAGATGGTGTTTGTAGCCCAAAAAACATGACTTTCCTGTGGGAACCTAAGGACACTCACACAGGTGGCTGGCCAGAGGAAGAGTGAAGCAACCGGCCAGCTCCTGGATTGGACAGTTTGACCAGTGACTTGGTGGAGGGCGGGGAGGAGAAGGGGAAACTTTTCCTTTTAATTGGGTGAAAGCCGAGGGAACTTTTAGAATCAGCTTTCACCAGTTGTGCCAATTCGACACACCCAATAAAACTGTTCTTTGAAAAATTTGCCTGCCTTGGAGTTCTAATTTCTATGGGTGTATTATTTGGAATGCTGACATTCAGCTAACACCAACTATGATATCTGCTGGGAGTTTAAAATAGAGAAGATGGCAGTTCGATGTTGTGATCCAGGTGCTGGCCATTCAGATGTGCAGACAAAGTGTGTGTATGTGGGGGAAGCTTAGATCATGAGGATGTATTGGTCATCTTAACCCCTCTCAGTTGCCACATGATGTGGCTGCAGAGAGAGAAAGAGAGGGAGGGAGGGAGGGAGGGAGGGAGGGAGGGAGGGAGAAGGGTAATGTTAGATTACACCATATAGTTTGTGAAATATAAGAAGTAATTCTGCTTTGATGGGTACCCATGTCAAGGACTACATCCAGTTCTATAACCGTGCTGTAAGAAGATAGGGAGGTATCATTCATACTTTCCTTGTTATGTTTTAGAAATAGATCATATTCTGTTAGCTTAAGTATTAAAAGGCCGGGTTTTCAGTGCTATGACCCAGGAATCAAGACAGGGAACACAAACCAGATAGCCATCCTATTTCACACCCTGGTTCATAAGGTGTGAAAGAATGACATGAAAGGAAACCGGGGTGAAATCCAGCAGGTTCTGGAGAACCAGTAGTGGAAATTTTGGGTAGTTCAGAGAACCGGTAGTGGAAATTTAGAGTAGTTTGGAGAACTGACAAATACCACTTCTGACTGGCCCCAGAGTAGGGAGGGAATGGGGATTTTGAAGTATCCTTCCCCTGAAGTAGGGTGGGAATGGCGATTTTGCAGTATCCTTCCCCTGCCATGCCAACCAAGCCACCCCACACCTACCAAGCTACGCCCTCAGAACAATAGTAAAAAAAAATGGATTTCACCACTGAAGGATACCCATACTGTAAACAATGTTTATTGTGCATGCTGATATTATCTAAAGCAGAGGTCTTCAAACTTGGCAGCTTTAAGACTTGTGGACTTCAACTCCCAGAATTCTCCAGCCAGCTATGCTTAAAGCTGCCAAGTTTGAAGACCTCTGATCTAAAAGGATCAGACCATAGTAGCAGCAGCAGCAGCAGCAGTAGTAGTAGTAGTAGTAGTGTGAAAGATAACAGAGAGGCCATTTCATCCAAAGCATTGCAGGTAAGACTCATATTATAATTCGCAACATTCCTTTTATCTTTGTTTTTTTTGTGTAAGAAACCAATAGTATATAATTTATAGTCCTGCTTTGCTGAGGCAGTGGGTGGGCTCTTCAGCTCTTTTAGCAAGGGGCTCTCTGTAGTTTCTCCAACTATCTCCAAATCATTTGGATTTTTTATTTAAAGGATCATTCTTCTTACAACAGAGGATTCAGAGGAATTGAAAGTGATTTCAAAGTGTTACATCCTGAGTCTGGGCGCTAAAACCCTAGAAAGAGGAATTAAAAATTCTGGCCAGGTTTAACCTTGGGAAGAAAAAGAGGGGATGTCTTAAAATTTCTGCAAGGATGTTGTATAAAAAGAGGTCAAAACCGAGTCTCTGTTAGTGCAGAATATTGGACACGTAATGATGGAGTCAAGCTGGAAAACAGATTCTTATGGAGAAACCACTTCCTGGCAGTAAGAGCAGCTTCACAGTGGAGCCAATTACCCAGAAATATGACTGGCTCCCATTTATTGGATGTGTGTAAGGAAAGGCCAGACAACCATCTGTTTGCAATGTTTTAATTTGGATTCCCGCACTGCACAAAGGACTGGACTCAATAGCATAGTTGGCCATGCCCAACACTAGGATTCTATGGTAATAATACACATTTTGCAATTTCCTATGGTAGGAAGTTAGCACCTACCCCTCTCCTAGAAGAATGAAATATTTTAGGAAATATTAAAAAGGCAGAATATATTTCCCTGGATGAGAAATGGAGAAACATGTTTTAAAGACAAAGCAGCTCCCACCTTCCTGCCTCCTGCCCCCACCTTTGTCAATGGACCATTATCTGCAACACAATAGGACCCATCTAGCAACAGAAACTCCCCACCTGGCACCTGGGAAGATTACATCAGCCAGCAAGGCTAGCTATGACCTCTGACAGCAACCAATCAGGATACTCTTCCTGTGCCTCAGGAAGTTCAAAGCCAGAGATAGTATAAAATCCAGGGACTCTCAGCATCTCTGCCCTTTTCTGCTCAGGAACTCATACTATGTGATCCTGTCCACCATTAAACCATCTTTCCAAGCAGTCTCCGTGTTTCCAGTGTCTTTTTCCCCACTTGGAACTGAACCTAGATGGACATTTCTTCCAACACTATGCAAATCCGCATTTCCTTCCCCACAGTGGAGGAGATATGGCTTTGACACCAAAGGATGCTCTCAGTGAGATATATGGATTATTATTATTTTTGTATAAATTGACCATTCAGTTTTACCCCGTATACGTCCATTCCAGGAGTTCTTCCTTAAAACCGATGTCATCTTTTGATGCTAACATGTAAGTGTTACATTTCAAGCCAATATGTAGATCCCTTTCATTATACCTTTTTACCACGATACATTTTCTGGTTGTGTCTGAGATGTTTAATTTCTGTCCTGACCTTCCCACATCCAACTTTAGTGCAATCACACGCTGGGGCAATTATTAATACCTCCCTCTTAGACAGGCAGGATTCAAAAAAGGAAGCATTTGATGTGATAGAAATAATGAAATGTCACACTCATTAGAAAATAATGCGGCATTAAATGATTTAATGAGACTTTGAAGTTTATTTACTTTATTATCTATTCTTAATGGCTTTGCACAGAATCAGAGCCAATAGAAGTAGGGAAAGAAAAAAAAAGGAGAGAAAACACTGAATGTTAATTTTGACAAACTGAAAAGTTAGCCACCTGAGGAATCACTTGAAATCAAAGTTTGAAGTATTTGCCATAAAAAAATGGCCTTCAAATAATCATTCCTATTTTTGTAGTGTTAATATCTGAAAGAAGGATAAAAATACCACCCTCCCTCAGATATATGCACATACATTCATACCTAACACATACATTGCACATATTCATACTTGCTCAGAGTTTGTATCACTTCATAATGCTCTGAGACAGAGAAAAACAAAATTCACGAGTGAGTGCCAATTAGTAGCCTTGAAAATCACCCTCTGGGACAATTAATTCCACTGATGACTTTGAATGCAGAATATTGAATGAAGCCATTTTCCTGATTTCTTGTTAAACACGAGGTTGCTTTTTCTGAATGAAAGCTCCTGTTATGTTGTTATTGGTGGAGGCAGACACCAGTGCATTAAATTGGTGCTCACCTTGGACATTTTGATTCATGTCCGCTTTTGTTCAAAACCTTGTTTCACTTTAGACTCCTCTGCTTGTCGTAAAGTCTCACCTGTTTGGCTCAAGCTCTTTTAAAAGGTGTCAAAGTTGGTTTCAAAGTAATGGTTTGGGGCCATCTTCTTGACTGCTGTTGGAGTTCATAGTTGCTGAAAGGAAACACTTTATAGATGATTTTCTATTTGTGAGTTTGTGAGGCAAGTAAATAAGAATAATAGAAATAGTATTCATTCTTAGGTCTCAATCAGTGGTGGGTTGCTCCCGGTTTGCACCGGTTTGCAAGAACCGGTAGTGAAAATTTTTAGTAGTTCGGAGAAACAGTAATAACATTGGCTGGACATGCCCCTGAACCAGTCCCCGGCTTGCTCGCCGCTCGCTTATCCCTGCCCACCTCATCAGAGCCTTTTTTAAAAAACTTTTAAAAGCATTTTTCTACAACCTCTTCAGCAGAAAAAATGCTTTTAAAAGTAAAAAAAAAAAAGCCTCTGATGATCCCATGGCTCAGCTGAGATTGTCAGCGGCTTTTCAAAGCATTTTTTCTACCAGCTCTTCACCCGAGGAGGTGGTAAAAAAAAAATGCTTTGAAAAGCCTTTGATGATCTCAGCTGAGTTGCCTGTTCGGCAGAGGCTTTTCAAAGCATTTTCCCCCCCACCAAGCCATGCCCACAAAATAAGCCACGCCCACAGAACCGGTTGTAAAAAATTTTAGAACCCATCCCTGGTCTCAATTGCTTATTTATTTGTTTGTTTGTTTGTTTAAATTATTGGCCACCCATCTTACCACAGGGCAAGTCTGGGTGGCTTACAATGTTAAAACGATAGTCCAACCCTGCCCCGCCCAAGCAGGAGACGCTACACCATTTCTGACAAATGGCAATCCAATCTTCCGAAGACAAGCTGTTTCATTGGTTGATTATTCTCACAGTCAGAAAATTTCTCCTTATTTCTAGGTTGAATCTCTCCTTGATCAATTTCCATCCATTATTCCTTGTCTGGCCGTTACATCTATATATATAAAAGCGAAAACCATTCACGCATTAATCACGAAATCTCCAGAACCGTAAAGCCTACAAACTTGAAATTTGCCATGTATGTTCCTCTTGGCTTCTAGGTGCTCACTAAGAAGGGATTTTTCAAAATGACCGTCAGAGCATTAGTATTTCCTATATTATTATTACACGCTCTGATGCTAATTAGTTAGACGTTTAACTCCCCCTCCCAACTTGAAAATAACTCTGGAGAGAATGAGATAGCATAGGTCAGGCTTCTGTGGGGCAAGCCTCATGGAGAGAAGTGACTAGAAAGCCTGTGTTCTGTCCCCGTCCTCCACCCACACAAACCCACACAGACAGACGAGGGTTAAAGGAGTAGCACACACACGGAAGGTTCGTTATCACGGCTTGGCAGCCCTTTGTAAACCGGCTGCCAAGGTCTTTACTAAACAAGGGGGGGGGAAATACCTCCACCAGATAACAAAACACGTACACACCAATTGAGGGAAATATAATTCAAAAGTCCAAATCTTTCCAGCCGACTGATGCTTAGCTCCAAGGACTAGCCAGGGTAAAACTTTGTCCGTCACAGAATTCCAATTGCTACCCCACTCCTTTATAAAACCTGTGGGGTGTGGTCCTGTGACTCAGCTAATCCCTGGCACGCTTCTTCATTTGTTGGGCTCTCTTATCACGCCGGCGCTGGCGTGGGTCCAGCCACCTCTGGCCTTCCTCATTATCCTCCGACCGATCAGAGACACCTGGCTCCTGACTCATCTCCTCTCCTTCGGCTGGCAGCTGATGAATTACCAGGGAGGAGGGGCCGGGGGAGGGAGGCCTGGCTGGCTCCTCTCCTCCTGTTTGGAGCCTTCTTCCTCCGATGCAATGGCCTCGGGGGTCGGAGCCACAACAGCCTGAGGGAGAGAAGGGGCTAAGATAGGAGATGTTTCTGTGGGGCAAGGCTGAGGGAGAGAAGGGGAGATGATAGGGGAGGATTCAAGCTGTGTCGATTTATCAAGCCCGATCACATAGTTTCGTAGCGAAGCACAGGGATCCAGCTAGTTTAATATAATATAATATCATAGTTAATATTTAAGAATATTCAGATGTTCAGTCTACTGGAAAATCAGTTGAGGGAAAACATAAGAGCAACTTTCAAATATGTGAAGGGTTGTTACACAGAAGTTGCCCCAGAGTGTAAGAACCAATGAATTAAAACCACAAGGAAGATGTTTCATCTACAAGCTGCCAGATGAAATGGTAAGTTTTCCTTCAGGGAAGGTCTTTAAAGAGAGATTGGATGGCCATTTCTCAGAGATGAACCAGTACATCAAACTAGCCCTCAATAATAAACTACATGCATATAAATATCACAAAAATCATTTAAAAAAATAAAATAACCGAAGAGTCAGTGTTCTCCCTGAATGCCCGCCCTGGCCAGGTCAAGATCTTCCAAGATTACATGCACAATCTCAATCAGGACCCTAAAACCCTATATTGGTGACTGGTTTCTGAATCTTTTCACATTTCTTTATAGATTCTGATAATGCCAAAGCCATTTCAAAAGTGCGGTGATTCTTAACTTAAAGTTTCTCCTTGTCAGCCGCAACTCCCACAGTGAGTGCAATTTCATATACTAAGGATAAGGAAAACCTACTGAGCTTCAAATAAAGCTTCCAGTAGGAGTTGGTTTTTGAGCAGCTGTGAAAGTTGTAAATCTTCACATTGAGAGCAGCAACGCGGTTTCGTTTCTCTCTCTTGCATCCATGCTCCATGACTTATAACATTTCTTGATATAACCGAATCGGATGTTTTAAGACTCTTCTTGTTTCAAGGTGCTGATAGGAGACTCAGTTCCTATTAGTTTTTATTTACGTATTTATCTTTATTTATTAAGAATTCTTCATAAAAGACAAATCAAAAGAAAAGAAGAAGAAGAAGAAAGTGCAAGGAATTAAAAAAGAGAGGAGAAAACTCCTAGAGTTAAGAAATATAATGACGTCTAGTTCTTTTTTTTATAACAGTTTTTTATTTTATAGACAAACAAACATACAATACATAATCAATCAGTGTATCATCTGAGTACATCTTTTGTGTCTTCTTCCTACTCCTCCACTATATATCATATCTCAATATTATTGTTTCATTTATTATAACATTTCTCCCACATTTCTTGCTTTTCTATTAATACATTTATCTATCTTCTTTCTCTTCTTTCTTCTTCACTCATTTTATTACCACATTACCTTATATATATCTTCTCTAACTAATGATAAAACTGTCCCCATACCTTAAATTTTCTGATTCTTCTTTTTCTTTAATTGTCTAAGAGTCAATCTATTCATTTCTGCACAATCCAATATTTTCTTAATTACTTCTCCCTCTGTAGGGATTTTCTCTGCTTTCTATCTTTGCGCAAATACTATCCTCGCTGCAGTTATAACATGTCAGATATATACTGATGGTCGTGCTCATTCAGTCTATGCGGAAGT
>WNWU01000037.1:12765622-12801116 GCA_012654045.1 Ptyas mucosa
TAACCCCTTCTGGTGCCTGGGGCATCATACGTAGGCAATATCTGACATAACATGTATAATCAAATATGCACTTTCTTTACTAAATTTCTCTGGTAAGATACTCAATAGGAACAGTTCAGGTTTTAAGATGACTTCTAGTTCTAACCTTCTTCTGAACAGATTGTTACAATTTTATAGTCCCATTTTAGATATCTTGAGCTGTTACACAAGTGCTTTCAATTCCTCATTGCTGTGCTCCCTTTAATTTAAACTTTAAGGCAACCAGAAAACATCCAGTATACAGAAGAAGATAGTAGATTTTAAAATACAGAAAGTTGTTGTTGTTGTTTAAAAGTATTTATTTATGTAATCTTGCTTTAGGAAGACTTTTTAAATGTGACACATCAACCCAACACAGAGATTTCTTTGCTGTCTCATGATTAATTTTTTTTGTATTTGCATGCTGCTAGTAAAAGCAAAACGAAATCTAAAACTATTATTTCTTTATTTTTCTTTAAAAATATAATCAGTTCTTCTGACGTATCTATAACATACAGTTATGATTATTCATTTTAAGAACCAGACCTTCCATAATGAATCTGGAAATCTGCATTGAAATGGTAAATGTAGAAGAGGAGCAAAGCTAAGCTAGAGGGCAGGGTAAAATGGGTTATCAGCTTGAAATCTTTATGTTCACACAAAAGACCTGAGTCCAGACTTCCATGAATTCCATTGACCTTTATCTAGTGCAGGGGTGGGTTCTACTTACCTTTACTACTGGTTCTCAACGGGGCCACGCACGCGCTCTTCTGCGCAATCACAGAAGCTTCTGCACATGTACAAAAGCATTTTGATGACGTCGGGATCGGTGGGTGGAGCCTCCCACCAGTTTTACTACCGTTTTATAGAACTGGTGCGAACCGGGGACAACCCACCACTTATCTAGTGCCATTTTGGCTTTGACTGTTAGTTGACCAGATTATTATGTATAGTTAACAATAATAAACTCTTCAGTGTTTTGAGCTCAGCAAGCGTTCCTGATTTTTTGTGCCTGACAGTAAATGATAATATAAAGAAATAAAATAAAAAATGGATGAGGACATTCCAGTTTCTCTTAACAACTTGTTTTTGTCTTGGCATACCTATCTATTTTAATGTTTCATACTTAAAACTAAGTGGCCAAAAAAAGTTCACCTCAGTTTTTGATACAGACATCTCTTATTTATCCTTTTCCCAAATGTATATGTCAACTAGACTACACTGGGGTATGCAATACAGTTCACATAGGTTTGCACAAACTGTTGTGTAGACTATTAAAATGCATCTAATAGGAGAAACACATGTACTGTGTAAGTGTACCAAATGTTTATGCTGGATCTCAGTTCCTCCAGCAACTGTCTAATTTTGACATGCACTTACCCAAAGGATGTTGCAGCCTGTCTTATGCCTAAGGATATCTAATCATGTAGCAGGGCAGTTCTTCTATCCTTCTCATCTTTCCTATTACCTACTCCTATTGGTATCTTATGATTATCACCTTTGGTTGTATCTTATGATTTATGATTTATCACTTTGTTGCTTGTATCTACAGTGGGAGCTTATGCACCGGAGACAAATTCCTTATGCCCAGTCACATTTGGCCAATAAAGAATAGGGAAAGAATAAATAATAATGTTTACCTATCATAATATAATTTGAGATACCTTAACATCACTTCGCTTTTCCTATCTATAGTCCTCTTTTTCTAAAGTAATGGAAACAATACAAACCAATAAATCCAGATATCTTGACAGCTGTGGCCAAAGATTACTCTAAGGAAGAAAAAAAAACTATTGAGGAATAAAGATGTCTTTATAAACTGTCCCCTTTAGAGGTATTGGAGAAGGGCCTTTATTTGTTTCTATATAGCACCGATTACATCAGGTGCATCATTTTTCTAAGAATAAGGACCTCTTTTTTTTCTCTTTTGAGTGATTTCCTGGGCTTAAATTTCAATAAGAAGGTGGAACTAGAACAAAACAACCCTTTTGATTTGGTTGAAAATTAAATGAAATTACATTTATTCTCTGTGTTGAGAGAGAATGCCAATTTCCTTAAGTCTAAACCCAGGGCTTTCTAATTAATACATGATCTTTAAATTCACACGCTAGCAAAATAATTCTTACTAACATCTAACACAGATGATAGCCCTATAAGGGAAGGGAGATGCCGGATGTTCAAATTTACAAAAGGCTGATGAATTTGAAATATCATTGCTAATACATGCTGGATCATTGATATCTGGAGATGCTTCACTAATTATATAAAGGCCTGTGTATCAACCATGTCAGGTGATGGGATGTCCTTAGGAATGTGGGAGTCCAAAATAGATCATTGTCCTCATATGAAACTTATACACAGGGCAGGAAGGAAGGGGGGAGGGGCTGCATTCCAGAGGACCAACAGACAGTGAAGTTTTGATAGTTTGGTTGGAGAGAGTCATCAAGATAACTCCTTCCTAGGAGTTCTTGGAATATATATTGAATAATGCAAGTACTTGCATTGGTTTGGCAAGATTTCTGTATGTATGTGAGGAACAATAAGGGAAACTGTTTAGAAGTAACCCTGTGTTTCTTTCTTGATTTTTGGAGCCTGACACAACAGTGTCGAGGAAACTTAGTGAAGCTTAGCTCTAGGTCAGCAAGGGAGCTATATAAATTGAATAAACAAACACACATACTCCATCCTTATTTATTCAAACTATATGTTGAATACATACAGAAGGAAGCTAGATTGGAAGAAGATGTGTATGATTTCAAAATGGAAGGAAGAAGCTTGCGCTAAGCTGATGACCCTACTCAAATGACAGAAAATGCAAATGATCTGGAAGCTAAAATAATGAAAGTCAAGAGGTATAGTGAAAAAATGGGATTAAAATTATAAACTGTTATGTCCTTATAAGGACATCCGGCCGGGGATTGGTTAATCCTCCGGGCGGGAAAGTTAAACCGCTGTCATTGGACGGCTGGTCTGCCGGAGCGCTATAAAAAGGGCTCCGGCAGCACAGCCGTCGTCTGTTCTGACTTAGTTTAAGAGCTGAATAAAACTTGTTGAGCAGACCCCGCTGGTCTTGTCTTCTTTCCTGCGCCTGATCTAACATAAACTAAGGACAATAGGTACAGCAATACACCTTAGAATTGTCAATGAAGATATTGATGTGATGGATAGTTTCTGCCCTTTAGAGCTGACTATCAACAGTAGAGAAATGAGCAGTCAAGAAATACGCCGCAGGCTAGCACTTAGATAGCAGTGAAGACCTTGGAAAAGATACTTAGCTGCTGTGATGTCTCTATACATATAAATATTAGAATCATGCAGACAATGTTTTTCTCTGCTACACCCAAAGGATGAAAAAAAAAGGACTTTGAAGATACAGAATGTACAGAGTGCTAGGGTTTGGTTGGCGTTGTCTATCCAATAATTATTTTCTCTAAACAAACTAGCACGTGTCAGGAGACCTTCTCCTCATAAGGGCTAATGCCTAGCTTTCTACTATTTCTATTATTTTGTTTAGAAACTAAAGCAAGAAGAGGGAACGGTAATGGGAAGGAAAGGAAAGTTTGTTTCCAGCCTGTATCAGAAATTGTATATATTTGCTACCAAACTCAACTAGGCAACCAACCCTGATTCTAGCTAGCTAAAACAGAGGAATTGATTTGGCTGTCAGAGCTTTATTTCCCCAAATATCTGCAGCAGAAAAGGGTACAGATGCTCTTGAATGAAGCTTGACTTTTGATGATCACATGTTTACAATTTCCTCCACAGGGTGCGTGAGGTGATTTGCCATTGGCTTCTACGGTATGATTTTACTTCTCAGTGAAGTTTATCATCTTGGAATTTCCTGGTAGATATTCTTGGAATATCTGGCATCCAGATATTACCTAGGTCAGTGATGGCTAACCTTTTCCAGACCAAGTGCCCAAAGTGCGTGCGTCTGAACCCCAAAAATGCAATGCGTGCATGGCCCGCTGCATGATCCCCGCCCCCTGCATGTGCCCAACGCCTTGCACATGCCCCACCCCTGTGCAGGCGTGGCAGAGACTCAAAGATCAGCTGGCCGGTGGGAGGTGCACACGCATGCGCAGCAGGCTGAACTGGGGCAACAGCTCGTGTGCCATCAGAGTGGGCGCTGCATGCCACCTCTGGCACACATGCCATAGGTTCGCCATCACGGACCTAGGTCCATCCTGCTTTGCTTCAGAATCTAGACAAGTTCTTCCACTGGCTGAGACTCTATACTAGCACCCAATATCCAAATGCAAATACACTTCATTTATTATTATTATTATACACAAAAATGACAATATACATAGCAAACGAGATAACCATGCTGGATTTTGTATCCCAAATCACTAGTCAAACACTTCCCAAGCGTTTAGGACTGCGTGATGTATTGGCTGATTATGCGAGCAGATCCCAGTAAGGTGGCCTTCTGCAGCTGACCAATGGTGATCTTGTCAGCGCCAATTGTTTTTAAGCGCTTGCCTAGGTCTTTTGGCACAGCACCCAGTGTGCCGAGTACCACTGGGACCACCTGCACTGGTTTATGCCAGAGTCTCTGCAGTTCAATTCTCAAGTCCTGATATCTGGTGACTTTGTCAAGTTGTTTCTCATAGATTCTGCTGTCACCAAGTATGGCAATGTCGACGATCCACATCATCATCATCATCATCATTATTACTATTATTATTGTCACTTTAATAATAGGGGAGAAAATACTAAAAGGAAAACGTTTCTGAGAACATGACCTTCACATTAACTATCTTGTTTATTCCTTTCTTTGTGCAATGCCATTTTAAGTTTGCTTTTCTTATTTCAGTGAAGGCAAATAAAATGGGTGGAATTGCTGGTTGCATTATCTTAGTAAGAAAATCAAAGTGTTAACAGAACGAGGGAGAAATGTTTTCATAGACACAGTAAAATCCATGGTGCTTTTCTTATGTCAGTCTCAGAATTGAGGTTAATGAACCTCACACGAGAAGGGCAACCATAACTCGCTGTATTGCATTTTTAGCAAGTTAAAAATAAATCTCATGCACGGTATTGAATGAATCACATTGAATCACATTAAATTGTAAAGCCAACCCAAGATCTATGCTTAATATTATCTTCCGGCCTTGAGATGATGAGAAAGACAAAGATCAGACTATGTTCACCTGAAGAAAAAAAAAATGCCATAAATCCAGATGTCATAACATGTCATCCTGTTCACTCAGCTGAGAATGCCATGGTTTTTACTGTTATACTGCTAATGAATCAAACTAATAGCTAGAAGATTTGGCAGATTGACAGTAAAGTAATATTTCATTAGCTCTATGGAAGAATTCTCCCAATGTTTTAGACAATATAAGATACCTTGGTAAAAATTGCTTAAGAGTTATAATTTAATATGAGTGCCTAAAGCAATGTGCAGGATATATATTTGGAAAGCACATAATTAATCTTTTATCCACAGTGATCCAAAGGTCATCCACTTTCTGTTATTCACCTTCTCCAACCCTACAGAATTAAATTAAGTTGACCTTGAAAGTTTCGGTAGGCTGGCACCAAAACAATTGAACGGAAACTATGAAAAAAGCAAATCAATGTATTTCTCCCTAGTTCATTGCGAATATTAAAAATAATGTTAATGCCTATGTTCAACAGGGTAATGTGAGTTGGTATTTTCAGCCTCTAGGCTTGTTCTTTTGTTCTGTCTTTAATTATTCTTATTGGGCTATTCTTGTTTGTGACACTGGGATCGACCCGTCCTATTTAACGAAGAGCTTCGCTAATAATGATGGATGGAATCTCTCAGGGGAAAAAATGTTTTCCCAGATTATACTGCTATACAGTGATGAATGTTCTAGATATTCATTACAAGCATATACAATATATCTCATATGGTATCTGAGAAAATTACATATTTATTTATCTTGATGTTCATTTATAATTGAGGACAGCTTATGTTATTTATTACTGTTGTTGTTATTACTACTATTATTGGTATATGGCATTGTTACAGTAGGCAGGAGACTACAATGCAGGGGTGAAATCCAGCAGGTTCTGACAGGTTCTGGAGAACTGGTAGCGGAAATTTTGAGCAGTTTGGAGAACTGGCAAATACCACCTCTGGCTGGCCCCAGAGTGGGGTGGGAATGGAGATTTCGCAGTATCCCTTCCCCTGCCACGCCAACCAAGCCACACCATGCCCACCAAGCCATGCCCAAAGAACCAGTAGTAAAAAAATTTGGATTTCACCACTGTTATAATTATTACTATTGCAGAGTAATGATTTGGCTTGCCAAGGTACCAGCCCTGTTATAGGTCACACTTGTGCACTTCCCAAAGGAGGAGGGCAAACTGGCTTCTCCCCAGAGAGAAAGACGAGTGTCTCTTTCTGTAGTGTCACCCAAACCCTCCCCCACTTTCCAGAGCTGCCTTGCAAGTGGGCACCGGGAAGGTTCAGAGCCATCATGAATCTGACTGCCTGCACAGAGTACCAGCTCATCTCCCCACCAAAGTGGTACCTATTATCTGCTTGCATAGAAAATTAGGTGGACAGAAGCTGAGGTGAGTGACAGGACCCCACCCTGCCACACAGTGCTTGGGCTCAAATCACTGGAGCTGAGACCATCCTCAGAGTCATTAAGCCACTGAGCCACCATCCCTTTATTTATTTTTACTAATTACATTTATATGGCTGCCCATCTCTATAATTTCAACAGAAAAAAAATCACAATTGACACATCTCAACTCAACGATATTAAAATAGTTCTTTGTGTGTGATATTCAATTGATTAAAAAAAACAACAACACACAACCCTAACCAAACCAAACCAAAAAAAAATCCAATCACTTCCTAAAAATGTATTTTAAAAACAAGGATAGTATTCTGGGGTGTATGTGCTATAATGACAAGACTTTTTCTCCCTTCTGCAACAAATGCATTTCTATGAATGAGTAGAATGCAGACATACTCAAGACAACTCCTGAGGAAGTTCATATCGAAGAAGAAACCTCCCGAAATATGTTGGTCCTATTTTGTTTTGGATATTTAGTGCTATAAAGACCAAGTGCAATTTCTTTATTTAGCCTCAACAATAAAGCCAGAAGAAGTGATAGGAAAAACACACAATTGGAGTTCTTGCCCCTATTGTTAAACTTGCTTAGGGATGAGTTTTTCTAGAAATTTGACACAATACAACCAGGATTAAATATGTACTGGAACTGAAGAACAGTAGTAATTACAAACTGCTGATAAACCGTTCTTAACTACATATCTTCCTTGGGTTCAAATCCAATACCTTCTCTTCCTATGTTTCTGTCTCTGAAATCATCATTTCTCTTCGGGTACTTACATATACAACATGCAGCAGTTGCTTGTTTACAGTCTCTGTATTGCTGTCTTGGGAATTGCTATCCATTAACAAAACTCTAGCACCCATGGAGACAATTCTGAATATCATAGAATGGATGCTCGTTACAGATAATCCTCAATTTATAACCATTTGTTTAGTGACCATTTGAGGTTACAGTGACTCTGAAAAAAGTGACTTATAATTGGTTCTCACACTCATAACCTTCCCAGTGTCTCCACTGTCTCATGTTCAAAATTTAAGTGCTTAGCAATCTGGTATGCATTACAATGGGATCATGTGATTGCCATTTGAGACTTTCCCAGCTGGGTTCTGACAAGCAAAGTCAATGGGGGAAAGCCTGGTTCACTTAACAATGTCATGTTTCACTTTACAATGGTGGCTAGATAGTTAGTTAGAGAGAGAGAGAGAGAGAGAGAGAGAGAGAGAGAGAGAGAGAGAGAGAGAGAGAGAGAGAGATAGAAGATAGATAGAAGGTAGATTGAAGATAGATAGGTAGATAGATAAAAGATAGAAGATAGAAGATAGAAGATAGAAGATAGATATAGATATAGATGATAGATATAGATATCATAAAATTGGGAATGATTCTCTTAACAATAACCTTGCTTAGCAATGGAAATTCTGGTTCCATCTTTAAAAAAAATGGCACCTTGGAAAGAAATATATCTTTACATATTTTTGAAGTCTCCTGTTAACTTTTGTAGTTTTAGAATTCCTTCAGATCTAATATACATCCCAAGCATAAATATGCGGAATGTTTTGCATACAAAGCATATACTTTCTCATTGAAGTTTCCTGGTTCAAATGTTTAAATGCTGGCAATTAAAGTCACTTTTTTAAAAAAACTGTCCACTGTAACTTTGTGAAGAGAAAAAAAACCCCCTCTTTTTCCCATGGACCACGGGACCACTTTGTAAGTGGGGGAAAAAAGTTGATAATCCCAATTTATTATCAATTGCTTTGGAAAGATGGCCTACTTCTTCAGAAAAGGCATGCCTATCGCAGCAAGTCTCAAAGGGAGACTATATTGTGCTGCAGCCCAAAGGAAAAATGAAATAACATCACCAGCCGTGTAAACAGATGTTAAGTTGCCATGACAACCTCCATTTGTGAAGTACAAAAAAGCTCAAGGAAAAAAGGAGAAAACGTCAAGAAAAAAAGTTAGAAACAGAAATGGTCTTTTCCCATTCATTTGAACTGCATTTTATGGCCTGGGGGCCTAACAGGGGAAGGTGGTGGTTGACACATTGTGTCAATGTGACTCCATCACATTGGAGGTGGTGGTTGAATTAAAACACAACCCCACATCCGCCCCCTTCCCCCATGCATCCTGTTCCCTCCCTCCCCGTCTTCTAACTATATCTTGATGGAGAGCTCTGTTTTTATTCTTTTAAATAACAATAGCACTTATATACCACTTCACAGTGCTTTACAGCCCTCTCTTAGCGGTTTACAGAGTCAGCCTATTGCCCTCAACAAACTGGGTCCTCATTTTACTCACCTGGGAAGGATGGAAGGCTGAGTCAACCTTGAGCCTGGTGAGATTTGAACTGCCAAATTGCAGCCAGCCAGCAGTCAGCAGAAATAGCCTGCAGTACTGCACTCTAACCAAGACTCCCAAGGTCCCTTCCAACTCTGTCATTCTGTCATTCTTATTCTAGATGGCTTTGAAGTATGTTCTAGTCAAAGGGTAAGCAACTGGGGCCCTTTTACAACCTGTGGACTTCAACTCCCAGAAATTCTGAGCCAGTTCTCTAGCATGTTCATCTTTTCATTAAGCTCTATATTTATCAGTGGCCTTTCAGGTTGGCCAGGTAAACTTTGCTTTGGCCTTCACTCACATTCTCAGCAATTTGTTTCTTTAAAGTGGCCAGCTATAAACCTAAGCTCTGTTCTTTCTCGTGCTAATGAAAGGTTACACTGCCATGCTGTTTCACGCCAACACAAGTTCAGCATCACTTCAGCACTTAATTATAGGCTCCAGGAAGGTAACCCCGTAGGTGTTCTTAAGTCAAACTGTAAATTTCGCATGATGGCAATGAATGACAGGCTGTTACTTACAGATTGGCCCTGGCTGGGTTTTTTTGATCAAGGAGTAGGAAGGTTTAAAGCCTTAAACATCAACAAGTAAGTCCTGGATAGCCTAGTAGTCTACTGTATAACAACATTTTACATGGTTATTTTACATTATGTGAAGTTTCATTTGAAAATTGCTCAAAAGAGGTCAAAAACCTACAGAGGGGAAAAAATATAATTTTGTTTTGTGGATTTGTACCAATACACTGGTACACGAAACATTTCACCTGAGTATAGTTTTTTTTATTATCCTACTTTTATTAATTTTTTTAAAAAATAACTCAAGATGGTGAATATACCTAATATTCTTTGCTCCTCCTATTTTCCACATAACAACAAATCTATGAGGTGGGTTGGGCTGAGAGAGAATGACCCAGCTAGCTTTCATGCCTCAGAGGGGACTAGAACTCACAGTCTCCTGGTTTCTAGTCTGATGACTTAACCCAGGGCTATCAAACTCACACCCACGCCCAGTTTAGCAAAGGAGGAAAAAGTCCCATTATGTGACTCTGCCGTGATGACGTGAGTTTGATACCCCTGTCTTAACCACTAGACCAAACTGGCTCTAGACCAGGGGTCTCCAACCTTGGCAACTTAAAGACTTGTGGACTTCAACTCCCAGAATTATTCAGCCAGCAAAGCTAGTTGAGAAACTCTGGGAGTTGAAGTCCACAAGTCTTCAAGTTGCCAAGGTTGGAGACCCCTGCTTTAGAGTTAGTATACAGTTAGTCAGAGCATCCTTTATTTCTCCCTTGGTAGTCATTGCTGTAATGCAGCCCATACAAGCTGTAACAAACAGTTACCCTCCTTTCACCATTAAAGTTCAAGAAGTCATGTCCAAGATACTCCAAGTCAAGAAAAATAGTGAGCTTTATCCACTTCTCATCCTAGAAAGAATGTAGATTTCCCTTTGTAAATTGAAAGGAATATTTTTTTTTGGAATTTTTTTTTATTTTAAAACAAAAACAAAACACAAAACCATCATCATTCCAAACAATTACAGACAGTGTGTCAATTCTTTTGTACTCAATCCTATCTTCAAAGTATCAATATATGACAAAAGCTTATTTCTCATGAAAAAGAACTTCACATATTTTATCTTTACTTCCACTTCATATTTCATATTTCATCTCCATGTTTTATTATCTATCCATTGATAAAACAAATCCCATATCAAATAGTATTGTTTATCTTCCTGTTCTCTAATTTCTAATGTCAATTTATTCATTTCAGCAACAGTCCATCATTTTCTTAATAACTTCATCATCAGTAGGTATCTTTTCTCCTTTCCAATTTTTAGCAAATACAATTCTAGCCGCTGTTAAAACATTCACAATTAAATATTGCAATTCTCTATTGTATGTCTCTGGTAAGATCCCTTAATAAAAATATCTCTGGTTTAAAGTCAATATGTCTCTTTATCATTTTTTCCAACCACATGTGTATCTTAGTGCAATATCTCTTAGTTTCTACACATGTCCACCACATATGGTAATATGATCCTGGAGTCTGATGACACTTCCAACATTTCTCCGATTTATTCTTGAACATTCTGGCTATCCTCGTTGGGGGTAGATGCCACCTGTGAAACATCTTATACAAATTCTCCTTATATGCTGTAGACATTGTCATTTAGTTGAAAGGAATATTTGAAACATCTTTTTCATCAGACCAAAATATTGCTCAGTGTGTCTCTTTTTAGCAAGAGTTAACATGTACTTTGGAAAGATTTTTTTGCTAATGGAATTCCCCCTCCCCCACATTGCCAATCCTTTGCAGAATGTGTGTTTTAAATTAGAAATTACCAAATACGATGGGGGGAATCCATCAAGATTTAGAAGATTATCATTTAGCATGTATAATGTATTCACTGGTACTTGCCGTGACATTAATATTAGTGTCACGTTAGTGAATTGCTGACTTCACCAAATAGTTTTGTCTTAACATAATGAAGAGGCTTTTTAAAAAAGAAAGAAACTATCAAGGGGATAAAATGTCGCCCTGAGATTACAGGATTGCATCTGGTCTCTATATTAAAAAGAACTACCAAATCACTTCACGTTGTTGAAATGAAGTTTTAGTTTGGATCTTCTACGGGCTCCGATCTGCTGGAGAGCTCAAGTTCCAAACTGCATAGATTGAAAGCAGTTGAGTATCAAAATGTTGTATTTCTTAGCCTAATGTAACCCCTGCACAGTAAACAGAGTGGTTGATTTACTGTTATTTATTTATTTATTTATTTTATTTGTCAAGAACGTATTTGGTAATAAGTATAAGCATGGATTGAATAAATAAAATGAATACAATTAAAGGGAACATTAGATCAGGGACGGTAGGCATGCTGGTGCTCTTAGGCACGCCCCTTACAGACCTCTTAGGAATGGAGTGAGGTCAACAGTAGACAGTCTTAGTTAAAATTTTGGGGATTTTGGGGATGAAACCACAGAGTCAGGTAGTGCATTCCAGGCATTGACCACTCTGTTGCTGACGTCATCTTTTCTGCAATCGAGTTTGGAGCGGTTCACTTTAACCGCTCTATTGTGCGCTCGTATATTGTTGTGGTTGAAGCTGAAGTAGTCATTGACAGGTAGGGCATTGTAGCAGATCATTTTTAAGTTTAGTTTAGTTTAGTTTAAGTTTAGTTGTAAAGCTCTATACTATATTAGTCCGCAGCCTTTCCTCGGAGTTGCAAAGGTAGGGCAGTAATAATATTAAGGGTTCCAGCAAGGTATCCACATTAGCATTAAGGTTCAAAAAGAGAGAGAGGTGGATGGTTGAAGGTCAACTCCAGAGAATTCACATAGGCAAGCATGAGACACAAGGCTGAGAGTATCTCTTGGTCTTGTTTAGAGGAAGGCTACACATCTGGCTGGGCCCTGATATTAGACAGAATACATAGGTAAGAAATGTTACACAGAGAAATAAATATGAATGTTCTTGCTTCTTTATTTATAGCTTCAAATTAATGGGGAAGTTTGACAGACTGGACTTGTAATTAAATGCATGCAACATTCAAATGGCTTTTACAGAGGTTGTTGCAAAACATATACAACTCCAAGATCCCTTCCAACTCTGTTATTCTAATCTATTCTATTCTATTATTCAGTTTGCTTAACGCTACAGATTACATTCTTAATCTCCACCTCTTTTTTCCAATGACTGGAACAACTCTCTTTATAACTGCCTTGCTTATCAACAGAAATTCTGGTTTCAGTTGTGGGCATAAGTCAAGAATTGCCTGTATGTACTTTATAAAATTGCTCTGTTCGTATGATAAAATAATTGGGATCCAATGGGAATGAAATTCTTTGTCTTAAGATTCTAGAACTCTTTATCTATTCAGCTAGATTTTTTTTTTGCTGCAAGAAATTAATACTGCTCTTCAAATAAGGATTCTTTACAAGGCCCTAAAAAAGTAGCAATTTTGCATGATGCAAAAATATCACATTTCATTGAGTCAGGTAGCACTTTTTCTAAAAAACCAGCTGAATAGCTGGAACTTTTTAGAGCTTTCCAAAACTCCTACATTTTATATGCATGAGTTTTGGATGGAAGGAGGGGAGGTAAAAAATAAGATGTTATTTTATTTTTGTACTGTTTGATGTTTCTTCTTTTGCTGTACATGGTCCACAATCAATAAAAGTGTGGCGGTTTACAAATATTTAAAAAAAAATAAATTGTGTTAACCTTTAAAAAACAGCAGACTAAACAGTTGGATATGATTTAGAGAAATAATGGCAGCAGGCAGAAAAGATAAATCTAAATCTGCTACTTTCATTAAAAAGAAGGAGATGGGTAGACTGTCAAACAGACTTGGTCACTCAGAATAGTTTTCTAAACCAATTCAGCTAAAGGCGCATTACAACTAAAGAATTTTATAGTTGGCAAGTGTTGGCTTCAAAGCATCATAAGGTGTTCAATGCCTTTGCTACTGACAAATAGACAGAATGAAGGAAACTGTTGGCAGTAATTCTGCAATAGCTGGGAATACTATAAATTTTTGTTCCTAGGTATGATGGCTACTCAAATAGGCATTTCAGGAGCACACAATTAACTTACTAGTTTTAACGAAGTGATACCTGCAGGTCAGTCTAATCTCATAAGAGAGGGATACCAAAGATGGCGGTTTTCTTTTCTGTCTAATTATCCTTTCGGTTAAATTGGAATGACTTACAATTCTGGTTCACTTTCCTTTCCGTAAAGTATGTATTGTAGTCCGCCAGCAGCCTGCGGAGCTGGCAGCGGAGTCGGACAGTGAGGAGGCTGGGAAGGAACATGGGCCAGTCCTGGAGTCTGGGGAAGGCTCAGAAGAGGGCTCTGTGTTGGAGGCAGAGATGGGGTCAGGACCATCTGGGAATTATGCGCAGACTCCAGAGCCTCCAGGGTCGTACATCAGAGATGCAGAGGAACAGGAGGAGCCTGTTCCTAGTGTGCACATGCACAGAGCTGCCAGAAGGCAAGAACAGTTAAAACAAAAGGGATGACTCGGGAGTAAGGCCTGGAAATGATTGGCCCCTCCCATAAAGCTTAAAGGCCTGGAAATGATTGGCCCCCCCATAAAGCTTAAAAGAGGAACAAAGGCACGTGGGCCCTTTGCAGGAAAGCAATGTTGTTAATTCTGTTCCCAGTCGGCATCTCTGTTAATTCTGGACTCTGTGTGGCTTTGCCAAGTAGATCTTTGGCAGCGTGTCAAGGGAGATAAAAGTTGGTGATTATCCCGAAGGACTTTTTGCAACTAATTGGGACTCAGCTGTGAATTCACAGCTGTTGCAATAAAACAGGTTTTTGGGACTACTCATGTGTTTTAATGACTCTGGAAGCCTAGGTCACAACAGTATGTATATTAGCTGAAAAAAGATTTTATTATGTAAATAATGCTCCTACTTTCTCTCATATGGAGCCCAATGTGCTTCTTTTTATCCTAAGATATCATAGGAGAAATACATATATTTTTTTTAAAAAAGTACACTACAAACTGCTAGCTGGACTGGCATAGTATATTCATACAAATCACTGTATAAGAACAGATTTAACATAGTACAATGGAATCACATGTAAGAAACGGACGTGTAGTAGCAACTGGTCAGTCAGTTCAAGAACTTCCAATGCTTGTCCCAAATTTTATTTCTAAACAAGGATTCCCTTTCTACATTAGGCATGTTTACATCTTTATATATCTCATTTTCCCTCCTATATTAGTCATAATTCCATCGAAGAAGACTGAAAATTGGATCCTGAAAACTATGAGATAGTATGAACAGTAGTCCTTGACTTACAGTCATTCATTTAGTGACCATTCAGAGGAGCGGTGGGTTTCAGCAGGTTCTGACCAGTTCTGGAGAACCGGTAGCAGAAATTTTGAGCAGTTCGGAGAACCAGTAGTAAAAATTCTGACTGGCCCCACCCGCATTTATTCTCTGCCTCCTGAATCCCAGCTGATTGGGAGGAAATGGGGATTTTGCAGTATCCTTCCCCTGCCACGCCCACCAAGCCATGCCATGCCCATCAAGCCACACCCACAGAACCGGTAATAAAAATTTTGGAAACTCACCACTGATTCAGAGTTTCAACAGCACTGAAACAGTGACTTACAAGTGGTCCTCCCATTTACGACTCTCGTAATATCCCGATGGGCACGTGATCAAAATTCGGCTGCTTGGCAACTGGCATGTATTTATGATGGTGGCAGTGTCCTGGGATCATGTGATCACCTTTTGCAATCTTCCCAGCAGGTTGCTAACAGCAGGGAATTTTATATTAAAGAGAAACTGGAAAGTATTAGCAACTGGCCACTTCTCATTTGAAAAAAAAAAGAGAGGAACTTTTACATTTGAAAAAAGATATATTGGAGAAATTTAAAAGCATGCATAGAGACCACAGCTGTGATATAAGGATATCTGCAAGAGGGACCTAAAGGCCCTGGGAATGGACATTAACAACTGGGAAACCTTGACCTCCGATCGTTCAGCTTGGAGGCTAAAGACGCAGCATGGCCTTCTCCAATTCGAAGAGAGACTTGTTTGGCAGGCTGAGGCAAAGAGGCAATCCCAGAACCAGGGAAATCTGGGGTATGGACAGGGGACAGAATGTATCTGCCCTCAGTGTGGAAGGGATTGCCACTCTCGAATTGGCCTTTTTAGTCACACTAGATGCTGTTTTAGGATCTCTTTCCAGAGCACGATACCATAGTCTCTTGAGACTGAAGGATGCCAACGATAGCAGAGAAAGTTCCAATTAAGAAGCAAAAGTAGATTTTTAAACACCATTAACTTCCTCCTCAAAGCTACATTTTATTCCTACTTTAAAAAAAAATCAGAATAATGCATTATATACATAGAATTTTGAAAATTCTGAGAAATACATTCTGAGACAAAAATACCAACTGACTGCTTGTTAATGTGTTCAGAAGCACTAAACTATTACTCTTTAAAATGCTTCAGAACGTTTTTTGACATTTTAAAATAATCAACCGAATAATATTTATTTAATGTGTTAACTTGCCTCAATCTCAGAGATTCTAGACTGCATATGAGAGCCATGCAGACACAGCCAATGCAATGTTCAAATAAATTCAATAAAGTCAAAAAGATAACCTTATATAATAATGATAATAACATTTCCACTGTTTGGAAGATAATCACAATGTCCATGGTTATGAAGTTAATTTTATCAGCCTAAACATTTTTATTTCTTCATTTCATTATAATTTTAGCCTTTTGGGGCAAATGTGGATTTGTTTTCTAACTTCTTCAAAAGATTGTTCTATGAATAAATTATAGGAATGAATTCAGATCTTTCTGAGAAAACATATTTATAGCTAGCCTCAGTTTCTTCCAGGAAATAAACCAAATGTACAGAAGTGCAATAATAGGTACATTTGCTCTTGTTTACGCAGCTCGAAGGCAATATATACAAAGGATCCATAGTTCGGGGTTCATGAATTGATTTTGTGAAGCTCTTCTTGCTTCGTTTTTTTCAGGCTGAGTTGAACTGGATATTGTATTTTTTAAGATACTGTTGTGTAGAATATGGAGAACATTTTCTTCCAAAAATTTTAGGCTAGATTCAGGCAAGCCATTTTACTGATTTATTGTTCTAAATTTCCTGACAGTTAGAACATACAGGAAATCAGTGGAACGTGGTTTGTCTTCAGAAGTTGTGGGTCCTCCATCACTGGAGTTTTGGTCACCACAAAGATGCTGAGACTCTAGCAAAAGTGCAGAGAAGAGCAATCAGGATGATTAGGGGACTGCAGACTAAAACATACAAAGAACAGATACAAGAACTGGGCATGGCTAGTCTAGTGAAGAGAAGGACCAGGGGAGACATGACAGTAGTGTTCAAATGTTTGAGGGGCTGCCCACAGAGAGGAGGGGGTCAAGCTATTTTCCAAAGCACCTGAAGGCCAGACAAGGAATAATGGATAGAAACTGAACAAGGAGAGATTCAACCTGGAAATAAGGAGAAATCTATTATTCTCTTAGATGGTCTTAAAGGTTCTTTGGAAATATTCTTAGTGATACCATTTTGCACTGTTATTCAAAGCTTTCCATATCCCTGTTTCACAGCTTTATTTAACAACCTCCCAAACAATTTTCTACGTTTCTAAGTGAGCATGTTACCTTAATTTGAAAATCAAGACCATGATGACCATGAGAAAATTTCAACTTCACACCATTATTAAGCTACAGTGTAGAAAAAAGTGGAACTAGGCAAAATCTCCAGATCAGACATTATAAAACACAAGCAATGGTGCAAGGGAAAAAAAAAACCCAGACTAATTTGAAAGTTATGAGAGGCTGAACTTGATAGGTGTTGGAAAAGAGATGATGTAAAACATAAAACTGTAAAAATCTGGAGCAGTAGTTCTTTTCCATCCACTTATTTCACAAAAATAGTTGAGAATGTTTCCTGCCTTCATTCTAAGTAGACCACCATGACGCCAGACAATTTTATATTGTAAAATCAAAGGAAATGTAGGCCCACCTTTGTTCATTGGTCTTGCTTCTAGAAGTTAGGAAAAGTAAGCAAGAATAATGACAGCTTTGGTGAAAAGCCCCTTCTCCCTTGGCACAGCATTAATCATCTATAAACATTAGGTTTATAGAACTTTATTTCTTTGGAGACACACAGCTATTGAATCTCTATGCTTTGTTCTCTACCCTGGGTAAAATCATCCCTTTAAATTACTTTCTTTTGATGTGATAAACAATAACCAGAAAAGGTTGCAACAGGATGTAGCAAAGTGAACATCGTATGCCAACACGAAGCTTTTGAACCATTCTGGTTCTCTGGAGAGATTAAGTGGTAGTGAAAGATGCTTATAAAGCGCAGCCATTCCATAGTTGGCACAAGTCAGACACATCAGAAGACAGATAATCCTGAAGTCTATTTTAAAGAAAGACTTCACAGCTTTGAGAAGATTCATATATTGCTACATAGGACATTTGCCACCACGTTTCAGCAACTGAAGCCTTTCGTGATAGGAAATTCTAGGAATTACAGTCCCAAAACATTTGGAGGACATCCAGTTTGGAAAACAGAACTACAGCAATATATGAAGTGTTTCATCTCAGCAGAACCTCTAGGAAAGTCCAAGAAAGACAAAAAGCTCACTCTTAGCTAGTACTGAAATCAGTGGTGGGATTCAAATTTTTTTACTATAGGTTCTGTGGTCGTGGCATGGCTTGGTGGGCGTGGCAGGGGAAGGATACTGTAAAATCTGCATTCCCATCCCACTCCAGGGGAAGGTTACTGCAAAATCCCCATTTCCTCCCGATCAGCTGGGACTCGGGAGGCAGAGAATAGATGGGGGCGGGTCCAGTCTGAGGTTGTATTTACCGGTTCTTCGAACTACTCAAAATTTCTGCTACCGGTTCTCCAGAACCTGCTGAAACCTACCTCTGACTGAAATGTGCTTGAAGTCATGTTTTAAGTTAATTTGGAATCTTGCACTTGAATTAAATATTAGGAATTTAATCGTGGTGATCTCAGAAGATAAAAAGAAGCCAGCTCCAAAGAATGAAGTCAGTGAACCAACCAGACTGACTTTTTCACTGTGCTTTAATTTAAAAATAGATCTGTAATGAGCAAAAATTATGACTAAATATTGCAGTAGGTTTTGTACATTATTACTTTCGCTTACTCTCAAAAAACAATTATTAGCAAATAGATTTTTTTTTTGCTATAAAGGTTTCTGACAAATTGAAGGATTGTGCAATATCTTGAATGGGATTCAATACCAATTTAGTGAGTGCAGCCTCAAGCTTCTATATGTCTTGAGATGAGACTTGAGACAGCAATGGATTGTAAGAGATGAGTGTTTACATCTGAAACCTGAAATTGTTTTCAGAGTAGGCAAGGGGTCAAGGTATTCATATATCCAGTGGTAGGCTTCAAAAATTTTAGCAAGGGGTGCTCTGCCTGGTTGCTGGGTGGGCATGGCCATGGTGTGCGTGGCCTAGTTGGCCTCCTGTACTAGGGTGGGGGGAGTGTTTTTGCCTTCCCCGTGCTCCAGAGGCTTTTCTCGAGCCTCCAGGAGAGTGAAAACAGTCTCCCCAGGCTCCGGAGGCCCTCTGGAGACAGGAAACAGGCCTGTTTCTGGCCTTCCTGAACTTCTGGTAGGCCCATTTTTCACCCTCCCCAAGCCTCCACGCGTGCCCTGCACTTACCAAAATTCAAAATGGGCTGTGTGGGGACTTCTGGGAGGGGCAGAGTGTGGTGGGTGGGGTCAGCCAGGAGTGGGATTTGGGGGTTCTCCGAACTGCACAGAATCTTAGCTAGAGGTTCTCCCGGACCTCTGTGAACCCCCAGCAGCCCACCCCCGCATATATCAGATGTTCATATCTTCTGAGCTACTTTTCTTCCCCCAGCTCCAAAGAAACATCAGCAATCAAGCATTATTCGATAAAATTAATATTGGCTAATGCCATCATTTAATATATATTTATATTATATTTATATTTTATTAGATTTATATACCACCCTTCTCCCCGAGGGGACTCAGGGCGGTGAACAGCCATAAATAAAAAACATATATACAAAATTTAAAAGCCAAATAAAACCGAATTAAACATTGGCCCCAATATTTAAAATCCCAAATTTAAAATATTAAAACCCCAAATTAAAATATTTACAATTTAAAATTTCTAAATTATTTTACAAAAGAAGGGGAAAAGGGAAGAATTAGGCCGGGCCCGCCTGGTGGAACAGGAAAGTTTTTAACTCACGGCGGAAGGCACGAAGATCCGGGATCCTCCGTAACTCTGGGGGGAGCTCGTTCCAGATAGTGGGTACCCCCACAGAGAAGGCTCTCCCCCTGGGGGCCGCCAGCCGACATTGTTTGGCCGACGGCACCCGGAGGAGCCCCTCTCTATGGGAATGTACTGGTCGGTGGGAGGCTATTGGTGGTAGTAGGCGGTCCCGTAAGTATAATATAATCTTTTTTACTTTGTCATTTATATATTTTTTAAAATAGTGATTTCCCATTGCAAGAAATGAGTCGGCCTTGTTGTTCAGCATACCCTCTGACCTCTGCTTTATCTGAAAGCAAACAGAGTATTTTAAGAAAAAGCTTTGTTATCCTCTCAGCATCTATTCCATAAAGATAAGTAGGAAATTATACCTCTCACAAATTCAGGCTTAATAGACTGAACAGGAACATGGGAGATTGAACAGAACAGAACTTTCTGTTTCTACTTTAGAAGAGTAGTCTTTGAGTAATAATGATAATGATTGTTTTCTGGAAAAAAAATCTATGGAAAGATTAAAAAAAAGTTTAATATGGATTTAATCTAAATATTTAAGCTCATAGACTACCTACCTAGTATCTTCTAAGTGCCTACTGTTCAGGCCAAAAAACATTTTGCTCCATACAATTGATTCTTTGCTCCTTGTAGCAATGTGAATCGCTTTGCTGAGATACTTCAAGTTACCTCAATCCAGAAATTCCAGTAGTCATAGCAAGTTTTTTTTCCCACTTAGGTTTCACAAAACCTGAATCTTCTTCCATCTATTACGCTAGCTGAAATGAAGCGCTCAGAACGAGATGTGGTAAAGCAGTATGGCCATCTCATTTTTAGAAGTTTAAGAGACAGAGTATGTTGCTTCAGGAAGAAGCTTCAGAAGATTGATTGGCCCAAACTGAACACATTTCAAGTTTTAAACAGACCTAATTGTAATTCTGGCTGGCAATTTTAGTTATTGAAATCCCAGCATATTTGAAGAATGTTGTAAATGGGGGGAAAATAATAAACATCACAATTCTGTGAATGCCATTAATATCAAAATGACTGTCAGCTCTTCTCCCCCAACAGCTCTTTTATGAATAATTTTATGGATCTGTATTACATTAGAATAGAATAACAGAGTTGGAAGGGACCTTGGAGGTCTTCTTAACATCTCCAACATCTTCTTAAAAACTTCCAGTATTGGAGCATTCTCAACTTCTGGAGGCAAGTTGGTCCACTGATTAATTATTCTAACTGTCAGGAAATTTCTCCTTAGTTCTAAGTTTCTTCTTTTGATTAGTTTCCACCCATTGCTTCTTGTCCTACCCTCAGGTGCTTTGGAGAATAGCTTGACTCCCTCTTCTTTGTGGCAGCCCCTGAGATATTGGAACATTGCTATCATGTCCAGTGGTGGGTTTCAAATTTTTTTACTACCAGTTCTGTGGGCATGGCTTGGTGGGCGTGGCAGGGGAAGGATACTGAAAAATCTCCATTGCCACTCCACTCCAGGGGAAGGTTACTGCAAAATCCCCATTTCCTCCTGATCAGCTGGGACTTGGGAGGCAGAGAATAGATGGGGGCAGGGGCAGTCAGAATTTTTACTACCGGTTCTCCGAATTACTCAAAATTTCTGCTACCAGTTATTGATAAGAACTGATAAGAAGAACTGAGTTCTTCTGGAACTGATAATTATGCCTTTTATCACAAACTCCAAAAGTGGCAAATATTTAATAAACATTAAAAGTAAGATTAGGTTCATACAATCACTAGAGAATATAATGTAGTTTTTATTTTACTAATCAAGAGTTCTGAGAAATTCATTTTTGGAGTTAACAGTTTCCTATACTTGCCATGCTGCATTGAATGTCTGAACAATTTCTGAATAATTTCAAACTGAGTAGCCTACTTAAGCCACGTAAATTTCTAGCCACATATGCTCTAGTTAACTGGATACATAGAGCTGCAGACTACACTATTTCATGTAGAAGACATAAAGAGATAGCCATAGCAATAGCACTTAGACTTATATACCACTTCATAGTGCTTTACAGCCAGTGGTGGGATTCAGCCGCTTCAGGCCGCTTCAGGCGAACCGGTAGTTAAATTGCTGGCTGGCCCCTCCCCTCCTCGCCCCTTCCAGGAATCCCACGCACCCCACAGGTAAGTACAGGGAGGCCTCCTAGGCCCAAAAGGGGCACAGGGGGTGCAGTGCGATCTCCTGGTCCGTTTTCACTCACAGGAGTCTGTAGGGAGACCTACTAGCCCCAAATTGCATCCCCCCCACAGCCCATTTTTGCTCCCAGAGGGGTGCAGGAGGCCGAGTGCTGCCTGTCACACCCCCTGGCCACGCCCATCCATCTGGTCATTAAGGCAGGGAACCAGTTGTTAAATTATTTGAATCCTACCACTGTTTACAGCCCGCTCTAAGAGTCAGCATATTGCCTCCAACCATCTGGGTCCTCATTTTACTGACCTCAGAAGGATGGAAGGCTGAGTCAACCTTGAGCCTTGAACTTAACAACCGTGGTGGTCATACCTTTAACCATAATTGCTTACTTTAAATTATACATGCTGACAGGGAAGAAATCAAGTTCTTTAAATGTGGTCTCCTGAGTCCTTATTGGATATGATTTTTTTAAAAACCCTGTATTGATTTTCCTGATTCTGTTGGTTCATCTTCTTATATTTCAGAATCCAGACTATTTCTCCTGATTAGAATCCTAGAAAATCTAAGAAACCACCATGAGATGGCCAGCTCTGCAAATCTTCCTTCACATTATCCCTCACATTGATATTTATCTAGGAATCCTGATTTGGGACCATTACTCACCTCACTGATGAGCCAGCCTGTACATTGCATCATCAGATTGATTGTACCAGCACATCCAACTTCACTTGCCATGTCACCACTTTACCAAGGGTCATGTTGTCCAGAAAGACACAATAATTGGCCTCTCTCTCATCACAAGAAAAGCTGCCGTGCTGATTGCTTCCTTTGTTTACAGAAAATTGAGGATGACAGAAACAATGCTTCACTGCCAAGAAATCCACTTGGGCAGCAGATGGTAGATATCCAGCTCAATCAAACCTACTGCAGGAGTATCGCTCCCCAGGGAAGATGTTTGGCAAAAAGAATCCATACAGAGACTTCATCTCATATCAGACCATTTCGATTTTACCTTCTGGAAATAATTTCTTTTGATGTAACCTACACCAGCAGCTGTGGCAGTTAAACCTTTCAATTTTTCTGACTGGGATTCTGAAACGTTAAATGAAAACGATTATTTCCCCTTCTCCCCCAGCCATTACAAAAGTGCAACTGAAGAACTTTTATAGTGGGAAATCATTGTCTCCTACTGGATTCCGGATGACTGCAGGGGAAGGCAAGAGTAAAAAAAGAAGAAGAAGCTTTTAATTTTTCATTACTGAGCTAAATACAGGTAGGCCTCGAATTACGACCACAATTGATCCCCAAATTTCTGTTGGTAACTGAGACAATTAAGTGAGTTTTGCCCCATTTTACAACCTTTTTTGCCACAGATGAATCACTGCTGTTGTTAAATTAGTAACATAGTTGTTACCATATTTTTTGGAGTATAAGATGCACTTTTTTCCCTCCTAAAAGTGGCTGAAAATTTGGCTATGTCTTATACTCCGAATGTAGCTTTTTTGAAGCTTTTTTCAGTCCTAACGAGAAATAGTCTGGATTCTGAAATATAAGAAGATGAACCAACAGAATCAGGAAAATCAATACTGGATTTTTTTTAAAAAATCATATCCAGTAAGGATCTTCCATGCTTTGCCTGCTCCCTCTGACTCTCAGCTATTTTTTAGAAGCTTTTTTTTCAGTGAAGCTCTTGCCTGCTCTCTCCAACTCTCAGCTGGAGCTTTTCAGCTGGACTCTGAAGCTTTTTTTCAGCCCTAATGAGGCGCTAGCGATCTTCCGGGCTTTGCCTGCTCCCTCTGATTCTCAGCTGTTCTTTAGAAGCTTTTTTTCAGTGAAGCGCTTTGCCTGTTCCCTACGACTCTCAGCTGTGAAGTTTTTTTTCAGCCCAACGAGGCGCTAGCGAGTGAAGCGATCTCCATGGTTTGCCTGCTTTTCTCACTGCTTCTCTCTCCAAAGATCAGTTGTGCTTTAGAAGCAGTTTTTTTATCGCCAAGCAGGGGATAAAAACTAGCAAACTAATGTGCTGAAGGTGAGCAGACTAAGGGCGCTAGCCAAATGAATACCTGATAAGCAGATTTCCCCCCTATTTTCCTCCCCAAAAACTAAGCTGTATCTTATACTTCGGTGCGTCTTATATGCCGAAAAATACGGTAAGTAAATCTGTCTTCCCCATTGACTTTACTTGTCAGAAGGTCACAAAAGGTCATCACATGACCCCAGGATGCTGCAACTGGCATAAATATGAAGCAGTTGTCAACAGTCATAAGTGTGAAAAATACTTTTTTCTGTGCCATTTTAACTTTGAAAGATCACTAAAGAAATGGTTATAAGTCAAGGACTGTCTGTCATCAACATTTTTACTCTGCATGAATGCTCCCCTTCAACCCCTCAACTTCCAAATAGGATTTTGGACCATATACTGTATGGATTTATTTGATGCATTCTGTATTATTAATGAAATCAAGGAAAATAACTTGCTCATATTTATGATAGGGATTTCTATAAATAAAAATCACAGCAAATGCAATTTGATAGGAGTAAATACAATTCACTGAATCCAAACTCCACGCCAAATTCTCTAACTTCATACAGTTAACTCTTAATTCAGTTCTTACCTGGGATTGGCAAAAAGGTCCCAGATATGACTTGGTTGATTAGAATCTTTACTGCAGACAAACTGCAGTCCCAAACACTACTTTTGATATTACCACTGCAGTCTAGAAAAATCAGAGATTTTATAGATCTGCAGTGTGTTCCAGAGCTTCAGTTGGAAGTTTCTTTTTCCTGATACTCGATTTAAAATTAATGGATATTTGTTGGAGTGATTGGTAACTCTGAGATTGCTATTCTCTCATCCACCGGAGCTTTAAACCCTCCAGAAACTACTCTCTTGTGGTCTCCACAAAAGAGTAACTCCTTGTCCGGAGTTGGCTTTTAACAGAGCCAACTTCATCGTTTCTTCCCTGAAAGTTCAGGGGGCATACAAATTTAATAATAATAATAATAATAATAATAATAATAATAATAATAATAATAATATCTATGTACAATGGCTTAGCGGCTGCTGCTCTTAGATTGGTATTATGGTCTAAATCAAGATAATAAAAATAATTACTTTGCAACGACAAAGTTGAAACTGCTTCACATTTAATATGTGAATGCAGCAAAATCGCACTAATTGATTACAAAGCTAGACACAACCGAGTTGCTAAATTAATCGACTGGTCATTATATAAAAAATACAACTTACCTGTATCCAAAAAGTCATGGGAACATAAAGTGGAAAAAGTTATCGAAAATGAGAAGGTGAAGATCTTGTGGGACTTTTGAATACAGATGCATTGTCATTTGGAACACAACACGCCAGATATCACAGTTGTTGAAAACCGAAATGTACAATTTATTGATATCGCGGTACCGGGAGATGCCAGAGTTGAAGAAAAAGAACTGAAAAAAATCATGAAATACTGCGACCTGGCCACCGAAACTACATGGCTATGAATGAAACATGTAACAGTGATACCCATTGTCATCGGGACATCTGGTACCATGTCCAAAATTTTATAAGATACATCAAGAAATTGCAGCTTCCTGCAATAACACCAGCGGAACTGCAAAAAACTGCACTACTTGGAACATCGTACATCTTAAGAAGGTACTTGGTTGATACCTAGGATGCTGGCAGCAACCCATATCAACCATTAGCACCAGTCAATGGTATTTGTGATGCATTTTTGAATGTTCAGTTGACTGAGTTTCATGCTTAATGAATAAAGTAAATAACAACAACAACGACAACAACAGCACTGGAAGGAGAAACTGCAGATAGGGATAAACATTGAAATCTGTAGGTGTGTTCTTTTTTTAAAAAGAAATGTGTAAACCACAGCTGGGTTTAGATAGAAATTTCAAACACAGGCCTACCCTGGGATTCTGTGACTCTCTGAAATAGGATTGCATTTGACGTTTTTGCTTTAATAACTTTCAGAATGCAGGGGATATACTGAAATCTCACCAAATGAGCCCCTGCAAATTAAGATTCTAAACTGCTGAGAAAACTCTTCTAGCGATGTCTAATATATTGTTATCTGCATTACTTTTTTAAAAAAATGAAAGCTAGTGAAATTGCTGTCAAAAGAGCAGGCCATGCACATGGTAATAAACATTTTGCTCAAGGTTTGTTTGTTATTTTTTTGAAAAGGGGAGCTTAATTTTTGGCAAGCTCTCCTATTTTCTTCATTACGGACAAAAGTATTTTCTAGGTAACTATCTGCTAGTTGACTGATTATACTTATCCTTTTAAGCGCTGAAAAGGTTTATGTGCTTTACCTAGCCTTCCCTTGATATTTCTACTAAAGCTCCATTATGTAAATATTAATAAATAAAACTGATGAGTGCTCTTGTAGGGGATCATTTGCCACGGACTCAGTGTTTTCAAAGATTTGTCTCAGTGTAGGAGTTAATATTAAGCAGGTTCTCATACAAAATACAGATTTGGATCTTTCTTATGATTCTACAATGGCTTGGTTACTGCTCTTAGACTGGTATTATAGTCTAAATCAAGATAAATTCTTCTAAAGTGGAAGCAGAAATCCAGAAATTTTTTCTAATGGTTAAATGCATTCCCTGATTTTTCTTCAGGTGCTCCAGACATTGTACAGCCTCTTCTTAATCCCCTTCCCCCAATAATAACCCTGGATTGTGGTTTGGATTAGCTTGAAGACTCCCAGCTACATTCTGTGGGTGAGGCTGAACTTCAACTCAAGTCTTTCTTGAGCCAAGCTAACCTCTTAAGCACTACACTATGCTGGCTGTCTTACAAATGCCCATTAATCTCAGTGCTTCTGTAGGGCAGATAAATGACTGGGTATTTCTGGTGAGAAGGTAGTAGCACCAATGTCATTAGGGTGTAGTTGGCCAATGTTGGAAGCCAAATTTGGGTAGTTACATTACTAGGGTGTTAGGAAATAAGACCAGATTTAGAATACTGCATCCAGTTTTGGTCACCACACTAGAGTTGAGGCTCTAGAAAGAGTGCAGAGAAGAGCAACCAAGATGATTAGGGGACTGGAGGCTAAAGCATACGATGAACGGTTGCAGAAACTGGGTATGTCTAGTTTAATGAAAAGAAGGACCGGGGAGAAATGATAGCAGTGTTTCAATATTTGAGGGACTGCCACAGACAGGAGGGGGTCAAGCTATGTTTCAAAGCACCTGAAGCAGGAGTAAAATCTAAAATTTGTTACCACTGGTTCTGTGGGCGTGGCTTGGTGGGGGGGGTAATATGACTGGATGGGCGTGGCCAATTTTTTTTTTACTTTTAAAACCATTTTTTACATGTAAAACCATGTAAAAAATGCTTTCAAAAGGCTCTGATTAGCAGGCAACTCAGCTTGGATTGTCAGAGCCATTTAAAAGAAAAAAAAGGCTCTGATGATCGCACGCTTAGCTGGGCTTGGGGGGCGGGGGCAGGGATTTTTGCTACCGGTTTTCCGAACTGCCCGCCGCCATCGCTACCTACTCGCCCGAGCTGATCCGAACCGGGAGCATTTCACCCCTGACCTGAAGGCCAGACAAGGAATAACGGATGGAAACTGAACAAGGAGAGTTTCAACCTACAAATAAGGAGAAATTTAATCTATAAAGTCTAAGTGGCCAAACACAGCATTTTCAGTAGTATTTTATATCTCTGTGCAGAATCATCTAGACCAGCAGCACTAAGGCATAGATGAGATATTGGAACCCAAAGGAATATTTAGATTGATAGACACTGATTAGGGAATTTTCTGGGATAAGCTGAACCTATGGTATAGAAAGAAACAACAGTAACAGAGCCAAGATGCCTGTGCGGTATCAAAAAAAGTAGCAGGAGAGTTTTTGAAATTGATCCTTGGGGCAGTGTCAGCAGGTGCTGAGTTTGATGGACGGTAAACATTTCCGAAAATGCTATAAGAGATAAGGATAATGTTGGAAGCAGGTTATTGGAGAAATGTGACAGAATGAAAGGCTATGGAAAAAGTTCATGCCAAAGGGACATGATGGATAAACTTGATATTTCCATGACAATATCTATGGAGATTCTCGGTCATCCAGGTCATACTTGTCTCAAAGGTGCTGACAATGCTAATCACCGAGCAAAAGTGGAAGGAATTGCAGTGACTGATTACAGCAATGTAGATAGAATCAAGAGAACAAAACTGTGAAGGATGGAAAGCCTCAGTGGCACCCACCATTTCTGGATATAGGCTCTATAGAATAAACAGAAGAAAGCACATTGTGGGAAGTATTGCTCTGGATGTCAAAGGTATGATATCTAATCAGTGCTGTTTGCAGGACAAACAAGCAGGGACCAGATTGGTGAAAATGGGCATTGGGATTCATGATGGAAACCTCAATCCTTTTTTATGCGTTTCATAATATTGCAAAGATGACCCTAAAGGGGTGGGGTTTGCAAGGTGATGCCAGGATTCTGTTTGTTTGTAGGATTCATTCTGCAACAGGATCTTGTAGACAGCCCTGGATGCTGGAATACACCGGAAGACTGGATTCCTGCACAAAATCACACGGGACAGAACATTAAGACTAGGACTATGCCACTTGCTGCTCTTTTGATCAAAATGATCTTGAAATGGTGTAAGAAATCAGGCAGACATTCAAAGGAGAACTTCAATTATCCAATATTGATTAACAAATACTGCAAAAAAAAAAGTTGTAAAATCAGGTGCTTTGCAGAATAGACAAGACTAGACTAGACTAGACTAGACTGAGCTGGAAGGGACCTTCAAGGTCTTCTCGTCCAGCCTTCTGCTCAAGCAGGAGTACCTATAGTATTTCAGATAAGTGACTGTCTAGAGACTCTAGACCAGTGATGGCTAACCTTTTTGCCATCTCGTGCCAAAAGCGGGGGGAGCATGGGGTGGTGGTGTCACACATGTGCGTGCCCACATCCATTATTCTATGTGCCCTGCCCCCGTGCATGTTTGCGGGACTCCCCACGCTTCCCCCGCATTTGGCATGCAATGGCATAGTGAGCCTGGTAGGCCTGTTTTTCACCCTCCCCAGGCTCCAGAGCCTTTCTAGGAGACTAGGAAGGGGAAAGTCAGCCTCCCCCCCCCCCGGAGGCCCTCCGGAGGCTGGAAGCGGCCTGTTTGCTGACTTCCAATGGGCCCAGAAGGCCCGGAAATCAGCTGGCCAGTGCACACATGTATGCCAGAGCTGAGCTTGCATGCCCACCGATATGGCTGCGTGTGCCACCTGTGGCACGCATGCCATAGGTTCGCCATCACAGCTCTAGACTCTTCTTAAAAACCTCCAATGATGGAGAGCCAATAGATTGACTTCCTCTTCTTTGTGGCAGAGCCTTAGATATTGGAATTCTGCTATCATGTCACCCCTAATACTTCTTTTCATTAAACTAGGCATACCCAATTCCAGCAACTGTTCTTTATATGTTTTAACTTCCAGTCCCCTAATCATCTTTGTTGTTCTTTTCTGTGCTCTTCTTGATGGACAAGTCTGATTTAAAAATAAAATCAGTGTGGTAGGATTAAGGATCCAAATATGATGGAGAGAAATAAGATTCCCAGGGTTCTGTATATGATTTTAATGCCACCTGGACAAGTTCCTGGAACAGTCACAATATTTGAACAGTATTTCTGTTGAGCACCAAGAAAACCTGGGGGAATGAGGATCAAGATGATTAAAATCACACTCTTTCCCTTCCCAATCCTTCTGGGAAATTAATAACTTTGGAAGTAAGCATTGCATTGCATATTTCTGAACAATCAATCAAATATCCATCCATATCCATCTTTTGACGCTGCATTAAAATGTTAAGGTAATCTCTTGTTAATTTAAAACTGTGAGTGCTGGTTGACTTCCTGCCACTATTGTAGATTCATGCTACCTTAGATAAGGAGACAAGTGGAATCATGGTACAAGAGAAAGAATTGATTCCTATCCTACAGGGGCAGGGAGCGATGGCCGTTTTATGATTCGTGGACTTCAACTCCCAAAATTGAATTGAAAATTGGGAGTTGAAGTCCACAAGTCAGAAAGGGCCCATCGTTCCCCACCTCTACTATACTAGATCCTTTAATTGTAAGATTTAACTAGAACTAGAAAGATTTTTATGCAGATGATACCACTTTAATGGTAGAAAGTGAAGAGGAACTAAAGAGCCTCTTGATGCGGGTGAAGAAGGAGAGTGCAAAAGTTGGCTTGAAACTCAACATTAAGAAAACTAAGATCACAGCATCCAGCTCTCTCAATTCCTGACAAATAGATGGGGAAGAAATGGAGGTAGTGACAGATTTTATTTTTCTGGGCTCCAAGATCACCACAGATGGGGCCTGCAGCCAAGAAATTAAAAGACGCTTGCTCCTGTGGAGGAAAGCTATGGTAAATCTAGATAGCTTACTAAAAAGCAGAGACATCACCCTGCCAACAAAAGTGCATATAGTCAAGGCTATGGTTTTCCCAGTTGCAATGTATGGCTGTGAAAGTTGGATCATAAGAAAGGCTGAGTGCCAAAGAATTGAGGCCTTTGAACTATGGTGCTGGAGAAGACTCCTGAGAGTCCCTTGGACTGCAAAGTGATCAAACCGGTCAGTCCTAGAGGAGATCAACCCTGACTGCTCTTTAGAAGGCCAGATCCTGAAGATGAAATTCAAATACTTTGGCCACCCAATGAGAAGGAAGGACTCACTGGAGAAGAGCCCAATGCTAGGAACAATGGAGGGCAAAAGAAGAAGTGAACGGCAGAGAATGAGGTGGCTGGATGGAGTCACTGAAGCAGTAGACGTGAGCTTAAATGGACTCTGGGGGATGGTAGAGGACAGGAAGGCCTGGAGGAACGTTGTCCATGGGGTCACGATGGGTCAGACATGACTTCGCAACTCAACAAAAGAAAGATTTTTAAATCATCACAATAAAATCTGACCAAATTATTAATTTTGAGGGACAAATTATCCATAAAAAATAACATGATAATAAAACTCCAGTGCAGTGTTGTGTTAGGAAGCTGATCAAGTTCTATAGAGACCCTGATTCAAGTCGACCTTCAGCCACAGAAACTCAATAGGTGTCTATTGAGGTCAAACACAAATCTGATGGGGCCCTCAATGAAATCAAGTTTGACACACCTGGTATATGGTTTCTTGCTTGAGCAGAGGTTTGGACTAGAAGACTTCCAAGCTTCCTTCCAACTCTGTTATTCTGCTAAAACGTTTTGCGCCATCCTCTTGTTTTTGCAATTACCAAGATACTTCAAAAAGAATAGGGATCTTCTGGTTTCTCTTCCAATTGTACAAATCTTTGCATTTTGCTTTTTTAATCATTTGTTGAAGGCCCTGGGCCCTGTGGATCTCTCATTCTTGAGTTAGAAGAGGTGAAACAAAAAACAGAACTATTCCTGCCTGGCATTGTGTTATTCTTATCTCCAGGGGTGAAATCTACTTACCTTCCCTACTGGTTTGGAAGCGCGCGTGCGCGTCACATGAGCGCGTGGACCTCTGCGCATGTGCAAACCATTCTGTGCATGCACAGAGGGTAAAAAACAGGTTACTTCCTGGTTAAAACTAGGAAGTAATGACGACCAGGCGTGGGCGGAGCCTCACGCTGCCATCACTACCAGTTCGCCGAACTGTTCCGAACCAGTAGCATTTCACCCTTGTTTACCTCCTGTACTAAAAAACTTCACTATGTTTTACTAGAGCTGCCCTGAGTTCTTCTCTTCTTTTTCTTACGATTTCTGCTATGATTTCTAAACTATCCCCTAACCTAAATGCTCTTTATTTCTTGTCACTTGAGGTTTTTGTGTAATTTTTTCCATTTCATTTTTCACATTTTCCTTCATGAAATACAATAGAGGGGAAAATAAAAAAGACTCCTGTTGCTTTGCTTGTAAATGTGGGATGAGTGAATTGGCCTAATTTTGCAGCAATCCTGCTGGCTTCATAATTAATCATGTTTTTAAGCATGATTATATTTTACCTCTTCTTTCACTTAAAATATTAGCAGTATTACAGGTTGTTATGTATTGTCTGATGGGTCTGTTCAAAGTTCATTCTCTCCTTTAGCGAGAATGCTTCATACTTCAGCTAGTTTATGGACCAGCTTGGCCTGACTGAAATGTCATCTTTGGACATTTCCAAAGGTAAGGTAGCAAATTATGATAATAATGAAAAGCTGCAGCCTGTTGCTACGTTACCAACCACTCAGGACTGAGACGGGGATTCTGATTTGAGAGTTTTCTATCCCTGATCGAGCATCTCCCACTACAGAAGCTAATAAAACAAATAAAATCCTTCTGCATGTTGATGACCTTTGATTGTTATAGAATAATCATATCAAACAGTTCCTAAACTAATGGCCTTAAAAGAAACTTTGTGAAAGATTTCAGGTTATGGTGAACATCTATAGTTACACCTTAGGAACTTTTCTCATTTACTTTATGGTCTGGGCACGATTTTCTATGTAACCCCTGGCATGTATTAAACATCTTATTTGCGAGTTTTAATTTACTGAAGAGTTTCTCAGTTGATTCAGGCATTTTATCCATTTATTTGATTCGTATTTTAATACTGTGTTTAAGATATCAGATAATATAAGCGAAGTGGAAATAATTTTGGTCAGTGCAGTTGGGAAGCTAGGCATGAGTGACTGTCTATAAGAGCTTCCTGATCCAGGAAGGTGCACAGCTGGAAACTATATCATAGAATATAAAATAATAAGAGTTGGAAGGGAATTGAGATGGGACATTGAAAGCATACCGTATTTTTCAGAGTATAAGATGCACCTTTTTCCCCCCAAAAAGAGGGTGAAAATCTGGGTGTGTCTTATACTCCAAATGTAGCTCCGCCCAGCTTCTCAAACGGAAATTTTAGAGGTTGAAAAAAGCATCAGAAACGAAGCTTCAGAAAAGAAGCCCCCAAACAGAGCTTCAGAAAAGAAGCCTCCAACAGAGTTTCAGAGACTTTTTTTCTGAAGCTCTGTTTCAGAAGTTTCAGAGGCAGAAAAAAAAGCAAAAAAAAAGCAAGGCACAGAGCTCACAACCAAGGAACCTGTTGCTAAAATTCACCTCTGGGAACAGCTGATTGGGGGTATTCTGAGAGGCTGATCCACCTGCCAATCAGCTTTTTTCTTATTTTCCTCCCCAAAAACTAAGGTGTGTTTTATACTCCAGTGCGTCTTATACTCTGAAAAATACAGTAACTTTTAAAAATGATTTTCTGTTCTTCTTATCCTTCATCCATCCATCCATGGATGCATCCATGCATCCAAGTTTAATTATTAGATTTATATTCAGCCTTTTGTTCAAAAGTTCACTTTTGAACTTTTATGTAGCACTCCTATTTTTTTTTTTTACCCACAACTATTTTTTAAGGTAAGATGGACTGGGAGATAGTGGCTAAGATTGGACTAGAACCGGAGTCTTTCTGTTCCTAGTCTAATAATGTAATCAAGCTACCATATTTTTATGGGGGGAAATGAATATCAAAACTGGGATTGAAAGAAATTTGTTTAAACTTGGTCCAGTGGTGGGTTGTCCCTGGTTGGGACCAGTTCTATAGAACTGGTAGTAAAACCAGAGGGAGGCTCCGCCCACCGACCCCAACATCATCAGAATGCTTCTGCGCATGTGCGGCCCTGTTGTGAACTGGTAGTAAAGGTGAGTAGAACCATCCCTGTCTTGGTCCTATAACAATAGTACTGTCAGGTATTGAAAGCAAGCATTTTAACAGATCTGACAATCTTAGAAATGAATTGGCTTTTTCAAAAACAGCATTCTGGCAATCAAAAGACTGTATCATGGAAATGTTTAGGCAGATGCTCTGGCAAGCAGTTTGTAAAACCACTAAAATAATTCTCTTGAGTCCTCCAGCTTTCATATTTGTGTATAGAACATGAGGCAAAAACAACAACTTTAGATGAGCTTTGTGTCAAGTGGGCATCCAAGCAAGAGATTCAGTTACAGGAATACATGGGGAAAATATTTTTGAAATTGCAAATGAACATCTTTGGACATGAATGGAATTTATCAATATAACATTAATACATTTTTCACCTATTCCAAAATCTGTGGCTCACATATCCCTCACTTCCCATTTGCTTTTCCAAATTCCATTTAGGCTTCCAATTTGTTGGTTCTCACCAGTAGCAAATAATGAAATTTCTAACAGTATTATTATCTGAAATAACCTGAATTGGTATGCTTAAATCCAGCTATTTGATGTTGCTTTCAGCATTCGCTATTCAGTGATGGAAATCAGCTAGAAGAAATTGTATCTTCAAAGTCCCTTCATGATTATCAAATACACAAATAGTTTTATTTTGATTGAAGACCTTGAAGAAGTGAGCTATGGACGGGTATTCAAAGTAAGTGGGAGAAGCAAGAACAAATATGAATTTTGACAAAGCACTTCCATTCCCTGGCTCACTACCAGAACCACATTTATCCTAGGACCTTCCTATCATCAACTGATGTCTAAAGAAAGCTGTTAGGACCAAGTGATCTGTTCTCCTTCCAGGTTATTGACTCCAAAGATCGAAAAACATTTTGGTGACTGAGAAACTGCAGATGTTTTGGAAAGATCAGATAATGGGAGAACTAAATCTTCACCTTGATACTGGATAGAAAATAGCATAGAAGGAAATGTTAAAGGACCCCTTAGGATTCGAGTATCATCTTCAGGGGCTTGCTGGGATCCTGATTCTTGGCTTACAACTCTGGTTAGGCTAGAGCTGTGATGGAGAACCTATGGTACGCATGCCACAGTGCCCTCTCTGTGAGCACGCAAGCCGTTACCCCAGTTCAGCTCCGCCATGCATGCAGGCGTGCCTCCCCCCGGCCAGCTGGTTGTCAGGTCTCTGCTGCACATCCGCAGGGGGCAGGGGGCATGTGGGGGACATGTGGGCATGCGTGGGGGTGCGGCACATGCGTGGGGGCAGGGCATGTGCAGGGGGACATGTACACATGCATGGGGCTGCAGGGGTGGGGCACATGCATTGCATTTTGGGGATCCAGATGCACACTCGGTCTGGAAAAGGTTAGTCATCACTGGGCTAGAGCCTAGTTAAGAAAAAGATCAGCACTGCGTTCAAAAACCATTTAAGATTATTTTATATTCTGTCCAAATGCACAGACAATTTAATTGGCACATCGCGCTGCTTTGCCTATCACTGTATTACAGAAAAGGAGATCCAACATTTTAAGAATTTCTCTCTTTTTCTTCCCTCCAGTTTCGAGTCCTGGAGACTGCCTGGACAAGTCCCCATTTTTTTGGCAATGTTTTGGGATGTGTCTTGCTATTGCCTTCTTTCTAGGACTGTAGGGAACCACAGAGAGCTGTGCAAAAGCATGAAAAAGATGCTCAGGCAAACTTTCAAAATTCGACAACTATAGCCTATATCCAATCAGATGTGTGTAGGATGTTTTCTGACCTGATCTATTGTGAAAGGGCTGAGAGAATGACTTGCCCAAAATCACCCAGCTGGCTTGATGCCTAACTCAGGACTAGAACTCACTCTTTCCTAGCCTTCTAGCCTGGTGCCTTAAACCACTAAATTAAATTTGTGCAACAAGTTTTATTCTGTAGTATGATCATCGCATTGCAGATTTCCTAAAAAATAAAGCATGTTGT
>WNWU01000037.1:12801126-12847209 GCA_012654045.1 Ptyas mucosa
CAAAACGATGCTATAGAGCACTGCACACCAGAACAACTACACACAAGGACTGTTTTTTCCTGACTGCCATCATTTTGCTAAACAACTAATTCCCTCAACACTGTCAAATTATTTACTAAGATTGTATTACTATTATTCTACTCATCCTTCCTATTACCTACCATGTTTCCCAGAAAATAAGACCCTGTCTTATATTTTTTTGAACCCCGCATGGCCTTATTTCCGGGAGGTCTTATTATTTTGGGGCACCTGGAGGAAACCAGAGGAAATGGCGGGGACCGGCTGTGCATGCGTTTAAATATTTTCGGGGACGGCTTATTTTCAAGGTGGGCTTATTTTAGGGCATGCGCTCAAAAGCCCAATTGGGCTTATTATCAGGGGATGTCTTATTTTCAGGGAAACAGAGTATCTCTTCCCACTTATGACTATAACCAGGGTAAAATGCACTTACGTTTCCTACTGGCTCACTAATGTGCACACACCATGCACACGCACGCTGCGCTCGTGCACACGCCATTGTCAGCACATGCGCTCACTTCACTCAAGAGAGTGCCATTGTCTGCGCATGCGCAAAACCTTCTGCACATGCGCAGAGGGTTAAAACCAGGACATGACAACGTCCCGGTTTGTGGGAGGGGTGGAGCCTCCCACTGCTGGCGCTACTGGCTCACCAAACCACCTGCTGCCAGTGCTACCATCTCGCACAAGCCGGATAGAGCCGGCTGCATTTCACCACTGACTATAACCTTGTTGCTTGTATCTCTATAATTTATATTGTTTTATTTGTTTCCTAGTATGATTTGATTGCTTATTAGTAAGCTATGACTATCACTAAGTGCTGTATCTTATGATTCTTGATGAATGTATTTTTTTTTCTTTTATGTACACTGACAGCATATGCACCAAGGACAAATTCCTTGCGTGTCCAATGACACTTGGCCAATAAAGAATTCTATTCTATTCTATTTTCCAACTTTCCATTGCTTCTTTGAGTTTTTTTTATGCTCCAGCTGATGTCAGCTTTGAAGGTGTCCAGCCACCAAGTTCTTTGGCAGCCTGGTTTGCTTTAGTGCTCACTCTTCCAAACATAAACTCTTTCTTCAGTGAATTTTCCCACATCCAATAAGATCATCTGAAACACGGGAAGGAAAATTTGCAAAATCTCAATCTACTACGTAACTGATAAAATGTGGCATCCCCTTGAAAGATAAAATGCTACCCATTTCAAGGCCTTTCCCATGTTTCATTGGCATGCATGGACATGCACAAAAGACATTGGCAAAACAATTAATACTAAAGTGAAGTCCTAAAGTAAACTGAATTAAAGTTCTAAACTACTAAGACTTTCAGAAAGTCCTAGTAGCAACATCTGAACCTAGAGGAAAGAAAAACATTTTGAAGTCAAGTTGTTCTCAGGATGTCAGAGGATCTCTTCTGACACACTTAGAATGATACATTGGCAAATAAGTCAACGTTTTGACTTAGAAATGTTTGCCACACTTGTATTCAAAATGAGTAATAGAACTTTTAATGCACATACATATATGCTCAGGCAGTGCCTGCTTCAAAAATTATTTAGAAAAATTACTTCAGAAGGCACGTGTGGTCTTTACCATTAAGTAATATATTTTTTTCATGAACCTACAAAAAAGATAGGGCTGCTTTAAAGAGTCAATTAATCTAACTCTCAAAAAAACTATATATGTTTTCAGGCTTTATGAATTAATACTAAAGAAATGCTGTGCTCATGCATACTGTATATTAGCTCTGAAGCACTTCTGAGAAATCATTTTTGAAGCACGCATACCTCTAATATGCATTTACATGGAGTTGTGGTTGTGTGTGGCATATTCCTTGTGCTTTTCGGAGAGACCTGGTGGCTCAGTGCTTAAAGGGCAGCATTGCACACAAACTCTGCCCACAGCCTGGAGTTTGATCCTGATGGGGCTTAAGGTTGACTCAGCCTTCCATCCTTCTGAGATCGGTAAAATGAGGGCCTATTTTGTTGGGGGCAATATGCAAATAATACTTCTACATTGCCAACTGCTCAGAGAGTGCTGTAAAGAACTATGGGGCAGTATATAAGCCTAAAATCCCAATTTCTTTTGTTTTTCACATTAGCATCGTGAGAAAAAAATGATATTTTTCCTTTAGCAGCCAATGCACAAAATAAATCTGACAATATCAATTTTGCCTTTTTATTGTAGGAGGAAAATATGAAATTACTGGAAGTTTGAAAGTTAGAAATGTCAGTTGCAAGCTGAAATTTATAATAAGGTAAAGGTTCCCCTCGCATATATGTGCTAGTTGTTCCCAACTCTAGGGGGCAGTGCTTATTTCCGTTTCAAAGTCAAAGACCCAGCGCTGTCTGAAGACGTCTCTGTGGTCATGTGGCCAGCATGACTAAATGCCAAAGGCGAATGGAACGCTGTTACCTTCCCTCCAAAAATGGTCCCTATTTTTCAACTTGCATTTTTTATGTGCTTTTGAACTGCTAGGTTGGCAGAAGCTGGGACATGTAATGGGAATGACAAGTCGATTGAAAGGTTGGCAGTTCAGCGGTTCGAATCTGAAATTTATAATACAGACTGTCTAATATCCATGATTGGTGTTCAATCTTTTACACAGAAAAATGGGGTAGGGGCAATTATGTAATTACACACAAACACACACACACATCTACTGAATTTTCCTGAAAATAAACCCTCCCCTGAAAATAAGCCCTCCCCGAAAATATTTAAATGCATGCGCAGCCGGTCCCACCATTTTCTCTGGTTAGGATTAGGGAGACAGAACTGGAAATCAGGTAAGATGACAAGAAGAGCCCCATCTTGCTTCACATGCCCCAAAATAACAAGACCTCCCCAAAAATAAGGCCAAGTGCTTATTTGGGGGTTCAAAAAATACAAAACAGGGTCTTATTTTTGGGGAAACACGGTAGATATGATTTTTATGTATATCCTGGCTTATTTTGAGATGCAGCCATGATAAACGGGAAAAACACTTTGCATCTTTGTCTATTTCAGTGCTTCTTTAACTATTCCTTTTTGTATAATGGCTATTTTAATTTAGAATTCTTAGACAAAAATACCCCAACAACAGAAATATACCTTTTGAACAAATGGATTGCATCCAAAGGTGATTTGAGATGTTTAACATTTTTTTTACTTAAATGAGGGCATTTCTCTCTCTGTCCCCCTCTCTCTGTCTCTCTCTCTCTCTTTCTGTCTCTTTCTGTCTGTCTGTCTGTCTGTCTCTCTCTCTCTGTGTGTCTCTCCCTCTCTGTCTTTTTGTCTCTGTGTCTCTTTCTGTCTCTCTCTCTGTCTCTCTGTCTCTGTCTCTCTCTCTCTCTCTCTGTGTCTCTCTGTCTCTCTCTGCCTCTCTCTCTCTCTCTCTCTCTCTCTCTTAGAGAAAGACATACATTAACATTTAAACTTGCTATCACATATCCCAGGCAGATGTTACTCTTTTATGCATGACACTAGCATTGTAAAATGATGAAAGGCTCCAAATATAACATTTCTATAAAGATTTCACACTGAGTGGGTGGATCTGTGGTAGACAGCTGTTCTGGCTTCTGGACTGCAGCTTTTAACAGAAAACCCCCTATTAGTTACAGTGCATATAAAGTCTTTTCAAGAAAGTCCCACTGAGTTCAGTGGGAATTATTTCCCAGACACTCAAGGTAGGATTTCAATTTATAATCACATTTACATATTAGGGATTATTTCTATGTAATATGCAAAAGAGCATGCTACTAAATTCTTAAATACTGAGAAAACAGATTTTACAGTTATGGATTAGAATCTTTTATTGTTCTGTATCAGATCATAATTTGCTTTCTTTCTTTATAACTTGTGCTATATAATTTTAGCAGAAGTAGAATATTCAATAATCATCCGGCTTTTTGCAGAATACATTATATCCTAAATGAGATATTAGTTATTAAATATTACAAATCTTGTGCTATACAATTTTAACAGAAACAAAATACTCAATTATCATCTGGTTTTCTGCAGAATATATCCTGAATGAGATATTAGTCAGCATGCTAATCCATAAATCATTAGCAACCTAATGAGTCATCATCATAACACAGAGAAGCAAAAATAGAACAAAAAACGTATGTATGCTGCAGTTTGGCAGTTCAATTTTCACCAGGCTCAAGGTTGACTCAGCCTTCCATCCTTCCAAGATGGGTAAAATGAGGACCCAGATTATTGGGAGCAATATGCTCTGTAAACCTCTTAGAGAGGGCTGTAAAAGCACTATGAAGCGGTATATAAGTCTAAGTGCTATTGCTATTATATGTTTTTATGTCTAATACTAAATAATTAAGTATTTAAGGAATTCTAATCATTCTATTAGATGAAAAGTGATTCTTCTATTGGGAATTGGTCACCTTATTATTAAGCTACTACTCTACTACCAGGTATGAAATCATACTGAGTCCTATTAATCGTTTCCTGACCTCTTCAAGTAGCCACTTTATTGTACTTGGGACAACTCGCCACAGCAAACTCACTGCATCCAATTCATCACAGCCGATTCGCTACAGACTTCATACCTGACTGAGTCCCCGCAGGTGTTATGCCTGCTTCCTGCCCCACCAGGTCCCACATCTCATGCCTCCTACCCCCCCCCCCCCCCCCCGCCTTCACTTACCTTTTCTGCAGAATACCTTCCGAAAGGAGAACTGGCTATAGACAGAGGCCACCTGGTGCTGACCAGGAATTGGGAGTCATTTTAGGAACAGTTGCAATTCTCAGATTTCTCCCTCCATTCAATCACTGCCATCCTTTGACAGGTTTCTTAAGGTTCAGACAGGTCCATGACAAAAGCAGAAACTTCTCCGAAAATTAGGCACTGAACCATTTAAAGTTATTTAAGCCAACATTTTAAAATGAGCCCTGAAATAAACCATTAGTGAGCACATTTTCAGGGGACAAGGTAATGCAATCCCCTCAGTCCAATATGCCACCACACTGTAGTGTTAATATTGTGGTTTTTGAGAAAGGAAGTAAAAAAAAAGAAAAGAAATAGGGCAAAAAAGAATAATTAAAAGGAATGAATAACAAAGGAATTTACAAGCATCACAGAATTAAATACTGTAAGACTAAATTTATTATATAAAGATTTTCATGTTTCGTTAATTAAGTTTATGTAGTTGAATATCTTATATTCTTAAAAACTGCAGAGTTTGGTTAAAATCCAATTTGTCAATAGCAATAATCAATATACTATAAATAAAAAAAATAAAGAAATACGGTAATTTCTCATCAATCATGTGAGACAGGTTTATATTTAACAGATTGCTTAGAATAATCTTAGAATATTAAGATTTTATGTTAAGAGAAACTCAAATTTTGAATGTGGTAGAAACTTTTGTAAGGAATTATAACCCTAAAATCAATGGGATTTACTCTGTGGACTATGTTCTTAGAACCAAGTCTTAATGTCAGTTCTATTAGATTTAGTAATTCATATTAGAGTAGGAGGGGGATGAAGGTAACCAATTATGCTAAAATTTAGACCTATTATTAATTAAGATACAAACATATTTACGGTCATAATTGACTGGTATTATCACAACAATTTATATCAGTTTGGGCAAAATTGGATTCCTTAAATCACTGATTCAGTGCAGAAATATAAAATATTATATATTACAATCAAAAACTTATTTAAGGAATTATTGTGATTCTTATCTCAGTAGAGGCCTCCAAAGCATACAGTATGCTGAAATTATTCCTGTCAGATATATATTGATGGTCGTGCTCATTCGGTCTATGAGGAAGTTATTTAGTCAATACAGCTTCAGGTTCAAAAGTTATTTTATTATTTACAAATATACAATAATGAACAGGGTGTCCTGTTGCATTTGTTACCCTAACTGTATGACTCAGAGGTTGAGAGGGAGAGAAGTTCACTGTTGTCTTGCTGAGATAAATGGGAAGAATTAGGGAAGATATCCAATTGATTTGTCGGTAAGAGTCCAATAAGGGAGTTCATTGGTTTATACAGTCACATGGGATGTCTGTAGACTTAGAAGACTTAATCCCTTCTGGTCCCTGGGGCATCATACGTAGGCAATATCTGACAATTCCTTTATGAAATAATTAGCACATAAGCAAGATAAGGGGAATACTTTTTTTGTGTATTGCATTAATTATGCAAATATGTGATAAAAATCTAAGTTACTATGTGATTATGGGAGACATTGCTAACTGATTGCTTTCAAATGAATTCATAGTGTTAGAATTAAAGAAAGAGAGCAACAATGATGCATTGGAATCAGTGGTGGGTTTCTCCCGGTTCGGCCCAGTTCCGCGGAGATGATATAACGTCACCGAACCAGTTCTGCCCCCCGCCCCGTGCCCCCCGGCCCCCCTGCATTATTCTTACCTTTAATTTGGCCCCACCCCCAATCTATTGCTGCCTCCTGAGTCCCAGCTGATCGGCTAGAAGGAAAAAAACTGTTTAAACTCTTGCTGCAGGGCTTCAAAGGGCCGCCCTACAGCTGATCAGTGTTAAAAGAAAACAAATGAGTAGATCGGTGCCTGCAAAAGTAAATGGGTAGACCAGTGCCTGCAAAAACAAATGAGTAGACTGGTACAGCTCTGCAAGCAGTTAAAAGCCTGGTAGACCAGTACCTCTGCTAAATCCTAAAGAATTGTCACATGACCATCAAGCCACACCCACAAAATAAGCCACGCCCACAGAATCGGTAGTAAAAAAATTTAGAACCCACCCCAATTGGAATATCTGTAAGAAAAATAACACTTGCCTACACCAAGAACTAGCAAGACCACAAAACAGGCAAAATAATAAAAAATGAAGATATCCCCATTCTCTTCCTCTGCTTGGAGACAAAAAAAAATGGTTGGATTTTTCAAAACTACAGAGAACTTAGATGGAAACCTGGAGTACTGAGCTTGAAAAAGGAGCAGGGTTTACCATCTCCTCAGCAGCCTATAATTGAGGTGCAATCTTCCCTCAAATGCTGGAGGAAGTCTATTAAATGGAGTAGATGAAATATTTGTTTCTGGAATCTTCCAATTCTGTTGCTGTCTAGCCAGAAATACTGCTCTAGGTTGGATTTGTTTTCTATGTGATTCTGACGTCTCATTGTCTCATGTTATTATTTCTCTGTCCAACGTTGAGACAGGACGTAGGACGTTGCTTTTATTTCATACAGTACTTCAGGCTACTCGTGAAGACCTCACATCTTTGTAAAATCTTCCTGTAATTGGTCATATCAAGTTGGAACTCTCTGTCTCCTCTTATTATGGAGCAAAACAGCACAGTCTTAAAGTGTAGGAAGTTAGCACCCACCCCTCTCCTAGGAAAATGAAATATTTTAGGAAATATTAAAAGAACAGAATATTTCCCCTAAAGGGAGACAGAAACTCACCCCCCCCACACACACACACACCTTTGTCAATGGGCCATAAGGCCTGGGCCAGTTTATTTTGCATAAAAAAGATCTACCTTCTTCTGGCAGAACCATAATAGGAATCCCAAAGCCCTTTCTTTACATCATCACTCAGCAAGAGTCAACCAAGCCCGGGACTCCGGACAGCCTACAGAGTTGCCCTTGCATGGCCCTATGGGAGTCTGACAATCAATTAGAATAGAAGCTCAAATTCAAAAGCCCAGAGAGGGCATAAAACTGGGGCACTCTCAGCATCTCTTCCCTTTTTATCCCCAGGACCTCATGCCATGTGGTCCTGTTCACCATTAAAAACCATCTTTCCAAACAACTTCCATGAATCCAGTGTCTTTTTCTTCACTTGGAACTGAACCTAGATGGATATTTCTTCCGGCAATGGTCTGCTGGAACATATTTTCTTTGATTTATGTTTTCAATGTTTTATGTTTTAAAACATTGATAAGCAGCTCATCACAACTGGGCAGCTAGGTATTTCCCCCCCCCCCACCAAGCACTGGATGGGTTTTAATAGGTAAAGTATGGTTTTTGTTAATCCCTTTTGAGAGTATTTCTTACCTTTACTACCGGTTTGCAACGGGATCGCGCAGAAGCTTCTGCGCATGCACAGATCACCGATGACGATATCTGGGGCGGTGGGAGGAGCCTCCCGCCAGTTTTACTACCGGTTCTTGCAAACCGGTCCGAACCGGTGGCAAGCCACCACTGGATAGAAGGGGTGATGATACCTTGCCATGATGTTCACCGCCCTGAGTCCTTCGGGAGTAGGGCGGTACATAAATCAAATAAAAGTAAAAAAAGTAAAGTAAAAGATGTGATATTATTGAAATTATTTCAGTTTTTGTTCTTTGGCTTCTAATGGCAAAGAAAGGCATCATAAGTAATGGAGAATCCAATGTCGCTTACACACTAGGTTTAAGAATGAGGGGCCCTGTGAGACGCTCCCTAGCAGCCATAATTATTAATTATCTCAAAGCTGGAAGTAAGGCCAGAGTGTGAAGTTCTAATGAGTTTCTGGTGAGAAACATATCTACCCTTTGAACATATGGGCTCAGCCATTTGCTATACCAATGTATTCCTTATATAGCAGGGGTGGGTTCTAAATTTTTTTACTACCGGTTCTGTGGGTGTGGCTGATTTTGTGGGCAGGGCTTGATGGTCATGTGGCAATTCTTTAGGATTTAACAGAGGTACTGGTCTACTAGGCTTTTAACTGCTTGCAGAGCTGTACCGGTCTACCCATTTATTTTTGCAGGCATTGGTCTACTCATGTATTTTTGCAGGCACCAGTCTACTCATGTATTTTTGCAGGCACTGGTCTACCACCAAATTACCTTTTACCACTGATCAGCTGTAGGGCGGCCCTTTGAAGCCCCACGGCAAGAGTTTAAACAGTTTTTTCCCTTATAGCCCATCAGCTGGGACTCAGGAAGCAACAATAGATTGGGGGTGGGGCCAAATAAAAGGAAAGAATAACGTGGGTGGGAGCAGGGGCGGGGGGGGAAGAACTGGTTCAGTGACATCATATCGTCACCGTTACCGGCTTGGCAGAACCGGGCGGAACCGGGAGGAACCCACCACTGTTATATAGATTGTTCAAGCTTTTATTTTAAAAAATAGCAGTTTGAATTAATTCTTTCATAATGGCAAATAAACAAATTATTTAAGTCTCAAGCTGTAAGAAATAATTCGGCTACTGGAACTCTTATTTTCCTCTGCAGCTCTTCTCTTCAGACCAGTGTTTCTTAACCTTAACAACTTTAAAATGTGTGAACTTCAACTCCTGGAATTCTGGCTGGGGAATTCTGGGAATTGAAGGCCGCACATCTTTAAGTGGCCAAGTTTGAAAAATACTGCATTGACTGAGTCATGTGGCCCTTTCCAATCTATAATTACTCCTAAAATACATCTTTCTGTGCATTAATATGTTAGAACTGAAAACGGAATGGAATTACAATCCAAAAAAATATGGGTTTGTTATCAAGAATTTTGATGTAGTCTGCTCAGGTGATTGACAAATATGTGTTGGCACTTGTGTAATGTAAAGGTTCCCCTTTACATCATTCCCAACTCTTGGGGGCGGTGCTCATCCCCATTTCGAAGCTGATGAGACAGCACTGTCCGAAGATGTCTCTGTGGTCATGTGGCCGGCATGACTAAAGGCCAAAGGCACACGGAACGCTGTTACCTTCCCACCAAAGGTGGTCCCTATTTTTCTACTTGCATTTTTTATGTGCTTTCAAACTGCTAGGTTGGGAGAAGCAGAGACAAGTAATAGGAGCTCACTCCGTTACGTGGCGCTAGGGATTCAAACCGCTGAACTGCCAACCTTCTGATCGACAAGCTCAGCGTCTTAGCCACTGAGCCACCGCATCCCTTGGCACTTGTGCATAGGTTGGTTAACCAAATTGGTTGATTCTCAGCTTTGGAATTAGCTCTTTATCAGCAGAGAGAACATTAATCAACATGTTTTTATATGACTAAAATTTAACTTTTATAACCTGTGAGTGCCCAGAGTCGCCTTATATGGGAGATGGGCAGCATAAAAATGTAATCAATAAATACATTTAATAAATAAACTTTGTTAAGAATTATGTGGTTATAATTTTTATAGAGCTGTAATAATTACAATTACATTGTAATAATGTGAAATAATTAACTTTTTTCTTCTTTATAACCACACTAGTTAATTTATTAGGATTGTTACATTTTATTTTAGCCATCTTTTGAACAGTATTAATATCTGTTTTCTATATTGATTTTTGTAGTTGGATCATTGCACGCTTATTTTCTGCAAATGTTTATTTAAGTGGCAATTTTTCCATAGAGAGTTAGTTAACTTACAATAACTTAAAGGACATAAAGTAACTTATACTTTATAAACTTAAAGTAAATGGTGCTTTTTTTTCTTCTCAAATGTCAATGAAGAACTATAATAAAGAAATTCTGGGCTGGAAAGTAGTTCAGAAGTTTCAGGAAAAGAATCCAGAGGAGCTTCCTACGGAATGTATACTTTGCATAAGTATTTGTTATCAGTAAATAAGTAAAGTATTTGTTCAAAATACTTTAGTGATCAAAGTAACTGTTGAGTTATTGTCCTTCTAAGTTAAAACAAAGGGGATATTCTTTCTTTCTGAAGTAAACTGTCATAAAAAAAGAAAAGGCTTTTCTTAAAACTGTGACTAAATTCCTCACTGGATTATAAAGACACACAAAATTATGAAATTAAAAGAACTACAAATTTTCTTACTGTACCTTAGAAAAGCTGTTCAATTAGTTTAAGAAGAAAAACAGCGCCATCTAATGTCTTTAATCCAAAACATCAGCATATAACTTGTTTTAAGAGAAGTTTGGTACTTCTTGAGGAAAATATTCAGATGTACTTTTATATGAGATATACATTATATATTTCTAATATACATTAGAAATTGCAATCTTTATGCAATGCACTGCATGAATTATGCAGCGGATATACTGGAACACAATGGCTTAAATCCATGCAGTGCACTTTCCTAGTAGTTAACTGAGAAGCTCAGTGGATTGGACTCCAAGGACACTTTCAGAACCTTTTTACAGAATTACTACAACAAAAATAAGGATGAAAACATTGAATGAAACTTGGAAACTTCAATGCCTGATATTTGTGGAATGCCTTTTTTAAAAATTATGATGAATTACCCAGAAATGGAACTAGAACCAGAAATGGACTGTTTGAAAGCACTTCTTTGGTTTTCTTTTCTTTTTTAAAGTTCAATACATACACACACACACACACACACACACACACACACACACATTTACAGAATTGTAGTTTTCAAACAGTTGCTCTTTATCCCTATCACCCTACTAAATAAAAGAAACGTGAAATTAAAAAAATCAACTAACGTGGATGTGAGGTGCCATCTTGTGTTCATTTCATAGAATGCATTTATACGGAGTATACAAAATTAATGTATTTTCTATTGCTACGCTAGAATTATTTCTCATTTTCCTTGACTGGCTAGGTCAATTATACATGTATAATAGTCTGTGTAATTAAAGTGTAATTAAATTAACTATTAAACTCTTATTTTTTCTAAATCTTTACTTAAAATAAAATGCAATCAAATATGTATTTTATACCAAGTAAAAATTAATTTTAAGATTAAGAAAAAATGTAATGATGATTTGATTTCAAAGCAATTTGGTTTCAGGAAAAATTTGTCATGTAATCTGCAACTCATACATTGCAAAAACATTTGGACCTCTCAACTTGACCGGGGTAAAGCAATAGATGCAATCTACATAGACTTCTGCAAAGCCTTTGATTCAGTGGTACATGACAAACTTCTGTTAAAACTAAGTTCTTACAGCATTTCTGGATCTTTGCACAAGTGGATAGCTACATCCCTATCAAACAGGCAACAAGTAGTTAAAATTGGAAACGCTATATGAAATCCTGCACCAGTTAACAGTGGTGTTCCCCAAGGCAGCGTTCTAGGACCAACACTCTTTCTGCTTTATATAATCGACCTTTGTGATCATATTATAAGCAGCTGTGTCCCCTTTGCCGACGATGTAAAACTATTTAACACCACAGACAATTCTACTACCCTACAAAATGACCTAGATTATGTATCTGAATGGTCAAACAATTGGCAACTACAAATCTCTAACAAATGCTCAGTCATGCTTATTGGCAATAAAAATCAGAACATTAAATACAAGCTGGGCGGAAATAATCTAAAAGATAACCCACACTCAGTCTAGGACATAGGAGTACTCATTTCAAAAGATCTAAGCCCCAAAGCTCACTGTAACAACATTGTTAAAAAGGCATTAAGAGTTGTCAACCTTATTTTACCATGTTTTCTCTCTGGTAACGCTATACTTCTAACTAGGGCATACAAAAACTTTGCCAGACCTATCCTTGAATACTGTTCACCTGCTTGGAACCCACACTGTATTTCGGACATTAATACATTAGAGAGGGTCCAGAGGTATTTTACAAGAAGAGTACTCAACTCCTCTGCTTGCAATAAAATTCCTTATACCACCAGGCTTGAAATTTTAGGCCTGGATAACCTTGAACTACGCCGTCTACATTCCGACCTAAGCTTAGTACACAAGATTATCTACCATAACGTCTATCTGTTAATGACTACTTTAACTTCAACTGCAAAAACACAAGGGGTATCAATAGCTACGAACTAAACATAATCCGCTCTAATCTTGATTGCAGAAAATACGATTTCAGCAATAGAGTAGTAAATGTCTGGAACACTCTACGTGATCCTATTGTTAGTTTCTCTAACCCCTATACCTTTTACCTTAAACTGTCTACTGTGGACCTTACACGTTTCTTAAGAGGTCCCTAAGGGGGTGTGCATAAGCGCACCAGCCTGCCTACCATCCCTGTCATACTGTCCCCATTTATATGTACTCATTTTATGTGTTTATGGCTATGTTTTGCTTATTTATATCCATTTATTTGTGCCGTTTTTTCATGTGTCCATGTCTATGTCTATACTGATACTTGTTTCCTTGTACTTGTTGATTAAATAAATAAATAAATAAATGATATAGCAGAACAAATGACTGAACTTTTTTCTTTTCTTAACAGAATTGGCATTATTTTCCTGAACATTTGAGACTGATGTAACATATTACAGAATCTCAATGTCTTTAAATTTCTTTCATTTGATAATTCATCTCTTAACTATGTCGTGCTCTGTTCAAAACATGAACATTTTTAAGGCTCAGGTATCTGTTCTGGATCAACTCAAACCACATGCACCAAGACAAATTCCTTGTGTGTCAAATCACACTTGGCCAATAAAGAATTCCATTCCATTCCATTTTATGAAATTCCTGCACTACTTTCTTTCCATGATGTATGGATTTTTGCAGTACATAGACCCAACCATGTACTTTTTTTAAAAAAAAAATCTTTGAAGTATTTTTTAAGGTGAACCAAATAACATCTTCTCATTCTCCTCAACTTCCTATTTATGGTATACAACTTATTATTATGGTATACAATCAGCCAGATGTTCAGACTGGATTTGGCATTTTTATCTACCTATCGAATCCTCAAGCAACTGGGATAGGCAGATGTGGCTGTTTGATGGTTTTAAAGATATCCTTACAGGATGTAAATTTCCAACTAAAAGTTCCTTTTACAATTGACAGCTGATGATTTTGTTGTTTTTGTCATTATTTAATAATACTAATACTAATACTAATACTAAAGATAATAATAATACAGTTTATTGATATCACTGTATGAGGAGACGCCAGAATAGAAGAAAAAGAACTGGAAAAAAAATCACGAAATATTGCTACCTGGCCATCAAAACTACATGGCTATGGATGAAACACGTAACAGTGATACCCATTGTCATCAGGGCACTTGGTACCATGTCCAAGAATTTTACAAAACACATCAAGGAATTGCAGCTTCCTGCAATAACACCAGCAGAACTGCAAAAAACTGTGCTACTCGGAACATCATATATTTTAAGAAGGTACTTGGATGATACCTAGGATGCTGGCAGCCACCCGTATCAACCATTAGCACCAGTCAATGGTATTTGTGATGCATTTTTGAATGTTCAGTTGACTGAGTTTCATATTTAATGAATAAAGATAATAATAATTTGGAACACAACACGCCAGATATCACAGTCGTCGAAAACCGAAATGTACAATTTATTGACATCACGGTACCAGGAGATGCCAGAGTCGAAGAAAAAGAACTGGGAAAAATAATGAAATATCGCGACCTGGCCGAAACTACATGGCTATGGATGAAACACGAAACAGTGATACCCATTGTCATCGGGGCACTTGATTCTTGTCCAAGAATTTTATAACGTACGTCAGCAAATTGCAGCTTCCTGCAATAACACCAGCGGAACTAAAACTGCGCTACTCGGAACATCGTACATCTTAAGAAGGTACTTAGTTGATACCTAGGACGCTGGCAGCAACCAATATCAACCATTAGCACCAGTCAGTGGTATTTGTGATGCATTTTTGAATGTTCAGTTGACTGAGTTTCATATTTAATGAATAAAGATGATGATGATGAAGATGATGATGATGTTAATGAATAAAGATGATGATGATGATGATGATAATGATAATAATAACAATAATAATAATAATAATAATAATAATAATAATAATAGCTATTAACCAGCCTCAAAGGCTGTGAATCTCACTAAAGATTTAATAATAATAGCAACAACAACAACAACTCGGGAATGCTGGTGGGCAGATCAATGATGCTTACTCTGTTAAAAACAGGAATATACCATAGTTGTTATTATTCCTATATATTTGACTAATCTTCAGGATTTCAATCAAACCTATAGCCATTTCTCAGGTATTAAGTTTTGCTATGTTCGACAGGGCTTTCCAACGCAGTTCCTTGCACAGTAAGCCTCCCTTTAGCTGTCTTATTTCCCCACTGAAACCGCTTGAGCGACATCACGCCTGATCCTTCTCTATTTCCCAAAGCGACTTTCTGCTCAGTTTTGCACCCTGAGCAAAATCTCCATCAATCGCTCCACGGCAGGAGCGGCGGTCGCTTCCTAATACATTGCAATATATAACGCCGCCTTTTCCCCCCCCAAAGCCAACAGCGTCTTTAGCTTGCCCTCGGAAGGGAGGGCAACCTGAAACGGGACCAAAAAAAGGAAGGGAAGGAAGGAAATAGGTATTGGAAAAGGGAGGAGCCCATCAAGCCATTCGGCCAATGCGAGAGGCGAACGCAGGAAGGAAGGCGGGAATCCGGAAGAGAAAAAAAAAGTAATCAGCTGTAAATCTTCCCTTCCGCTTGGAAGGGACGGGGAGTGACAGCTGGCAACCATGTTTCAGTTTTTGGTAAGACTTTGGCAAAGGGTGGGACGGCCCGGCTGAGGGGAGCGTTGCAAAAAGGAGAATTTTTAGGTGGCGATGCCCGGCCGAGTTTGGGTGGTTTGGAAAAACTACGCAGGGGCGAGTCTCGGTAGCTCTCGAACCGGAATGCTCCAGGGACTGGAACTTTAAAAAAAAAAAAAGCACAAAAACTTTCCCGAAGGAAGGCTTTTTTTTGTTTTATTTTGTTTTTGGGATCTGCCTAGCAAAAAAAAAAAAAAAAAAACAACACCCGAGAGAGTCGGTACAATTTATTTAAATATAGCCTCCCACCTTCCAGTGTTAGAAGTACAGATAGTTGCTCCCGTTACTAGTCCTTCTTGTCAGATATAATTAAGCCAATCTCCTGAAAATTGATGCGCTTTAGGGATGTTGGACTTTAAATCCTATAAGTTTTGTGCTGTTTCTTGAGCTTAACTTCCATTCGAATCTTAACTGTGGAGCTTCTTTCCAAGGATGGGTTGTAAACTTGGGTTGTAAGCATCCCTGCCCATGAAAATAATTTGTCTCTTTCCCCCTAGCCGCACCTTCACCTCCTCTATATTTTGTATATGTTCCTACTTTTTGAAGAATAGAGTAGAGTAGAGTAGAGTAGAGTAGAGTAGAGTAGAGTAGGATAACAGAGTTGGAAGGGACCTTGGAGATCTTCTAGTCCAACCCCCTGCTTAGGCAGGAAACCCTACACCACTTCAGACAAATGGTCATCCAATCTCTTCTTAAAAACTTCCAGTGTTGGAGCATTCACAACTTCTGAAGATAAGTTGTTCCACTGATTAATTGTTCTAACTGTCAGGAAATTTCTCCTTAGTTCTAAGTTGCTTCTCTCCTTGATTAGTTTCCATCCATTGCTTCCTGTTCTACCCTCAGGTGCTTTGCAGAATAGCTTGATTCTCTCTTCTTTTTGACAGCCCCTGAGATATTGGAACACTGCTACCATGTCATCCCTAGTCCTTCTTTTCATTAATCTAGACAGATCCAGTTCCTGCAACCGTTCTTCATATGTTTTAGCTTCCAGTCCCCCAATTATCTTTGTTGCTCTTCTCTGCACTCTTTCTAGAGTCTCCACATCTTTTTCACATCGTGGCGACCAAAACTGGAGGCAGTATTCCGAATGTGGCCTTACCAAGGCATTATAAAGTGGTATTAACACTCCACGTGAACTTGATTCTATCCCTCTTGTTTATGCAGCCTAGAACTGTGTTGGCTTTTTTGGCAGCTACTGCACACTGCTAGCTCATATTTAAATGGTTATCCACTAAGACTCCCAAGATCTCTCTCATAGTTATTACTATTGAGCAAGGTACCACATATACTGTACCTATGCATTTTGTTTTTCTTGCCTAAATGTAGAACCTTACTAGAAAACGTGCAATCCTCATACAACCTTTTCCAACCTTTTCTTGGAAATCTCCAGCGATGGAGCAACCACAATTTCAGGAAGCGGGCTGTTCCACTGCTTAATAGCTTGCACAGTCGGGAAATTCATCCTTCTTTCAAATTTGGGTCTCTTTCTGTTAAGCTTCCATCCATTGGTTCTTGTCTTAGTCTTGGAGAGGGAATCAACACTTACTATTCTGTGACATCCCTTCATGTATTAGAAGATTGCTGTCGTCTCTCAGCCTTTTCTCCTCTAGACTAAACTAATCATTCATCATAGAATTTAGTCTCCAAGCTCTTTACTTTGTTTGTGGCTCTTCTCTACACTCACAGTTCTTCAGTATCCTTGTATTACGGTGACCACAATTTGATATAGTGGTTTAGGTGTGGCCTGACCAGTATAACACAGAGCGGTAGAGTAATCCTAACACAGTTTTGTGGATGCAGCCCAAAACTTTGTTGAGTTTTTTGGGCAGCTGCAACACATTGCTGGCTCATTTTCATCTCAGATCCTTTTTGGTAGTACTATTGCTAAATCCAGGTACCACTTATTCATGTATCTGGTTTTTCCTGCCCAAGTTTAGAATAACTTAGAAGCCTGGGCAGGAAAACTTCTACCATCATCCTGCAAAATTGGTGGTTCTTGATATTCTGTAAAAAATGATATTTGCAGCTTTTTAAAAGGCTTTTGATTCTATGAAATTCAGATTCTATGAAATTTAATGTGCTAAACTATGGTTTGTTTAAAGTATAACGATCCAGTCGTTGTACTGGATCTACCTGTAGTACTAAATCATTATATTTGCTTATAATTTAACAATATAGAAATACAACAAATAAATAAGACTACATTTTCCAAAAGATCATAATCAGATCAGATTCTTGTAGAAATTATTGAGATCTACATATAAGGTTGATGCAAACAAATATCGTAATAATATTTTTAATCTGCCCTTTTAATATGAATTCTTATTTTAAGAAGTGTGGCGTTAATCAGGATTGTGGCTAATATTTCTTTTCTCTATTTCCCTGGGGATGATATAATTAAGACTAGCTTTTGAAATAAATGCTATACAATTCCGCTGGATTTATTTTTAATAATTTGTATATAAGATATGAATTGGGCATAAAATCCACATCGAAATACAATAAGAATTAGAATACACAATGCCAACTGCACTGCAGTTCCCCTGGGGCAAAGCCTACATATGTGAACTTTAGTTCCCAGAATTCCCCACAATTGAATTTCATGCATCTGGAAAATGCCCATGTTGTAAAACACGGGGGTAGAACATTTTATTTTTATAATTTTAAAAGAAGAGATTGAACAACCACTTATCTGAAATGGTATAGAGCAGGGGTGTCAAACTCGATTTCATTGAAGGCCGCATCAGGGTTGTGTTTGACCTCGGGGCGGGGGCAAGGTGTGTGTGGCCAGGGTGGGCATGGCCAGCTCAACATCATTCATGTTGGAGGTGCCTGTGTTGGTCCGAGCACTCTGTCAGCAAAAATGGACTCCTGAGCTCTGTTTTTGGCTGCGACGGCCTCCTGCAACCCTCTGACAGCGAAAATGGAGCGTGTGAGGGTTGCCCGTGGTCCTCCCGAGCTCCATTTTTGTTGGCAGAGGTATTGCGGGCTGGTCCTTTGCTGTTTCCAGGGAAGTCCTGTGGGCCAGATCTAAGCACCCCACAGGCTAGATCCGGGTCCCGGGTTTTGAGTTTGACTGGTATCCCTGGTTATACAGTCTCCTGCTTGAGCAGAGGGTTAGACTAGAAGACCTCCAAGATCCCTCCTAACTCTGATATTCTGTTATCATCAGTGTCGGTAAATTTTTGGAGACTCTAGTCTATAATCAAATTTCCCAGCTAGCTCTGGAATTTTAGCATTGAGAATAGTTTGTCTTTCCATTCTCAAGAAGCCAGCCAAACTGGGACAAACTTTGAAAAGCTGAAAAGAAGCTGAACTATTTCACGATAAATGAATAGAAAGGGGGAGTGTGAAATTATATGGCAGAATAATAGAAATAAATAGGAAGTGGGAATACAGATCAGAGACAAAGAAGAACATTCTTGTATCTTCAGAGTACAATGGATATAAGAATGTGTGTCTCATTGTCAGAGCCAATTAAATAGAAGGCCCTGTTGTTCTCATATGGAATTTTGAGGTCTGCCTTGCATTTTTGTGTAAAAACTGATCCCATTGCAAAATTCCAGAAAGCATGTCAAAAAAATACGAGTGCAGTCAAGTTTTCCATCCACCACTTGATGGAACGATTCCAGTGTGTATTTTATACTTTCAACCTTGAAACAAGAGAGCCAGGTTTGCTGGAACAGGAACAAACTGGACTTCTTGGAGAAGTAAAATACTTATCTCTAGAAAAGTAAACGTTTTGGTATCCATCCTGAAAACAATAATATGGTATTATATGATGATGATGAATGGTCAAGTGTTGAGTTTCAGAGAGAGAGATGAGAAATCTCAAAACCAAGTATGTTTTTTTAGAAGAGGCTGCCACTCTGGTTGCATGTTCTTTGCATGTCCAAAAAAAAAAAAGGCAGAAAATGTTTCTCATTTAATTAGTCTATAAATTATTCAAAGTGTATCTTTTCGCCCCTCTGGCTGGAAGAAGGTGGTGATTCTATCTGATTCCCTGAGATTCTGCTCAGACGTTCTCATTGCTATGAATATTTCCATGTGTCAGTCTTGTGCATATTGCCTTCCTCAATATGGTTGTATCAGCACATGAATGGAATTACAGCATCATGGGGATCCTTGCTCAGTGGTGGAGTTTTCTGTTAGCTTCCATAGTCAGTCTTTGGAAACGTGATTGGGGAATAGAATAGAATAGAATAGAATTCTTTATTGGCCAAGTGTGATTGGACACACAAGGAATTTATCTTTGGTGTATATGCTTTCAGTGTACATAAGGAGAATAAAATACATTCATCAAGAATAAAAAGATACAACACTTAGTGATAGTCAAGGTTATTAATAAGCTATCAAATTGTACTAGGAAACAAATAAAAACAATATAAATTGAAAGATACAAGCAACATGGTTATAGTAATAAGTGGGAAAATATAGATACTAGTAAGGAAGAGAAGAATAATAGTAATACAGTCTTAGTAAATTATTTGGCAGTGTTGTGGGAATTAGTTGTTAAGCAGAGTCATGGGAGTTGGAGTCCAACATGTCTAGATGGTATATTGTTGGGGAAGACTAAATTAAATGAAGAATAAAAATCCAGGGTTACTGCTTCTCCAGATGAGGTTATGAAAATTAATATCACATTGTACATTATTTTAAATGGGTTTTCTTCACTTTTTTTTGATCACCACATCTACTATATTGTACAGAAAATGAGATGTGAATGGCATAAAATGGCAGACTTTTGAAAACAATCATAATTTTAATGCTCATATTTTTAATAGCTCTTTCTATTCTTGGTTGTCAGTAAAACCTGCAGTTCATTCATGGCTGAAGCTGAGATTCTCAAGTGCTAAAAGCAATTAACCTCCAGACATCGGAATGTTATATTAATGTTTCACTACTCTTTCAGTGTTATGAGATTTGAAGACTTCATTACCCAGATGGAAACCATTTAAGAAGTGCACATCTAAATTAGTCCAAAACTCTTGTTTTTGGAAAACAGATGAATACAATTGGATAAATCTGTATGCGCAGGAATAAGCCACCACAAATTGACAACAGTACGTCGTACTGGACTGCACTACGAAACTATGTTAAGCAAAGTTTTTTATGTGATTCAGAGTTTAGTATGGATGGTCATTCACCAACATTTAATCTGTTAGTCTGGCTACTCTCCCATTTGGTTTTCCATGGAGGCATCTTTGAAATACCCATGAATGTACTTAGTGAAACTCTGGCTGTGTTTCTTTGGACATAATTCCTGTAATTATTATTATTTTTTCATCTAGGGATTTAGTTTATTATTAAGATAGGGTTTATATGCTGCTCCAATTAGAGTGGCCCAGTATGCATCAATATAAAAGGGAATGTATATACTTTGGAGGGGATCGCGGTGGCTCAGTGGCTAAAAAGCTGAGGTTGTCGATTGAAAGGTCAGCAGTTCAGTTCGAATCCCTAGTGCCGCGTAACGGGGTGAGCTCCCATTACTTGTCCCCTATTCTGCCAACCTAGCAGTTTGAAAGCACGTAAAAAATGCAAGTAGAAAAATAGGGACCACCTTTGGTGGGAAGGTAACAGCGTTCTGTGTGCCTTTGGCATTTAGTCATGCCGGCCACATGACCACGGAGACGTCTTTGGACAGCGCTGGCTCTTCGGCTTTGAAACGGAGATGAGCACCGTCTCCTAGAGTCGGGAACGACTAGCACATATGTGCAAGGGGAACCTTTACCTTTTTATATACTTTGGAAGCAATTGATCTCTTTCTAATGCCCCCTTGATCATGCTATGGCATGATTTTTTATATAGAATCATAGGGCTGGAAAGGACTGTGGAAGTCTTCTAGTCCAATCCCCTGTGGTGACCCACCAGGACACTTAGCTCCCTCTGATAGATACTGCTGTTGAGCCAGGTACCCCCTAATCTGTACCTATGCATTTGGTTTCGCCTGCCTATGTGCATATCTTATTTTTCTTACCACTGAACTGCATCTTTTGGATAGAGCCCAATGCTCAAGTCTGTCAAGATCCTTCTGATACTTGAGTCTCTCTTACAAAGTGTTGGCATTTCCTACCCAGTTTGGTGTTATCTGCAAATTTGATGAGTGCTACTTCAGTCCCCTCATCTAGGTCATTCATGAAGATGTTGAAGAGCGTTGGGCCCAAGGCAAAACCTTGAGGTACCCAGCTGCATGTTCCCTCCACCTAGAAGTATGTTGGTAGGAGGGGAGCAAAATCAAGGTGCAAAACAGGTGTATCGCCTCTGCAGTGTAGTTTTTTTGCTCTTTTAAAATCTTACAGACTTGTAATATCTTACAGCCCCTCCCCGCCCCCAGCCATTGACATTCCTTCTGTGGCTCTGACAGGTCCCAGTGTCTTTTAAAGCAGGGGTCCCTAACCCAATTAACAGGCCCTGGCCTAGCAATAGCAATAGCACTTAGAGTTATATACCGCTTCATAGTGCTTTTACAGCCCTCTCTAAGAGGTTTACAGAGCATATTGCCCCCCCAAAATCTGGGTCCTCATTTTACCCACCTCAGAAGGACGGAAGGCTGAGTCAACCTTGAGCCGGCGAGATTTGAACTGCTGAACTGCAGCTAGCAGTCAGCTGAAATAGCCTGCGGTATTGCACTCTAACCACTGTGCCACCTCGGCCTATTCGGAACAGGGCTGTGCGAAAGGTGGGCTGATGTGCATGTGCATGCGCAGCTCAACTCATGCGAGCAGCAGGCCGGTGCATATACATGTGCATGCTTATGTGCGCTGACCCATCATTTGCATGAGTTCAGCTGAGCACATGTGTGTTCACCACCCCACCGCTCGTGTGGCCCAGTTCCCCTCTTTCTACCCTAGGCGGCCCACCAAGCCTCAAAGGTTGGGGGCGCTGTTTTAAAGGAAGTGTATGTTCTAGGCCACAAAAAACTTACCCAGTTATCACATCCCTCCATGGTTTGTCATTTTGGTATTATCAAGTTGAGAAGTAGAAACAGCCATGAGAAAGTGCTGACAGCTAAATAAGTGGCAATTATGCCAGCGAAAAAGGAAGTTCCCTTCCCTTGTCTTTTTCTCTCACACCTGCTACTAGGAATATGCTATCTGAGGTCTTCCCAAATCCTGGCCTGGTTGTTTGTTTAAATTGCAAATGGTGAATAGAGGAATTATTTGTATGTAGGTTTACATGGAATTCAGCCAAACCGTTTGGCAAAAACATTAGCTAAAAACACGATAAACACTTTAATGAAAATCAGGTTTTGGCCTGAAATTGGCAAAACATTTGTTTTAAAAGATAGAATGGAAAACTAATTGCATTTTAAAATTACATTTCATGTGTGGTGAGAAAGAGAAGTAAAATCCTCAGTGTTATCCTTTTTGTTCTTTCTCCAGCTCGGTTTTGCAGTTGGCAATGTAGTTGGAATGTATTTGGCCCAGAATTATGATGTAAGTATTTTTACTGCTTTTGAAATTATGTTAAGACTTGGAATTTGTGAGCATTGCAGAGCCTGTCAAACACCAGATGATTCTGAACTCCAGTTCCCATTTTTTTTCTAGAATGCAACAGCAATAGTGTTTAGACTTATATACTGCTGCACAGTGCTTAACAGCCCTCTCTAAGCAGTTTACAGAGTCAGCATATTGTTCCAACAATCTGGGTCCTCATTTTATCAACCTCGGAAGGAATGGAAGGTTGAGTCAACCTTGAGCTGGTGAGATTTGAACTGACAAATTGCAGGCAGCCAGCAGTCAACAGAAATAGCCTGCAGTACTGCGTTCTAACCACTGTGCCACCATGGCTCATGCAGTGGTCAAAAGTATCAAAGATGATGGAACTTGCAATATCTGAAAGGCTATTGATTTCCTATTTTTCTACATAACCACAATCCAGCAGCTTCAGATTTGTGTAATAAAGAGAGTCCAGATCAGTTTTACATTCCTTCATCCATACCTTCATTTCATTCTGTTTCCACATTAATCTCCTCTTACTTTTACATGCATGAAATATTTGTGATATATTTTGACACTTTTCGATTGAAACCTGCATTACAAGTTTTAGAATGCTATTTTTTTTCTTAAGCGTTTGTCCCAGAAGGCACCAAAATTCACCTATTGTTCCACGGTTACTAATTCTAACAGCAAAGCCTGAAATACAGAAATTAAATTAATCAATTTGTGGTCAGTCTTGCAAAGACACTAGAGTATGGTGCAGACTAGAATATAGAAGAAGATTCTTTCCTGTATATATCATGGATCCAGAGATTATCTTGAATTGACTGTGTAAACTCCAGTGGTTCTTATATTCCTTTATATGTTTATAGGTTCCGAACATTGCAAAGAAGATTGAAGACATCAAGAAAGACGTAGAAGCTAAGAAGAAGCCTCCAAATGATAAATGATGCTGATTTAGGCATCCTACTATTCAACATGGATGGTATATTTTAGCCATCCAGGTGTCAAAACTTTATTGGCTTTAATGAATGCTTCTAGGCCTAACCTCAGAAGGCCTTAAAAAGCATTTAGGCTTAGTGTTACTATATCCATGTGGCCTCCTTGCACTTGACTTTTTTCAAAAGAAAAAAAATCCCATATTTGTCTACTATCTCTCTCTCTCTCTCCATACATCCATACACCCATACATCCATACATTCATACATACACACATACAAACTGGACTTTTGTTCTCGGTGTATTGTTTCAGTAATACTTTATATTTAGTAATAACAAGAGTCAGGAACAGAATGAAGATATGCCATTAACTATTCTGATCTAAAAAAAAATCTAACTCTACAAATATTGCTATCTATTTGTAAGATACCAAACGTCTGATAAAAATTCCCATCTTGTTGCTGAAATATGACCTTTCTATTTTATTGTTGGGCATTCCTGCAACATGTATAGTCTGCATGTAGTCAGTAAATTGAATGTCAAAATATTGAGCAGTTCATAGAGGTATGATAGACAATATGCTTCATTCATTGTTTGTAAAAATTGTAAAAAATTTTTAAAAAATTTGAACAAATTAAATGAATTGTTGCAATGTATCAACAAAAATGTACTCATCTTCTGATTCTTAGTCAGTATTTTTGTTTATAATATTTTTAAGGGTTTACCATCCTGGTATAACTAGGAATTGATGGAATCCTGCACTTGCATTCTGATGATGAAAACATGAATCAAACTATGCAAATTTACTGGCTTGAATTTTTACTGTCTTGTAGCCCTTTCTTGAAACAAAGAAAGAGGCATGTATTTAAAAATGGTAACTGTCATTAGAAACATTTAAGAAGAGGCTGGACAATCATTGCAGATATTATATTGCCTATGTAGGGGTAAGCATACCTATTGTAGGCCCCCTCTAAACGTTTTTGTATCCTACTCTGATCGATCATTCTATTAAATGTTGTTGACGGAAATGCTGAAAATTGGCAGTATGAAACAGGGTTAGTGTGATTTTAAAACAATCTATCCCAAATTCAGGTCTCTTACTGAAACCCTTCCTTACCACAAATATCAAAGTTCAAGTTTTAGCTTCCCAAGGTTGAATAATGGACTTGTGGCCAGATTAATGTGGAACCTAGAATTCTAGTTTTGTGTCCTATGCTAAATGGATTACTATATAATTACATGAAAATTACTTGAATTTGTTGTTTTCTTCAATTGTTAAACAATGCTCCAATACTATGTTGAGTATGGCTTTATGGATTACCATGTGCATTCAGAAATGTGTGTATTATGACAATAAATAAATACTAAACCATTGTGAGAAATGTCAGCTTTTAAAAGGTGTCCAATTGACAGTGATCTCATTGAGAACCTTTTCCCCTTGACTTGACTTTTAGTTCTCTATGTGGAATTATATTCATCATATCAAACTTGATGGGACTTTTAGGATCGCAAGAACAAAGATTCTCTTTGTATTATCATTAGTGAGACTTTGACCATCACATATAAATGCAGTGTTAGGGCATCTTATCAATTGCCTTTTCTACAAAATACAAAGTATTTGGGTAAAATTGCTTGATTTCCCGACCAATCTAATTTTATCAGAACGTTTTTCTTTCTCTCTTTCAGAATCTTGTTTATATGGGTAGAGGGAAAAGTGGACTGTTGTCCCAATTAATGCAAATTTTCAGAAAGGAAGACTTTGAGAGATCAGTGCTAATTTTACAATAAACAGCATGAAATTGTTTCTCTAGATTGCATATTTGTTACCATTAAATCAATGGAACTATTGCCTTATGTCATGGTCTGCAGAGTTCAGCTTTATAATTCTGGCCATCTTCTGAAATTTACAAAAGGGATTTTGAAGAATTGCAAAATTCTTTCTCATGTCTGCAAAATACGAAGGTTCAAACAGTACACATGATGGTACAAAATAAAATCTGGTTATTCACTTCCACTGAGAGTTGCCAGTTTTTCTTTGAATTACATTCTTTCAATCCAACACAAGTTCTAGGACAGTTTTCCTGTGCAATTTATGGAAGAGATCCAACAGACTTGAATACTAGGAGTTTTAGAATAAAAGTATGGATTGTACATGAAATATTTTAATAAATTAGTGTGTTACCTATCAATAAACTTTGTGAATTGTACACAGATTATATTATAAGAAAAGATGAAGCAGATCAATGTTTTTCAACCTCAGCAACTTTTAAGATATGTGGATTTCAACTCTCAGAATTTCCCTCCCAGCATGTGAGGTTGAGAAACACTGAAGTAAATAAACAGAAGTCTTGTCTTATGCAAGGAAGTAATCATGGTGCATATTTTATATCCATCTGTAACTGTCCAGGAATAAGCATAAGTAAACTTCGTAAATATATATGGAGTTTGTGGAATAAAGGAATTCAATTTAGAGTAGCGGTTGATTAATTTCACACCTGTTAAACCATAATGTTTGTGTCTTTAAATTATGAATTTGAAGGTAAGAAGAAACAAGGATTCAGCTGTTCTGGATTATATGCAGATTTATTGTTCATTTGATGTGATTGGAACTAGGAAATTCACATATTTTGGGCATGTTAAAAAAGAAGATAAATATGTTTAGGAATGTTAAGGGAAGGGGAAGAAAGGGAAGGCAACAAATAACATGGATTGATGATATTAAAATTACCGTATTTTTCAGAGTATAAGACACATCAGAGTACAAGATGCAGCTTAGTTTTTGGGGAGGAAAATAGGGGGAAAAAATCTGCTTACTAGGTATTCATCTGGCTAGCGTCCTTAGTGTGGTCAGCTTCAGCACATTAATTTGCTGGGTTTTTTATCCTCCGCTTGGGGATAAAAAACAGCTTTTAAGGCACAGGTGAGAGGAAGCAGCAATGAGAAAAGCAGGCAAAGCACGGGGAGATCACTTCACTCGGCTACTGCCTAGTTAGGGCTGAAAAAAAGCTTCTAAAGAACAACTGAGAGTCGGAGCAAAGCATAGAGATTGCTTCACTCGCTAGCGCCTCATTAAAGCCCAACAGAGAGTCAAGGGAGCAGGCAAAGCTCCCTTGAGCAGGAAGATCACATCACTCACTGGCACTTTCCTTTAGCAGGAAGATCACATTACTTGCTGGGACCTCATTAACACCTTGTTAGGGCTGGAAAAAAAGCTTTGAAAAAGCTACATTCGGAGTATAAGACGCACCCAAATTTTCAGCCTCTTTTAGGGGGGAAAAAGGTGTGACTTATACTCTGAAAAATATGGTACTGCTATGTCCTTAGGAAAAAAACAGAATTCTCACTGGACAAAGGTCAAAGTGGCAATTCATGCTATCAAAGGCTTGAACGTCAGTTGATCACATCAAAATAATTTAATACTCATAGGACCTTAAAATAATCAAATACCATAGCATGTATAGATAATCCTTTTAATAGCAAAAAAAGAGAGAGATTTTCCTTATAAGAGTTAATATGTGTGGACACAAATATTGGCATTTGTGTATGCATCTGTTGCTAGACTTGTCTACCAAATTTTAATTTGGGAAATTTAAACTGGTATCTATCCATATAATTTTTCAGTAATCAAATCAAGTGTCCTAATTATGCAAGAACATTTTATTTTGTTCCTTTTTTATTTGCAAATTGTTTCCATTATGAAACTTATTTATTTCTAATCACTCATTTTAATAACCATAAGGTATTTATTTTTTTCTTCTCTATTATTTCCAAGTAATATGCAATACAGCTCTTGCTGTGTATGATGACTGGGTTTATACAATATACCGAACAATGTTCTGCTTAATCATATTTTGTTAAATTGGCTGGGTCCGTGCATCATGTATTATTTCAATTTATGATGGACATAATAAAGGAAATACTAACCAAGTCTATATTGAATACATGTGTTGAAAAGGATACACCACTGGCTTCCATATCACTCAGCTTAGCAGGGGAGTTGTTTTCTTGCTGTTGTTTAACTATTGTTATTACACTGATTAGTTCTCATTTTGGGACAAAGGACAGGCCATAATAATGTTACCAATTGTAGGAAGTTAGCACCCACCCCTTTCCTAGAAGAATGAAATATTTTGGGAAATATTAAAAAGGCAGGATATTATGTTTCCCTGGATGAGAAATGGAGAAGCGTGTTTTAAAGATGAAGCAGCTCCCATCTTCCTGCCCCCACCCTTTGTCAATGGGCCAGAGGCAGAAACTCAATCTTTGTGAAAGGACCATCATCTGCAACACAATAGGACCCATTTAGCAACAGAAACTCACCACATGGCACCTGGGAAGATTACATCAGCCAGCAAGGCTAGCTAAGACCCCCACCCCCTGGGAGTCTGACAATCAATCAGGATACTCTTTCTGGGCCCCAGGAAGTTCAAAGCCAGAGAAGGCATAAAACCCAGGGATTCTTATTATTATTAATAAGAATTATCTAATAATAAGAATTCTTATTATTAGAGAATGAACAGCTTTTTCATGTTAGAGAATGTTGTGGAAACTCTACAGCCCAACAACACATATATACTTTAGATTCATTCATAAATTAGATTTGATGGGAGTCATGATTTTTTCAAGTTCTTTCCTATATCAAGCAAATCAAACACATAAACCAGGGTGTAAGGATGGGCAAAGTTTATCAAATTTTCTTCTACCTGTTGTCACTGGAGGAAGTTGAAGAAAGAATGGATCCTATGTTATATCTAGCCATGCCCTATTATGTGTGATGCAGATTTATTTCTTGCCTCTTCCTCCTTTTCCTTCAAATTACCAAATCCTTACAAGAAATGAGCTTGAAAACTAGGGGCTTGCACCAGTGGTGAAATCTAAAATTTGTTACTACCGGTTCTGTGGATGTGGCTTGGTGGTGGTTGTGGTTAATGTGACTGGGTGGGCGTGGCTGTTTTTTTTTTTTTTACTTTTAAAACCATTTTTTCTACAACCTCTTCGGCGAAAATTGTAAAAAAATGCTTTCAAAAGGCTCTGATGATCCCAGCTGAGTTGTCTGATTGGCAGAGACTTTTTTTCTTTTAAATGCCTCTGACGATCAGGCAACTCAGCTTGGATCGTCAGAGGCATTTAAAAGAAAAAAAAGGTTTTTTTTCTTTTAAAAGCCTTTGATATTCCCAGCTGAGCCGTGCAATCATCAGAGGCTTTCTTTTTCTTTTAAAAGCATTTTTTCGACCGAAGAGGTAGAAAAAAATGCTTTTAAAAGTAAAAAAAAAGCCTCTGATGATTGTGCGGCTCAGCTGGGCATGGGGGGGCGGGCAGAGATTTTTGCTACTGGTTCTCCGAACCACCTCCTTCATCGCTACTGGATCGGGCGATCCGGTCCAAACCGGGAGAGTTTCACCCTTGGCTTGCACAATTCATCTAAAGAAATGCATGGCTGATGGGGATCTGAATTTGTATCTTGCCAACATTTGGCCAATCTTCCAAACATTGCAGCAGATAGTCATGTTGTTGGAGTTGTGTGAGAAGCAATTCACAATTGGGTTTCAGCAGGTTCTGACCAGTTCTGGAGAACCGGTAGCGGAAATTTTGAGTAGTTTGGAGAACCGGTAAATACCATCTCTGACTGGCCCCGCCCCCATCTATTCTCTGCCTCCTGAGTCCCACCTGATCAGGAGGAAATGGGGATTTTGCAGTAACCTTCCCCTGGATTGGGGAGGGAATGGAGATTTTACAGTATCCTTCCCCTGCTAGGCCCACCAAGTCTACTAAGCCACACCACACAACTGGTAGTAAAAAAATTTGAAACCCTCCACTGAAGCAATTACAGATACTAGCTCAGGTGTTACTGCAGTAAAGAGTCAAATATACTTTTGTGAGTTTCAATGAGCCCCACAGCTCTATACCTGGAAGATACTGATATACATTTAATTTTTTAAAAAAAATTTGATTTATATGCCGCCCTTCTCCGGAGACTCAGGGCGGCTTACAATGCGCTAAGCAATAGCCTTCATACTTTTGTATATTTATACAAAGTCAGCTTATTGCCCCCACAAATTGGGTCCTCAATTTACCTATCTTAGAAAGGATGGAAGGCTGAGTCAACCTTGAGCCTGGTGAGATTCGAACCTGCCATAATTGCAGGCAGCTGGTGTTAATAACAGGGTGCTTTAAACCACTGTACTACCAAGGCTCTTGGTAGTTAATTAATATAGTAAATAATAGCTATTGTTCAGCAGTAGCCACTGAGGTCCACGTGGAAGGTTCTACCAGAAAAACTGGCAATCAACTTTTGATGGGGGCAGGACAATTTCACCCTTGAAGGCTGTAGGGAAATTGTTTGTTGACAAGGCAACATTACTAGAGGGAAAGGGTTGAGAAATGGTATCCTTTTCTTTTTTCTCATGGTGAGAGAAAATTTATTTTTAAGGGCAAAATGGATGTTTTGATCCAGACAAACGTTTCTCACATGAGTTTTGTGCAAACTTTATAGTGCAAAATAAAAGCAGAGCATTTATTTATAGGTGGGTTTTGACACCGATCTGAGGGAAGCGGTGGCTCAGGGACTAAGACGCTGAGCTTGTCGATCAAAAGGTCAGCAGTTCAGCAATTCGAAATCCTAGCGCCACATAATGGGATGAGCTCTCATTACTTGTCCCAGCTTCTGCCAACCTAGCAGTTCGAAAGCATGTAAAAAATGCAAATAGAAAAATATGGACCACCTTTGGTGGGAAGGTAACAGCGTTCCGTGCGCTTTTGGCATTTAGTCATGCTGGTCACATGACCACAGAGACGTCTTCAGACAGCTCTGGATCTTCGGCTTAGAAACAGAGATGAGCACCATCCCCTAGAGTCGGGAACGACTAGCATATATGTGCGAGTGGAACCTTTACCTTTGCCACCTATATGGGGATCGTCCTCCTTCTGGTGGAAACACCTAGGAGTGTAAGAGGACCTTTGCTTAGCCAGCCAAATTAAACCTATCAGTCAGACTGGCGACAGATGTAACCAGATAACCCTCATATCGCTAGAGAAAAAGCCTTTTGCCATTCTGTTCCTCGTAGGAAGAGTATGGCTACCTTAAAAAAAACAAGCAGACAAAAAAGAGAACGGGGAAAATATGTTTGGACATCCCCATTACAATTTCTACATACCACAAGAATATTAACAGTTTTTAGACTTTGCTTTATTACCAAGCAATTTCTGCAACAGAAACATTTGCAATGGGAAACAAAAGATGGTTATTACTTTTCTTAATGGGGGAAAAAAAACATAACAAAGGCAATCAGGATATAATTATTACAGGTTATGTATCATCTGTAATAGGATAAGAATACAGAAGCATTATGAAAATAGTAAGTCTATTGTGAAGGCACTTAGTTGCAGAATAAATCTGTAGGAATTCGAGCTGTCCCGTCACAGGATCTTTCAAGGGGAACATGCCTGATCCTTCCGGAACTCAGCAAAGTCACACTGGCGTATTTGTGTGAATCTGCAATTCCAGCAAGTAAAAACAATACTTCCAGCAAAAGTGTTTCCATGAGGCAGCCACAATCTTCCTGAAGCCTTGTTACCCTGAAAGGTTTCTTCATGGGGGATCATTTAGATTTAGAATGAATCAGTTGGAAGGGACCTTGGAGGTCTTCTAGCCGAGCCCCCTGCTCAAACAGGAGACCCTATACTATTTCAGATAAGTGACTGTCTAGAATCTTCTTAAAAACCTCCAGTGATGATTTGTGAAGGCAAGCTGTTCCACTGGTTAATTTTCCTCACTATTAGGAAGTTTCTCCTTAATTCCAGGTTGCTTCTTTCTTCGATTAATTTTCAACCATTGTTTCTTTGGTGCTTTGCCCTTTGGTGCTTTGGACAATAATTTTCTGCACAACAGTTTCCCCTGTTCTTGTGCTAAACTATATGCAGAATTCCATGGAAAGGTAAAACTGCAAGACATCTGCTTTTATTAGGAGTTCTCTGAAAGTTATTCTAGATTCTTAGTTGAGGCCACTGCTAACAATGCCTCCTTCTCTTCAAGCTATTTCTCAGAGCTAAATGAGGATTAAGGAGCTTAAGTGCTTGTATTTACAGCTAACCATAAATGCAGATGCTTTAAAATCCTTCTTACACTTATCAGTGGCATATTTTAGCCCAGGAAAGATTCCTATCCCCCCCCACCCCAAATTGCAATTCCGAAGCAGTTTTATCATTGCAAAAGTAATTCAGGGAGACCTCTGTATATAGATTAAATTAGAAACCAAGCAAATGTTTTCAGTAAGAGAAAAAAAAAAACCCATTAAAGTGAGTTAGTCTATTTTATGAAATGTTTAATTGTGTTTGATAATGATAATAGTGCAATACAAAAACACATTATCAAACACAGGGGTGTCAAACTCAAGGCCCGCAGGCTGGATCTGGCCTGCGGGGTGGTTAGATCTGGCCCGTGGGGTGGTTAGATCTGGCCCATGGGGCTGCCCTGGAAACAGTGAAGGACCGGCCTGCGGTGCCTCTGCCAGCGAAAATGGAGCTTGGGCAGACTGGGCTCAGTTTTCGGCCATGACAATCTCTTGCAGCCCTCTGCCAGCAAAAACAGAGCTCGGAGGCTGCACACGGCCTCCATAGGCTCAGTTTTCGCTGGCAGAGAGCTGCAGGAGGCCGTTGCAGACAAAAACAGAGCCTCAACTAGTGAGGGCAAGCTGGCCACGCCCCCTGGCCCCCCCCCCCCCCCCGGTACCCGAAGGTCAAACACAACCTTGATGCAATCCTCAATGAAATCGAGTTTGACACCCCTGATCAAACAGAAAGGATATCTATCAGGGGTAAAATGCTCCTGGATCGGTCCGGATTGCCTAATCCGTTAGTGATTTTTCCCTGTAATTCGGTGATCCAGTAGCAATAGCTGCTCGGGTGTCATTACTTCCTGCTTTTAACCAGGAAGCATGCACATACGCATGGCACATGAGCTTCTGAACTGGTAAGGAAGGTAAGTAGATTTCACCCCTGACATCTATCCAGTAGTTTTTGTGGGGTTTTCTTCAAGTATGTTATGTTGAACATTTTTTTTGTGCTTTCAAGTCAGTCTTGATTATTGGCAATTGCCTGGACAAGTCGATGCAGTTTTCTTGGCCAGATTTTGGAAATGGTTTGGAAACAAGATTGCTTATTTCCTAAATTCAGCGGGAATAAATGGGCTAAGAAACCCAGTTGGCTTTGTATGTAAGGTAGGACTAGAACTCACAGTTTCCTGGTTTCTATCCTGATGCCTTCACCATTAAACCAAACTGGCTTTCTTAATTAAAATTAGCAAAAAAAATAAATAAATAAGGGAGAGAGATGGAGAAGGAACAGTAGAAAAGCGACATGAGCAAGGCAGCATTTACTGAATAGTAGAACATTCAATTTAAACATTTAAAAATAAAAGTTTAGAGACTCAAGAGACTGTATGTATAGGATGGCTTTATGCTATGAATATGAATAGAGCACGCATTTCCACGGAGACCATCAAAATAATGTTAAGGAGCCTTTATAAGAATCCTTATAAAGTAGCTTCTATGTACAGCTTTCTGCACAAACATTTACAAAGTTAACCCTTAATCTTTAATTTTACACTAGAGTACTGTGAGCTACATACATCCCATCAAATAAAAATGGATCCCCCCCATTTTTATGAACTGTTTTCATTTAACAGTTGAAAATAAAAATGCTAGATGGTAGATGTAATATTTGAGAGAACTTCAATTAAGTTATACCTTATTTTATTCCCGTTCCTGGTATAATATATAGTCAAGTCTCCTTGTTTAATATATATGTACAATCATGTTTGTCCAAAATTTGGCAAATTTTGCCAATGTTGTCTATGATGGGACAGTAATATTATTACTGGCTTGGGCCCAATCAGGAAATATGTCCAGTTGAAAGAGTCTAATTCCCCAAGTATTTATGGCCAATGTAACAATCACTAGTCCAATGATATTGACACCAAAGCCAGCTTTGATCTACAAATAAAAAGAAAAATAATGAGTATTAATTCGAATGAGGGCTTACAGTTCAAGCACACCAGGTCTGAATAGCTTCTGGCATTTTTTTTCTTTCATAGACCAAATCCAGGGAGCATTTAGATCAGCTACTTAATTGGATTAAATCATTTCCTTCTATTTCCAGATGTGTCCTCATGTTCACTTTGCCAAACTACAGCCAACAAGGCACTAACTGGGTTGAAATAACCCGAGCTCTGTCTCTGATCTATCTATGTCAGTGTTTTCAACCTTGGCATTTTTAAGATGTTATGGACACATAAAGTCTTAAAGTTGCCAAGGTTGAGAAGCACTAATCTGTATTTTCTGTCCGAGATTTCCTTAATTCTAATCAAGATTTTTCCTCAACTATTTTTGCCTTTGTAGCATTTTTGACACCATTCTTTGAGAATTGGGCTAGTGGCAATAATAGTGGTGATGGAAACCACAATTTCAAACCTATCTCGAATGTCATTTGTACATTACAAATAATGTATATCTACTGTTACCGCATTGCAACATTCATTGTAGTGCTTCATTGTTTTTGATTTACTTGATTTAATTGTGGATACTTAATACATACCATATCTTTGATTTGACAATGCCCATAAGTGAAGACAATGGCATTTGGAGGGTTGCCCACTGGTAGCATTACCGCAAAAGAGATGCACATGGTGACAGGGATCAGGGTGTACAGTGGGTTGATTTGGAGGCTTTCAGACTATAAAGAGAAGGAGGAAGACTAATTCTTTTGGTAATATGCATAACAAAACTGGAGAAACAATATTATTAGATCTAGGGTCCTGGTTTAGTATTAGACTAACATATAGATTATCTGGATTCACATTTTCTTTCAAGCATAAAGGTAGAGTGCAAGACATTGGATAAATATACTGCACTGGTGCTGATAAAATTGAAATCTATGTGTATTCAAATGAGAATTCATGTAGACAATATAAGAAAGAGGTCTACCAACTATAACCAATTGTCGTGTATTTTAGCATCCAAGATTGGCTATAGGCTTGGCTTGGCTCCCATCTAGATTTTCTACCTTGATAAGTAATAGGCAACATGGTTCTTGCATTATCTCTGCAAACTGCAATGCTGCTAAAGTGACAATGACTATACAGAGATGCCATCACACAAATGTCCCCCATTGTGTACTTGTGTTCCTAGGTTTGATGCAAGTATATAAATTAGAGCATTGAGATGATAGCAACAGGATTGTGACACCATTTTTCTCCTCCTTTGGTGGCATCTGGGACTTCTTATCTCAGACGACTTTAATTTTCTTTTTTATGCTTTTTATTAAGCATTAAATGAGAAAGCGGCATACTGCCTTTTAGCATCAAGTAATCAACAATAATGCTTTCAGTTCTTGCAGAGATTACAACACATTCTTCCAAACAGGAAAACGGTGACAATCTCCAGTCCAGTCCAGTCCAGTGTAGATATGTCCTTACTGCCTCATAAAAACTGGCCAGAGTAATAAGAGGTTCTTGATGCTCTCTAAGCTTAACTGTTTTTTTGGCAAACATTTCATTACCCAAACTAGGTAACATCATCAATGCTAGTAGGGAGTGGGGTTTGCTCTCATTTTTATATTCTAGTGCAGGGATTACGTGGCACAAGGGATTCGAACCACAGAACTGCCAACCTTTCAATCAACAAGCTCAGCGTCTTAACCACTGAGCCACTGCGTCCCTCTAAAAAAAGGGGGGGTGAGGGGGTCATTATTTTTTATTACTTTTATTTTTTTGTAGTGTGTTTTTATTATCTGTAAGCTGCCTAGAGTCACTGTGATCGAGTTGTCGGCTATATAATTTTTATTAAATAAATAAATAAACAAACAAACAAATAAATAACAACCAAGCTCAGAGAGCACCAAGGACCCCCTCATTTCAATTCTGAGCTACAAATATTCTCCTCTATTGGTAACCAAGGTAAACTTGGTAATATAAGTTATTTTGGGAAGGCAGGAGGGCTAGTGGGAATAACCCAGGGGTAAAATGCTCCCAGTTCGGACTGGATCACCCGATCTGTAGCGATGGAGGCGGGTGGTTCAGAGAACTGGTAGCAAAAATCCCTGCTCCCCCCACATGCCCAGCTGAGCTGCACAATCATCAGAGATTTTTTTTTTAAATTTTTAAACACTTTTTTTTTTACAACTGCTTCAGCCGAAAAAATATTTTTTAAAAGAAAAAAAGCCTCTGACGATCAGGCAACTCAGCTGGGATCATCAGAGACTTTTAAAAGCATTTTTTTTACAACCTCTTTGGTCAAAGAGGTTGTAGAAAAAATTGTTTTAAAAGTTTAAAAAATGGCCACGCCCACCCAGTCACATTACCCCCACCGCCACCAAGCCATGCCCACAGAACTGGTAGTAACAAATTTTACATTTCACCACTGGAATAACCTTGTCTGTTTACTTTCTGATGTCTATGTATCTTGTGACTAGTCCATGTGAAAAAGAAAACTACCCTCTCCAGCTGGAAATGTGCCCCTTATCTTTAAAGGATTGCCTAACCTTGTTTTAACAAATCCTAATCTGTACTCACCATGCCACATAGAATTGGGAGGAAGATTGTTATGGTTGCAGGATTGCTAACAAACTCTGTTACAATGGACACCAGGAGGCAGGCCAGCAGACTGACAGCCCAGGATGGAAGGCTACTCAGGGATAACATTTGCCTCCCAATCCATGTCGAAAGTCCAGAGGTCTGAGGGTCAAAGAAAAGATAGGTAGGAAAAACAAACAGATTCTCGTTCTTGCAGTAGCTGTTCCAAGCATTAATCTCCAGTTCTGAAGGAATAAAAAAGTGGTTTTAATGCTTCCGCATATTGGAAGTTAGGTCGTTTGTGCGATGTGTGAATTCTCCTTAGCTTGCCTCAGCATCTACCCTCATTTATTGTCTTCCCTTGAGATTCTGTTAAAAAGAAGTCTAGGAAAGACTTTGTGAGGAAGTGAATCAAGCATGTTTCTGTCCGCTTTATCTCTCTTCTAAAGAGCCATCATGGCGCAGTGGTTAGTATGCAAAATTGCAGGCTAACTCTGCCCACTGCCAGGAGTTCGATCCTGACTGGCTCAAGGTCGACTCAGCCTTCCCTCCTTCTGATAAAATGGGGATGGTAAAATGAGAACCCAGTTTGTTGGAGACAATATGCTGACTTTGTAAACCACTTAGAATGTGCTATAAAGGACTATGAGGCGGTATATAAATCTAAGTACTATTGCTATTGTTAAAGAGAAGCAATTGAGAAAGGAGGTGGGGTAAGCAATCACAGGGAAGAAGGGTTCACCAGTGACTGGGAAGAATTGTGCTTAATGATAGCACCATTTCTTACTAGAAAACATAAAATAAGCAGCTTTCCCCACAGTCCAAACTCATCCGAAGACAAAGAACAAACTACAATCCGGTGCTCCATTTCAGGATCACAAGCATCTTTTCAAATAAAAGAGATGAATTCTGTCTCTATTGCATATTTCTGAAAAGTATATTTATCAGTGGAAATCTGGCAGGCAGATTAGTTAGCGGTAAGGATAAATGTTAATAATGCAGCTATTTTAATTCCTCCAGTTCCGAACACTTTCCATTACAGGTAATCCCGTAACTTACTATCATAATTTACTTCCAAAATGTCTGTTCCTAAGCGAGACAGTTGTGAGTTTTGCCCCAACTTAAAACCTTTCTTTTCAGAGTCGTTAAGTGAATCGCTGCACTTGTTACATTAGTTACATGGTTGTTAAGTGAATCTGGCTTCCCCATTGACTTTGTTGATCAGAGCTTCGCAAAAGGTGATTACATGATGCCGGGACATTGCAACCAGAAGTGGGATTCACATACTGTAGCAACCAGTTCACCCGGTACTGGAAATGTGAGCATGCATGCATGCGGTGTCACAAAACACAGCAATTTGCTCGTGCGCGCCATCTGTGAATTTGTGCGATGTCAAACAACACGGCAATTCACTCGCGTGTGCCATCCGCATATCCGTGCGACACAGTGGTGGGTTTTGGCAGGTTCTGACCAGTTCTGGAGAACCGGTAGCGGAAATTTTGAGTAGTTCAGAGAACCAGTAGTAAAAATTTTGATTGGCCCCGCCCCCATCTATTCTCTGCCTCCCGAGTCCCAGCTGATCGGGAGGAAATGGGGATTTTGCAGTATCCTTCCCCTGGAGTGGGGTGGGAATGGAGATTTTACAGTATCCTTCCCTGCCATGCCCACCAAGCCACGCCCACCAAGCCATGCCATGCCCACCAAGCCAGAACCGGTAGTAAAAAAAATTGAAATCCACCACTGGTGCGACATCAAAAACACAGCGATATAGGACGGGATTGTGCCCAGGCGGGTGAGCGGGGGCAGGTCCACCTGCAGGTCGCCACTACCGGTCTGAACCGGCTGAATACCACCCCTGATTGTAACCATCATAAATATAAACCAGTTGCCAAGCATCTGAATTTTGATCAGGTGACCATGGAGATGCTGCAACGATCGTGTGAAAATTGGTCGTAAGTCACTTTTTTCAGTGCCGTTCGCTTTGAATGGTCACTAATCGAATGGTTGTAAGTCGAAGATTACCGGTACTAGTTGGCCCAAGCTGTCATTAAACTGCAAACTTTAAAAGAATCAGCTTCAGAGCAAATAGTTAGTCTATTTTTTGGAATATTTGGTAAACAAAGATATATATATAAAAAGGAAAGTCAACAAGGAAAAGGAAAAATAGCCGAGTAATAAAGAATTCAGGTCTATGAGTGACCTGTTGTAGTCTCCTGTCTCATTTCAAAAGCTTTTTGCATGTGATTATTTCAGATCCCTAGATGGATTCCATTCTCTGGTGGTCACCGGGCAAAGAATATGGAAAGGGAAAAATTGAATTGATAAGGAAAAGAGGGTGGATCCCTAATACAGGTCTCCTGCGTGAGCAGGAGTTTGGACTAGATGACCTCTAAAGTCCCTTCCAACTCTGTTACTGCTACATATTACATCCTCTTTTGCATTGGGCTTTCACCTTGTTAACTTGCTTTCACCATGCATCAAGGAATGAAGCTACTGAAGGGGAAAAAGTCCCTCACACTGGAAGCATTTTAGTTTTGCAAGCAATGCAGCACGTCATCGCATAGAGCAGTGTGTCTTAACCTTGGCAGCTTGAAAATGTGTGGCCTTTAACCCCCAGAATTCTGGTTGGCTGGGGAATTCTGGGACTTGAAGTCCACACATCTTCAAGCTGCCAAGGATGAAAAACACTGACAAAGAGTATTACAATGGGTGAATATCCTAAAGTTAATTATCTTACCTTGCATCCAGCGGCTAAAGCGTAACCTCCTCCAACCAGAACTACTATCTCCCATGGCATTGTTTTCTCAAAGTCCTTCCAGGTGATTATGGACTCTCCTGAGTTAACATCCGTAGACTTATTAACTTGACCTATGACAAAATAAAATACTCTTGCTTTGTTTATAGGTTCTTTTTGACAGATAGTAATTGCACTGTCTAAGAAGAAATATCCAAAAGGTGTTTTTTTCAGGAGGCAATTGGACTTTCTTGTTATTATTATTTTTTTTTTGAAGGTGTTTCGCTTCTCATCCTGCCATTTTCCACTATCCTATCAGAGCTGAAGAAGCTTCTTGGATGAGAAGGGAAATGTCTTCAAAAGAAAAAAAAAAACCAAGAAAGTCCAGTTGCCTCCTGAAAAAAGCACCTTTGGGACAACCCTGATCTGGATGACTGAGAATCTCTACAGACTTCTACAAAGAAATACTTTCTCAGCAGAATGTGGAAAGCGGCAATGTCTAAGGTAAAATCTGGCGCCTATTAGAAATATTAGACGAATAAAACCAATGTAACTGGAAGGTATCAGGCTAAGCAAATGTAGTCTAAAGTAATAGATTGAAAAAAAAAAAGAAGAGGTTTCTGTCACAGAAGGCCATGATGTTTGGGGTGCTGATTGCCAATACTGTTGTGGCCCGTCAGCAGCCTGTGCAGCTAGTAGTTGATTCAGACAGTGAGGAGGCTGGTGTGGTGCTGTGCCAGCAGCCTGTGCAGCTGGCACTCGAGTCAGACAATGAGGAGGCTGGAGAAGATGTGGTGCCAGAGGTGGGGATTCAGCCAGGGCCTTCAGAACCTCGAGAAGCTCCCTTAAGTAAAGAGGACGAAGAGGAGGAACCTCTTCTCGATGCACGGGCATGCAGAGCTGCCAAAAGGCAGGAGTGGCTCCTCAGGAGGAGGTCTCCTCGAGAGTAAGGCTTGGGGCTAATTGGCCACTCCCTTAGTCTATTTAAGGAGGAACGCCGACTGAGGCAATTTGCAGGGAACAACTTCGTTCACATACCTTCCTGTCTTGTCTTGATTATCTTATCAGCTTCCTGCAAATTGCTTCTGGGCATTCTGCCAACCACAGTAAGCTTTCAGTATTATTCTTTGAATTCTTGGCGGCTGTTAATGCAGTTAATTAACAGCCCTTGTTGTAAAAAACTGGTTTATTTAGTAAACTAAGATTTGAACAGACTTTGTGTGTGCTGTGTTCTTTGGGGTAGAACAAATATTTAGATCTGGCAATTCAGTTCAAACTATTGCGGTCATAGACCAGTAGGTCAGAATTAAAATAGCTGTGTGAAAGCTGCAGTTTCCTTATCCTGCTTTTTGCCCTTAGCACTCGTACGCTAAAATCAATCAGACTATCTATAATTCCTGGCCTATGGCAAATTGTAATTTGGTCTGCTGTCCAGTTAAACATCCACCCTAAGGAGACTATCTGGGAAGTAACAGTATAATGGTGACCAACAATTGTGATGTGAATATGTGAACTGAGTTTTGGATACTGACACCAACTGAAATAAAACAATGTCAAACGTTGCTCCATATATAAGCCTTCATACCTTTCGCCTTTTTCCCAAAGCATGGCTTCTTCGCTGGAATCAAAAAGAGGAGGAAACCAAGGAAAACAGATACGGTGGCATCTGTTCGATAGCCTTTCCTAGGAAAACCATGAAACAGTTTCAGCAGATGATTACAGTTGATTCGGCTGTAATCAGCAGATAGATTCATTTTCTGACGCATGTCCTCTTTTTCCCTTACTGGCTCCATGCACATGTACCGTATTTTTCGGAGTATAAGACGCACCGGAGTATAAGACACACCTTAGTTTTTGGGGAGGAAAATAAGAAAAAAGCTGATTGGCAGGTGGATCGGCCTCCCGGAATACCCCCAATCAGCTGTTCCCAGAGGTGAATTTTAGCAACAGGTTCCTTGGTTGTGAGCTCTGTGTCTTGCTTTTTTTTCCTGCCTCTGAAACTTCTGAAACAGAGCTTCAGAAAAAAAGCCTCTGAAGCTCTGTTTGGGGGCCTCTTTTCTGAAGCTTCATTTCTGATGCTTTTTTCAGCCTTTGAAACCTCTGTTTGAGAAGCTGGGCGGGGCTACATTCGGAGTATAAGATGCACCAGATTTTCACCCTCTTTTTTGGGGGGAAAAGGTGCGTCTTATACTCCAAAAAATATAGTAATTTATTTTATGAATCATGGTTTGTGAAACAAGCCATGGCATCCTGGTTTTCACATAATTCCATGCTATATGTGGGGGCACCCGCCCTATGGAATGAGCTACCTCCTGGAATAAGACTGACCCCGGACCTTCGTACCTTCCGCAAAGCCTTGAAGACTTATTTATTCCAGCAAGCCGGCCTAGCTTAAATGGTTTTAAATTGGGATTTTGAATTTTATAGACTTGGGGTTTTAAATTTGGAGGCCGATCGATTTAATTGGGAGGCCGATCGATTTAATATCTTTTAATTTATCTTAATTTTTGTATTGTATGTATTTTAATTCTGGCTGTCCACCGCCCTGAGTCCCTTCTGGGAGAAGGGCGGGATACAAATTAAATTATTATTATTATTATTATTATTATTATTATTATTATTATTATTATTATTTTGCCTGGATCCTCATTGTAACACAACCAAGTCAAGCTATGTCTTAGCACTGTGTGCAAAGATTTGCAAGAACGTTCTGTAATACTTACCGAATCAGGCAATTTTATTTTGCATGGTACAGAAATTATTTAAGGAACAAGAAAACAGATAAGGTAAGTGGAGGAATACTGATATTGCCTCCACAACCAATGAGAAAGTGTGGATGGTGGCTTCTAGAAGCAGACTACAGATCTTTCAAAGAATATGTAGTAGTAGAGATGGTAATTTAATTACCCCCAAAATCTGGTGGAAGACACATTCAGCTTAGTATGATTCTTCCAGAAAATTTCTAACTTGTGCTGCTGTTGATTTTCTCATTCAAAAGGTGGAGAAATGAACAAGAAGATCCAAGGTTTATAACAGTACAGCTTGTCCTTGACGTACGACCACAATTGATCCCAACATTTTTGTTGGTAAGTGACACAGTTGTTAAGTGAATCTTACCCCATTTTACGACCTTTCTTGCCACAGCTGTTAAGTGAATCCCTGCGGTTTGTTGTTAGTAGCATGGTTGTTAATTGAATCTGGCTTCCCCATTGACTTTGCTTGTGAGAAACTCACAAAAGGTGATCACGTTTTCTCGGGACACAGCAACCGTTATAAATATGAATCAATTTTGATTACATAACCACGGGGATGCTGCAATGGTCATAAGTGTGAAAAATGGTCATGAACAGGGGTGAAATGCTCCCGGTTCGGACCAGATCGCCTGATCCGGTAGTGATGGAGGCGGGTGGTTCGGAGAACCGGTAGCAAAAATCCCTGCCCCCCCCCATGTCCAGCTGAGCCTCACAATCATCAGAAGCTTTTTTTTTTTACTTTTAAAAGCATTTTTTCTACAACCTCTTCGGCCGAAAAAATGCTTTTAAAAGTAAAAAAAAAACAACACAACTTCTGATGATCGCACGGCTCAGCTGGGATCGTCAAAGGCTTTTAAAAGAAAAAAAGCCTCTGCCGATCAGGCAACTCAGCTTGGATCGTCAGAGCCTTTTGAAAGCATTTTTTTACAACCTCTTTGGCGAAGAGGTTGTAGAGAAAATAGTTTTAAAAGTAAAAAAAAAAAAATGGCCATGTCCACCCAGTCACATTACCTCCCCCCAACAAGCCACGCCCACAGAACCGGTAGTAGTAAATTTTAGATTTCACCACTGGTGATGAGTTACTTTTTTCAGTGATGTTGTAACTGTGAATGATCACTAAATGAATTGTTGTGAGCTATCGTTACCTATATTGTGGTATCCTGTTTTAGTCTCTCTAATCCCCATATCTTTTACCTTAAACTGTCTACCGTGGACCTTTCATGTTTTTTAAGAGGTCCATAAGGGGGTGTGCATAAGCGCACCAGCGTGCCTACCATCCCTGTCCTACTGTTCCCATTTATATGTACTCATTTTATGTGTTTATGGCTATGTTTGCTTATTTATTTCCTTTTATTTGTGCCATTTTTTTTTCATGTGTCCATGTCTATGTCTATACTGTTACTTGGTTCCTTGTACTTGTTGACAAACAAACAAACAAACATTAACCTTATAGGAGAAATTCAGCTGAGAAATCGGGGCATTAGAAATATTGGGGATTATAGTTATTGTTTATTATATTGTTATGTGATCTTGTAATGGAGGAGTTCTGAAACTGAATCTAAACACAACCTCAATGCACACATCCTCACACACACCTCAGAGCAATGATGAATAGGATTGCTGTAAGTTTTTTATTCTACCGTGTCTACATGTTACACAACTACTACGTCAGGAGAAGTTAACAAGAAAAAGATCTCAAAACTAGAATTCCTAAAAAAAAAAAAATGTAAACTTAAAAATATTCCAATAAGAAAAGAAATGAAAAACAGTAGAAGACATTATTTCAGTTACAGGGGGGAAAAAACTTTGAAGATCTGAACACACAGAAGGACACGTACAGAAGGTGAAAAGAGAGAGAGAGAGGTTATCAAACTTCTGGAATCATCCTTTTCGTGCTCTACTCTGTGATGGATGATCCTAAACATTAATTTGCTAGCATGTGATGGTTTAGCAAAGATCAGGCTTTTGCCTGTCAGTAGTACACTGAAAAACATATAAATACGAGAAAGTTTCTGAATATGTGCTGTTTTTGGAGAAAATACATGATAAATAGGCTTCAGTAATGTTGTTTTGTATAAATACAGAATTGAAGATTGGTTGATGAATACAATAAAAGTTGTAGTATATGGCGGAAATAGAACATGTATGAGAATAAATAGGATGGTTCAGCACTGAGCAAGGAGTATGGTGTCCCATTGTCATTTAATCTATTTATGTATGGATCAGTGGTGGGTTTCAATTTTTTTTACTACCAGTTCTGTGGCCGTGGCTTGGTGGGCATGGCATGGCATGGCTTGGTGGGCATGGCAGGGGAAGGATACTGTAAAATCTCCATTCCTTCCCTAATCCAGGGGAAGGTTACTGCAAAATCCCCATTTCCTCCCGATCAACTGGGACTGATCGGGAGGAAAGCTGAGGCAGAGAATAGATGGGGGTGGGGCCAGTCAGAGGTGGTATTTACCAGTTCTCCAAACTACTCAAAATTTCCACTACCGGTTCTCCAGAACTGGTCAGAACCTACTAAAACCCACCTCTGGTATGGGTGCATAAAGATTGCTTGTAGTAACATTACATTTATGTTGGTTAGCAACATGAAGTTACCTGTATTTTTATATTTAGATAAATTCAAGTCGGCAAACGTACCTAACAGTCATTTTTTTTCCTTCTCTTTTCCCCACAGTAACAACCTGGTAAGGTGGGATGGGCTGAGAGAGAGTGACTGGTCCGCTTTCATGCCTAAAATGGGGCTAAAATTCACAGACTTCTGTTTTCCATCCTGGTGCCTTAGAATATTTAATTTTGGGCTTACTATTTCATATTTCTAGAGAGCCAATTTGGTGTCATGGTTAAGGCCACTTCGTTTCAGAAGGAGTCAAGGGCAAAACCGTTTCTGGATCAACTTGACAAGAAAATTGCAGGCAGACCGCAGGAGTCAAGACTGATTAAAACGCACTCCCCCTCAACCACCCTATACCCATTCATATTCATTTTTTGTGCTTTGTATAACATTGCATACCCCGCTGTTTGGCAAGGAAGGACAAAAAATAATGGGCTGCAATTATAGGATAATTAAATTGATTATATTTAAATTGATTTAAACTGATTAAATTTTGAAAACAAAGACTCCATAATGGTAGGAACGGTCAGATACTGGTCTAATCTAGCTAAGAATCTTCTGTTAAGTCTAGCTAATGGTCAGACTAAGCCATTATATAGTGAGTTCTCTGATTTACAGTTGAGTTCTGGTCAGGAAGCCTGACATTGTGCTTCTAAGTACCGGTAGATACTTACTGTTCAAAGAAAGATGACCAGCCTGGAACAAACCCAGGCTCTCTTGTAAACCAGAGTAAAGCCATCAAGATGAAGAAGAATGCAGTCATCATCTCGGGATAGCTAGAAAGGAAAATATTTATGTATATTTTAAAAGAAGCATTTAAAATAGAATCCCACAACAACTTTGTTGGTTAGTTCTATCCAGAATGTAGAAGACAGCTCCTCCAATGTTGACTTCATCCATGATGTTTCTTGGATCTTGGTCCACTGATATATACTGTAATTGAGTTGTCTTTCTCAATCTGGCACTTCCAAATGTATTGAAACAGCAATAGCTGGAACTTTCATCCAGCTATCGTGTGTGGCAATCATAGAAGTTCTAGTATGTCTTGAAAAGGACAGATGTTCAGTGTAATACAATAAGAAAACTGGGTACCCACAGACTTCAGAGAATAATTAGAACTGCAGAAAAAACAATTGCTACCAACCTGCCTTCCATTGAGGACCTGTATATTGCACGAGTCAAAAAGAGGGTTGTGAAAATATTTACAGACCCCTCGCATCCTGGACATAAACTGTTTCAACTCCTACCCTCAAAACGATGCTATAGAGCACTGCACACCAGAACAACTAGACACAAGAACAGTTTTTTCCCAAATGCCATCACTCTGCTAAACAAATAATTCCCTCAACTGTCAAACTGTTCACTAAGGCTGCACTACTATTAATCTTCTCATCATTCCCACCACCCATCTCCTTCCACTTATGCCTGTATGACTGTAAGCTTGTTGCTGGTATCCTTACGATTTATATTGATATTGTTTCCTGATTACTTATTTGTACCCTATGACTATCATTAAGTGTTGTACCTTATGATTCTTGGTGAATGTATCTTTTCTTTTATGTACACTGAGAGCATATGCACCAAAGACAAATTCCTTGTGTGTCCAATCACACTTGGCCAATAAAAAATTCTATTCTATTCTATTCTATTCTATTCTATT
>WNWU01000037.1:12847219-12917842 GCA_012654045.1 Ptyas mucosa
ATTCTATTCTATTCTATTCTATTCTATTCTATTCTATTCTATTCCATTCCATTCCATTCCATTCCATTCCATTCCATTCTTACCTAAGATTTCCCAGCTTCTCGTATTCTTCTTGGATTCTCTTCTCAGACATTTCTTCCCTCTTGGTCTTCTTCTTCTTGCTTATTGAGCAGGTTTCTTTGAAACTGAAAATAAATAGGAGATGGGAAAACAGAAGGAAATTAGAGTATGGAACTACAGCAAAATTTGCAGCAAATCCATATTGGCTTTGACAACCACACTCTGGGGAGAGCTGAATTAATGCCAGGAAAAAAAAGTTTCCCAAATGAGTTTGTTACTCAGTGCTCATAAAAAGGAACAGAAGGAGGTCCTTCTGTGTAGATTTAGTCATAAAGTATTTAAAGTCCTTTGTGGATTTTTCCCTGAAATGAAATAGATTCATACTATAATTCATTTTGGAATTGATGTTTCTAAGCACAACAATTGAAGAAGAGGGGTTTTTTTTGAATCAGATCACAGGAGTATATAAGCCAGCATCTGACCCACATTATTTACCATCAGCACAAGTAAACTATACAGTATATACAAATCTTAAGTCTATTTCAATTTAACCAAAGTGTGAAAGTTAAAACCAAACAACTATGATTTACATCTCAGTTTGAACTTGCATCCGATCAAGCTTTTTTGATGCAAAATTAATCATTTTGTTTTAACTGAAGTGGTTTAAATTTTTTACTTCTCTTTCCAATTCTTTTTGTTTTGAGTTTGCATTTTACATCATATCAAAAGATATGGGCAATGGCACTTACAGCTCTAATGATCCAATTATGAAAACGTCTGAAGCATGGGTAAGGAAATTCTACTGACTTGGGACTGTCTCCTTTAATAAGAATTGGCGTTTTGCTTAACTTCTGTTCTTTCGGCTACCTTATCCCATCTCTTTCAGCTTCTGGCTTCCTACTGTTATATTTTTCCCATTACTTGGAACAGACAACATAGCTTTAGGCTTCTTTAAAACTCCAACTTTTGGATTATTGCTATGTCACATTTTCAATATAATACATTCTTGAATACATTGCAGTAAACAGAATTTCAGATTAATAAGCCACAAAATGTACATTTTGCAATGAAAAACATTTGAAGTTGGCAGTGCCAACAGAATGTAACTGTTCATTGTGCAAAAATCATGTTCAGACCTGTTGCAAGAGTATACATTATTTCTGATTTATTATATCTTATTTTTATTAGGAAACAAAATGTCTCAAGAGATTGATTGGAGTCCTTCCAGATAAGGCCAATGGCAGCTTGAGGTCATTGCCAGCTTCCAGCTATTTGTGTACTAGTATGAAAACAATTTCTTTCTTTATAATAATCCTCAGGGTTGCAAAACAGGCTTCTTTTTAAAAGATTAACTAAAACAAAGGATACAAAATCTAAAACGGTTGAAAACAAAACCTGCTATTAGAAACAAGAATACACAAATCATTCAGGTTACCAGAACTGGGCTACAAAAATCCCAACCACTAAATTGTTTCTATATTCTGTGCCCTGCTCTACTGGTTATCTGGATGTTTGCAGCCCAATTCTTGTAAGTGTAACTGAATATATTATCTGTTATTTGCTGATGCTAATCCTTGTCCTTCATTTCATAGCTTTGATGTTCCATAGTGGACACTGGGACATTTTTGGTGCAATACCAGCGTGATGTAGCGCTCTTACTATAGATTGGGAATGTCGATAGCAGGGGTGGAATTCACTTACTTTCCCTACCGGTTTGCAAATGTGAGCGTACGGCCATCCGCGCATGTGCTTTGCTGGCATTTGTGCCTTCTGCGCTTGTGCCCAGCCTCAAAAACGTGCCTAAATAGGATGGGATAGAGCTGGGGCAGGTGGCCAGCCCACTCCCACCTGTGATTTCCACTACCAGTTCAGGTGAACCAATCCGAACCAGCTGAATACCATCTCTGGTCGATAGGGCAGGTTTCTGTCGGACCCAAAAATGAAGAATAACATGTGGTGATTCTTCCAAGCCAAATTCGTTATTGTTTCCATACCTATAGACTATAGTCTGACATACCTATATACCTATATACCTAGAGTCTGACAATCTTGTCAGACTAAGCACTTAATTATCTGCATCTCCCATATACTCTGGGAACTATTAAGGAAGGGCTACCTTCAGTCTTTTCTGCTACACATAATATCTGGACTGAGTTGTCTCTTAGTCCTCTGAAATGCCCCCTCCCTCTCCTGCCTGGAAATCCAGCCTAGTACATTCCATCACCGTTTCACTTACTTGCAACCAAGGAAAAGCCAATGCATCCAAAACCAGGTTAACACCAGCATAATGAGCGAGATCGGTAAACTGAATAAGAACCAGGTTCCAAAATTCACCACATCCGAATTTGGGTAATGGCTGTAAAGAAGTTAAAAGAAATGAATAGAATATAATAACAGAGTTGGAAGGGACCTTGGAGGTCTTCTAGTCCAACCCCCTGCTTAGGCAGGAAACCCTACACCACTTCAGACAAATGTATTCACAATTTATTTAATGCTTCCTCGAGCATCGCCAATTCACTACCACTCTTACTCTACCTTAGTGTGGAAGGATATACAGTTTTTACAGTAATTCAGTTACAACTTGTTTCATCAATCCAAGGGAAGAAGATCAAACAGGAGAAGAAAAAAAGACAAGAATTCATTGAAAAGGAGAAAATCTTAGTGGTCAGATTAGCAACTAAGTATGCAAACACCAGGAAATACCTTCCCTCTGATGTAATCATCCTCTTAGCTACTATGGGAGACTTTTTGATGAAATCCTGCAGGGTTGCAAGACTGCACCTATCCAGAGTGTCTGTTACAGCTTTCCAACCAAATAGATTTGAAAGTTACCCATTCCAGCTAAATCTGATTTGAGTAGCATTAATTTATTGTGATACTGATAGAATGCTTATGAAATATAACATCTAGTACAGGCAGGGGTGAAATGCTACTGGTTTGGACTGGTTCAGCTAAACTAGTAGCGGCGGTGGCACATGGTTCGGAGAATCAGTAGCGGCAGCAGCACAAGGCTCCGCCCACCCGCCTAGACATTGTTACTTCCTGGTTTTAACCTGTTTTTGACCCTCTGCGCATGCAGAGCATGCTCTTCCGAACTGATAGGGAAGGTAAGTAGATTTCACCCCTGGTACAGTGCGTCACGAGCGCGGTTAGACCCTCTGTGCATGCGCAAAGCCTTCTGCACATGCTCAGAGGGTCAAAAACAGGTTACTTCCTGGATAAATCCAGGAAGTAATGATGTCCGGGCAGGTGGGCGGAGCCTCACGCTGCTGCCGCTACCAGTTCTCCGAACCACATGCCGCCGCCGCTACCTGTTCAGCCGAACCAGTCCAAACTGGTAGCATGTCACCCCTGATCTAGTAGCTTTAGAAGAAGCATATCTTTCTTAACACAAACAGTTCAATGATTGATAATTTGAATTTTCTCCACTTGAACTTTATAGCTAAATAGGCTGATTGGAGAATGGGTTTTCCAGCTGTGTTTGGCTGGTTGATCCTGTTTAGCGACTCTCCCATTCACCCAAAGCCCCACACCAGGAGGCTGAAGCAGACCTCAAGTCAGAATTTCTGCCTCCCTCCAACCCACACAAAATAACCCCAAAGGGAGAGACTCTCTGCAGCAACACAACCATTCATTGCACGTATCTGGCTCAGGGGCCGTAGTTTGAGGACCCCCGATTTAGTGCAATATAAAAAATGCAAATAATTTTTCTGTGGACCACCAAAAAAAAAGAGCCTTGGATAGTACAGTGGTCTAAAGCCCTGTTATTAACATCAGCTGCCTGCAATTACTGCAGGTTCGAATCTCACCAAGGCTCAAGGTTGACTCAGCCTTCCATCCTTTCTAAGGTAGGTAAATTGAGGACCCAGTTTGTGGGGGCAATAAGCTGACTTTGTATAAATATACAAAAGTATGAAGGCTATTGCTTAGCGCATTGTAAGCCGCCCTGAGTCTCTGGAGAAGGGCGGCATATAAATCAAATTAAAAAAAAAAAATTCTCGCGGACCACCAGTGGTCCACGAACCACCAGTTGGTGACCATTGGCTTTAGAGAGGGCTGTAAAGCACTGTGAAGAGGTATATAACTCTAAATGCTAAATGCTACTGCTATATTCCAACCAAGACTGCAGGACAACCAGAAAATTTATCTCTCATTCACTGAGGAAAAGAAGCAAGCTCAGAGAACACCAAGAACCCATTTGTCAGCTATATCCATTCTACACCACTGTGAATTGTCTAATCAAAGGCTTATACAGCTTCGGGCCTTTGTGAGAATATGATTACTCACAGCTCTGAGGTGACCATAGTTTATGAACAGTAATGCAAACATCTAGATTTTGCATGCTACACTCATGACAACCCTACCTGGAACTCTATGAAAGTAGGGAAGAGTATAAAACAGACTAAGAAGAGAACACAAATATTCATTTCACAGGTTTCTTGGCTCCTCAAGTACTGTACTCTCTTATCTTCCATCAAACTCATGGTCTTAGATGTGAACTTTTCTATGTAGATGAACTTCATTTGGTACTTTCTAACCATTTGCAGAACAGAATTGGAAGCAATTGTATTGAATCCAACTTTTTCCTCAATGCAAGATTCCAGATTAAAGCATTGGCAACCAATAACTGTCTAATCTCTCTCTGAACATATCCAGCAACATAGAGCTTGTCAATTCTCTTATCATTGGTTCCACTGCCAGACTGTTATCTTTAGGATTGTTTTCCCTATCATTCAGATGGAATAGGCCATTTTGTAACTTACAGCTATTGTTTTGTCTCCTGCACTTTAAGATAATATGCACTAAGAAAAAAAAATATCTCAGCCCTTTTCTAGGCAGCATTCTTTCAAGCGTGAATGGAGTGGTGCGGTGGCCTAGAGGTGGAGCTCTCACCTCACGATCAGGAGGCTGTGAATTCGATCCTAGATAGAGGCAGGTATTTCTCTCTCTGGGCACTCTGAGAATATATCTGCTGAACAAAACTTCACAATGGCAACAGGAAGGGCATCCGGCCATTAAAACATTCTGCTAGCTCCATTCCAGTGGTGGTATTCAGCCAATTTGGACCGATTCAGGTGAACCGGTAGTGGCGACCATGGGTGGCCCCGCCCACCTGCCCCGGTGCTATCTTGTCCTATTTAGCCATGTTTTCTAAGCCACACACATGAGCAAAGTACATGCATGGAAGGCCGGATGCATGCGCGAAAGGCATGCACGCTCTCACATTTTTGATCCGTAGCGGACCGGTGGTAAAAATATGTGAAACCCACCTCTACTCCATTCAATTGCCCAAACTCCACCTCACAAAGGATCATTATGGGCAGTGGTGGGTTGCCCCCAGTTCACAAGAACCGGTAGTAAAACTGACGGGAGGCTCCACCCACCGCCCCGGATGTCATCATCGGCGATTTGTGCATGCGCATTCCATGCAATTCTGTTGCGAACCGGTAGTAAAGGTAAGTAAAACCCACCCCTGGTTATGGGGGACATTAAATGATGATGATGATTCTTTCAAATGTGAATATATCCCCCTTCAATTTCTCTTCTTGAGACTAAACACACCAGTTTCCTCAAATTCTGCTTTTAGATATAATTTCCAGATCATTATGTGAATGAAATCTCTTTAGCCATAGTGGGGAGAACATCATGCCTGCCTGCTATTTAGTTTATAGTAAATATCTTGTGAAACTAATGGATAAGAAAAAAATATGCCTGGGATCAGGATAAACACATATGCTTTCACATCAGCTTCAGTCAGAGTTTATTAATACTTACTTGTTGAAATATTCTAGGAAGATGAGGTTGGTGGAAGTACCAATGATGGTTGTGAGTCCACCAATAGTTGCTGCATAGGAAATGCTCAGTGAGAGGCATTTGCAGACCATATGATCATGCTTGGATGGATATTGCTGTTTGCTATCTTGGTCCAAATTTTGTGGTTGGGATGGCAGAACAAGTATTTGAGCCTGGAAAAACAACAACAACACATCATTTGTGTTTGTCCATTTGTTTGCTTAAAAAAACATAGAAACAAATCTTCATCCTTCTAGACCATCATTCTCCAACCCAGGGTCATGAATAAATGTTGAGACTGCAATTCTCAGAATTTCTGGTCAGCCTGGAAATGTTGCTCTTGATGTCTCAAAATTCTGATAGCTGAAGCCCCAACAAATTTGTGGAAGGCCAAGTTGGGACAAATTATCATAAAAACTTCAAACTGAAATCACACAACTGCAATAATATTCATCAATAAAAACCAATTGTAAAACAGATTTACAAGATTTATTTACTAATTGTCAGGGGAAAAAAAACCAGTGGTATAAGACTGATGTACAATCTTTTTGTACTTAGAAAAGGAGATGCCCTGGTTTAAATTGTTCCTCAATTGTACAATCCAGGGTGACATTATGAACAAACAACATGCCCAACCTACCTCAGAGATTGGTTATTGTTAGGCTAAATTGAAGAAAAGCCTTAGGTGCTCATACTATGCTCTCAGAGGAAAGCTGAATCATAAATGTAGTACTGGGCAAATAATATACATCAGATTGACTGCCTTGTAATTCCGAATACTGGATCTTGGCTTCAGAATGGGACATCTCACTACCACCACCTCTCCTTCACCACCTCACTGCTGCAACCTTGCCATGGAACACCTAGCCCTGGCCAACTCTCTGCGGGGACAACACACCACCACAAGCCTGGTCCTTCCAGTCTGGTTTCCAAAACTGCCCCCCCCCCTCAAGTAACCTTAGCAACTACACATTGATTCTCTTATTGGAGTCCACTTGAACATTTCTTCAAAGAGGAATGCGGAATTTGTAGCCCACTAAGTATTGGTAAACTATAAATTCCCGAAGTCCATCAGAGCATGATCAATTAAGAGCAATGCTGGAAGTTGTAGTTCATCAACATCTGGAAGGCCACAAGCATACAGGCATGGATTCTACCTATGAGCAGGAAATAGAATATCCTATAGAAACGGATTATATAAACTATATAATCCTCCAGGGAAAGATTGAAGGCAAACGAGGTCCAGGCAGAAGAAGAACATCATGGCTTCAAAATCTAAGGGACTGGTTTGGACAAAACTCAGCAGCACTTTTCCATGTGGCTGTTGGCAAAAATAGGATTGCCAACATGATTGCCAATGTCCGATGATGGATATGGCACAAGAACAACAAGAAGAAGACTATAAACTGACAGTTGTCTTCACTTGTATTTACTACTTCAGTGTGTCCTGCTTGAACTTTTGATGCTTATGTTGTTTTAGTGTTCAAGGAGATTTTTTAAAAACTCAGTGAATGCTGTTTCTTTCTTTGTATATTTTTGTGTTATATCTTTAACAGAGAGACAAGCAAAATATCTAACAGACAGAAGAGAAGAATGGATAAATATGATTGCTGCTGTTCTATGAAAGGAAAGGATTATTTTTTTCCCTTGTTTATGAAGAAAATATTTAAATACAAAGTTGAAAAGTTGAAAGCTGAAACTACGTTTTGTTCTGGCCTTGCAAACTGGCTAACAGCTCATTGAATACGCTCTGATTAGAAACTTTAAAAACATGTTTATCTTCAGTCGGTCTATTTGTTCTTCAAGCCACTGAGTTCCTTGCTCCATTTTCTGCTTATAAAACAATTAATCTGGAGCTACACCGCCTAGTCAATAGACAGCACAGTAGCCAACAGCACTGAAACAAGAAATCTAGTTTGCTATAAGAATTAACATCTGGAGATGATTGTCTTACCATACATAGGAAATTATTGTGGTTAACCATGAAATTGCAGCATGGTTGAATCTGATCCTTTTCCTGGAGCAGCCCAAATTTAATTCCATTTTTAGCTAGCTGGAGCTATAGCAGGGGTGGGTTCTACTTACCTTTACTAACGGTTCACATCGCGCCCGCACGCTCTTCTGTGCATGCGCAGATTACCAATGATGACGTCCGGGTCAGTGGGCGGAGCTTCCCGCCGGTTTTACTACCGGTTCTTGTGAACCGGTCCAAACCGGGGGCAACCCACCACTGAGCCATAGTATACCAGAAATAAGCTATGATGTGACTAGCTAATTTCTGAAGCTAAATTTTATAGGATGAAGAGTAAATGAACCTGGACTTAGTGTTTGTCTCCACACAAAATAATATTCTCACCTGGGGTAGATGTTGCCCATTTGTTTTGGAATTCATTGATCCAATCGTGTTGGCTATCATGTGTACCCCATTCATGTTCTGAGGGACCAAAAATATCTTATTAGAAAACATCGTTTTTTATTTTCTTTAATCACACACACACACGCCCCCAAAATAAGTTTTTCTAGGAATATTTCCACAAGTTAAATTGTTTGGCAACTTGATTAAAATAATTGCCTAATCTACTAAGAATAAGTTTTAATCTAAAGAAGGTATTTTTCTGGAAAATCAGCCTATGCTTCATGACCATTTCCTTTTGTTACTTTCTTCTGAGTAATGAAATTTAGAAGAACAGAGATTGCTAGTTAATAGCAGTTAACAGTATCCATGGGGGTGGGAATTCATTTTCCTATACATTCTCATTTTAGTAAGGATTTTGATTCAAAAAATGTTTTGCAAAGAAGAAGAAATTTCCTATTAACTCAGAATAAGCCCGGTCTTGTTTGTTGGAGGAGGTGGTTGTATAAATATCTGGGAGTCAAGCCACATCAGAGGTGGGTTCTAAATTGTTTTACTACCGGTTCTGTGGGTGTGGCTTATTTTGTGGGTGTGGGTTGATGGTCATGTGACAATTCTTTAGGATTTAGCAGAGGTACTGGTCTACCAGGCTTTTAATTGCTTGCAGAGCTGTACCGGTCTACCCATTTGTTTTTGGAGCCACCAGACTACTCATTTGTTTTTGGAGGCACCGATCTACCACCACACTGCCTTTTAACACTGATCAGCTGTAGGACGGTCCTTTGAAGTCCCGCAGCAAAAGTTTAAACAGTTTTTTTCCTTCTAGCTGATCAGCTGGGACTCGGGAGGCAGCAATAGATTGGGGGTGGGCCAAATAAAAGGTAAGAATAACGTGGTGGGGGGATGGAAGGGCCCAGCTCCCGAACAAAGAGAACCGGTTCGGTGATGTCATATCGTCACCACTACTGGCTTGGCCGAACCGGGCCAAACTGGGAGGAGCCCACCACTGAATTGAACCCACCACATGAATTGAAATAGGCAGCAGTGATCATATACTGGTGTTAAATCTACTGTCACTGATTAGCAGGTGACTAATCTAAAAAAGGGGACATGGTGGCTCAGTGGCTAAGACAAGCTCCGTGTCTTAGCCACTGAGCCACCACATTCCTCTTTATTACATTTGCTAATAAGAAGCTTTAACAAAGATTCAGTTTCATTGGCTTCCCCAGAGAATCACAGGATTTTAGATGACTTTAAATACAACTAGAGATTTCTATCCCATCAATCCAATAGCCAAAGAACAATCAGTGCCCATGGAAAGAACAGTCCATCTAGCAACATGAAATTATTATGTTGTGGATATCCTATTGAAAGACTCAGTCAGATTAATGATAACCAGCCATGTACAGCATAACAAAAAAACAAGAAAGTCCAGTTGCCTCCTGAAAAAGCACCTTTGGGACAACCATGACCTGGATGAGTGAGAATCTCTACACACCCATGTATAAAACCTCAAGGATGGGGTGGAGGATTCAGCTTCATCCCAAACAATAATACTCATGGTTGTGATAAGGAAAAAGGATTACAAATCCAATATTATCAAGCCATTTTTATACAAGTGGAGATAGAGCCTGAATAGCTTAGAGAATATGAAGGCCAGTGTCCTAAATAGATAGTCATAGAACTGGATAGAACCCTAAAATGAAACCAGATCAGCATTGTAGATATGGATACTAGGTTTATTAATGCAGTTTAAGCTTATATTAGTATAGAATATGGAAAGGGACCTTTAGATTTCTGAATCTAATCCTTGTTGAGTATAGGACTGCAAATCAAAAACTCTTCAACAGATTATACTGGTGTAGGTTTTCATAGCCAGTAACAGTTGGACAGTATTGGGCTTCAGGGTTTAGTGACTGTTGTGTCCAGAATGCATTTCCTGAAACTGTGGCAACTGTGCTGGCATCAGAGGCAAAGTGGCCTGCTATGAAGACCACAGACCACTGAGCAGGGACTGACTGGGTTTGCATCTGGGCTTCTGTCAGAACATCTGGATATAAAGACCTGTGGTCTAGACCATGGTCACTAAACTCAGAATGCCATCATTGTCTTCCTCAACAGATTACGATGAAGTCTCTGCCTGAACACAATTTTGCGTTACTTTGGATAATGAGTTGAGTGATCAAACTGCTGTTACTGTTAGAATGTTTTTTCTAGCATACCTCTGAAATCTTAAATCCATGCCCTGTATTCATAGATAATAAAGAACAGATCTCAGTGTTTATCCAGGTGAAGATCTGATTTTTAAGACTCTACTGTACTCCTTTTGGTTGCCTCTTTTTAGGGTGAAACATTCCTGTGCCTTCCAGTCAGTTGCCATAGAGCAGGGGTCTGCAATCTTAAACACTCAAAGAGCCATTTGGACCCATTCCCCATAGAAAAGAAAACACTGGGAGCCACAAAACCTGGGTGGGTGTGGCCAACTCAATATCACTCACTCCCACCCAGTCACATGACTCCCAGCCATACCTACCCAGCAGGGGTGGGTTCTAAAATTTTTTATTATCGGTTCTGTGGGCGTGGTTTGACAGTCATGTGACAAACAATTCTTTAGGATTTAGCAGAGGTACTGGTCTACCAGGCTTTTAACTGCTTGCAGAGCCATACCAGTCTACCCATTTGTTTTTGGAGTGCACCGATCTACTATCACACTGCCTTTTACTGCTGATCAGCTGTAGGGCAGCCCTTTGAAGCGCCCCGGCAAGAGTTTAAACAGTTTTTTGCCGCTCTGCCACCCCCAAGAGCGTTGGAAACCACTTTCAGGCAGCTTGGCCTCAATTGCCAATCTACCACCACTGAGCGGTTCAAAAGGAGCGGATCGGTTCTAGCCGATCAGTTGGGAGGCTTCTTGGCTTCTCAATTTAAAGCTACGGTGTCTTGTTTTTTTTCCTCTTCTTTGTCAAGTGAGCCCTGATTTTTTCCTTCTAGCTGATCAGTTGGGACTTGGGAAGCAGCGAATAGATTGGGGGCAGGGCCAGGCAGAGGTGGTATTTACTGGTTCTCCAAACTACTCAAAATTTCCACTACCAGTTTGCAAGAACTGGGGAGAACCGGTAGCAACCCACCATTGCTACCCAGGTTTTGTGGCTCCCAGTGTTTTCTGTGGGAAACAGGTAACTCTGTCTGTCTGTCTGTCTGTCTGTCTCTGTCTCTATCTCTCTCTCCCTCTGTATGTGTGTGTGTGTGTCTCTCTCTCTGCTCTTTCTTTCTTTCTTTCTTTCTTTCTTTCTTTCTTTCTTTCTTTCTTTCTTTCTTTCTCTCTCTCTCTCTCTCTCTCTCTCTCTCTCTCTTTCTCTCTCACTGTCTCTGTTTCTCTTTATCTCTCTCTGTCTCATTTTCTTTTTGTGTGTGTGTGCACTCCTGCCCAGCTTCATGTGTTGAGTGACTGGGAGGGGAGGGCAAATTTTGGGGCCAGCCAATGGTGGGATAACCCTTCAGGGAACCACAGCAGAGGAATGAAAGTGCCTCATGCGGCTCCAGAGCCACAGGTTGCTGACCCCTGCCATAGAGCTTAGTTTCTTGTACTCCAATCATCCTCCCTGCTCTTCACTGAACCTCTTCCAGGATTCTTGTCTGAATCCTTTTAAAAATGTAGCACCCAGAACTGAACACAATTCTCAAAGTGGGTCAGACCAATATTATTATCTAGATTACTTTAATGAAATGGGGCATATTATTAACCAAGGAAGCAACCTCTAGCATCAGTTTGAATTACAAGAATGCTCTGTGAGTGTCCTCCATTTTGTAGGATGCATAGGAATCTAAAATGGAGAATGGCTGTCATTCAGTGGTTTTTCAAAGGGGTGAAAATATGCCCACTTCTCCAGAATAAAGGCAAATGAGAGATGTTAGAAGACATACTGTGGGCTTCCTGGATTATTTTATAACTTCCATATCTGACATGGTTCCATTCTATGAGATTGTGTTTTCATCTGTGCTCACAAAATCCAAAATGTGCTTAGTTTTGGACAGCAAAGTGAGGGGGAGGGGAAAGATTGTTCCATCATTATTTTACTACCCTGGGATAGTCCTTGGGAAAGATGTAGAGAGTTACTGAAGTACAAATTCATGCTCTAAAAATACCTTGGACTGCATCAGAGAGCTGAAATCAGCAGTAGTAGCACTACAGATAACAAGGGGGAATAAAAAAAGGATAAACATTAATAATGAATCATAGGTGTGCCATAGCATATATTCCCAGGAAATCATGGTGCTCTGTTATCCCAGCACTCCTGCAACAAACGATAAGCTAATGCTCAAATTCATGCAAGTGATGTAAGAAGGTCAAACAGGTGTTTTGTATGCCTGCCTGAAGAGAACAAAAGGTGAAACCAGAGCAGTTTTGTTTACAGCTTCTTGTCCTTGTTTTCTCCAGCTCACAAAAAGTGGAAAGCTGGCTTGGCGAAGAGCTGTGTTGTTCACACCTGTACAATAAGCAGCTGTTACTTCCCACGTCATTGCAGTGCTGGAAGAGAAGACTGAGGCTATACAGAAATCTCTTTGTAAATTCTCTTTTTAAAAATGCACCTCAACTTTGACTCATTTTACAGAGAGGTTATTGGAGATTTGCATCCCAATGCAATTCTGTGCTTGATCTAGTTCTAGGTTTACTTCTGAGCTATGCGGAAGGAATTCAAGATGGTGGAAGCATGCCAGGGACAAAGAAGGAATAATTTCCCTTGAGGTGGGAAATTATCAAGCTGATTCTCTTTTCCATTGGTTATAATTCTAGTGAGAACTGGGGGGCAGGGGGGGGGAAGTATCTGAATATTAAATTGAATATTTAATATTCAATTTAAGTTTTTAAGTATATGCAATGTAACGGAGTATGCCTGACTTTATCCTCATCCCTTGGGGAAAACTTCCTTCCTTCCTTCCTTCCTTCCTTCCTTCCTTCCTTCCTTCCTTCCTTCCTTCCTTCCTTCCTTCCTTTCTTCCTTCCTTAAACATTAAAACAGCACATGTAATTCTTTCCTCTCTTAAACCTGTTCAATCTCTAAATCTCTCTTGATATGATATAATATCTCATTTTCTGCTCCTGGTATGTTATCTCATTGTGACCTGAAAGGGTTCAAATGTCCATTAGAGCTGGACAGGCTTCATTCTTACTCCTTGTTGATGAAAATGAGCTCCAGGGAGCCTTGACCATGTTTGTCACCGAGACCTAAAATAAAAGAGACAAGAAAAGGAGGCAGGATTAGGATTGGTCTCAAGCATTGCTCAATTAGCCTGCAAAGCCTCTGGGCCCCACATGGACCTCAGAAATAAAACGATGGCTGAAAATCACTTTTAGAGAGGGCCTCTAATATGCTTCCAAAATTCCAAATGTGTCCACTGATCTCCACAAGTTGATTAAAGCTAAAAGGTAAAGGTTCCCCTCACACATATCTGCTAGTCGTTCCCGATTCTAGGGGGCAGTGCTCATCTCAGTTTCAAAGCTGAAGAGCCAGCGCTGTCCGAAGACATCTCTGTGGTCAGGTGGCCGGCATGACTGAACGCCAAAGGCGCACGGAATGCTGTTACCTTCCCACCAAAGGTGGTCCCTATTTTTCTACTTGCATTTTTAATGTGCGATCGAACTGTTAGGTTGGCAGAAGCTGGGACAAGTAATGGGAGCTCACCCTGTACGCGGCACTAGGGATTCGAACGGCTGAACTGCCGACCTTTCGATTGACAAGCTCAGTGTCTTAGCCACTGAGCCACCACATCCCTTGATTAAAGCTCCTGATAAGCTATTAATAACCTTGTCTTCCATGATAATTAAGGAGGATCATGAAAGATCTTTGTAATTGTGGAGTATCGATTTGTTTTCTTTCAATCTGTTACTAATTTGTGAAACAACTGAAATCAGCTGCTCATCAGATGTGCTTCATTTATCTGATTTGCTTCCTCTTATTTGGGTCCTGGGGAGCCAGGACTGAACCAAACAACCTCTTCCAGGCAGTTTAGTCCTGTTTATGTATTCAGCTGTGAATTAAAATTGGGCATGTATTATTTCCTCTGGCCAATTTACCGTGTTTCCTGCTGGAAAGCCGAAGAGAAGCTGAGCTTGCCTTTCTTGGAATGCAAGTCTAGGTCTTTGCACATTCTGGAGTTTGGTTTGCTAGGCCTTTAGATCAAATTCAAGCCACCTTTGTACCTGGAGATTTTCAAGAATAGACTGCACAACCTTTTGACTGGCAGGGTATAAGGCAGAGGTGGGTTTCAGCAGGTTCTGACCAGTTCTGGAGAACCAGTAGTGGAAATTTTGAGTAGTTCGGAGAACTGGTAAATACTACCTCTGACTGGCCCCTCCCCCATCTATTCTCAGCCGCCCGAGTCCCAGCTGATCGGGAGGAAATGGGGATTTTGCAGTAGCCTTCCCCTGGATTGGGGAGGGAATGGAGATTTTACAGTATCCTGCCTCTGGAGTGGGGAGGGAATGGAGATTTTACAGTATCCTTCCCCTGGAGTGGGGAGGGAATGGAGATTTTACAGTATCCTTCCCCTGGATTGGGGTGGGAATGGAGATTTTACAGTATCCTGCCTCTGGAGTGGGGTGGGAATGGAGATTTTACAGTATTCTTCTGCCCACCAAGTCACGCCTACCAAGTCATGCCATGCCCACCAAGCCACACCCACAGAACCAGTAGTAAAAAAAATTGAAACCCACCACTGGTATAAGGCTCCTTCCTTGAGCAGTGGGTTGGACTAGAAAATCTCTTCTAGCCCTATGATTATAAAAAAACTCCCTTTCAGGTTTTTAGGTGAAGGCAGAGGGCATGAGTAGGCATGATTTGCCATAGCAACTTGGACTATGCTCATCTCTCTCTCAAAGAATTAAAAAAAAAGCAATGAGGATGATCACATACTTATTGTCTCTTTCTCTTCCCGGATGGTGCTTCCTGCAGTGCCATTCATCTCATGATCTTCCTCAGACTTCACAAGCTCCTGAAGAACTGCCTCTACAATGGGCATCACCATAGCTGTGGTGGATGTGTTGGAAAGCCACATGGATAAAATAGTGGTGCAACACATAAAGCAAAGAAGCAGCCTAGAGTTCAAGAAAGAAGAATCAATTGGGAGTCAATTAAAAACTCATAGTCCACATTTTTATAATTTGACTTTTTTTTTTTGGTTAAATCATGTTTTCTACTTCTTGCTATGCCACAATGGAGATTCCGTTTGTATCGTCTAAATAATGTGCTGAAGATGAAGGGAATTTTCATATGTACATTACTTATAATAAAATCAATGAACTTTGGTAGCCTCTGCAAAGGTAAAACAGAAGCATCAGAGTAAACAGACAAGAGACATTAAGAGAATAGATAGGAAGAGAAAGATGAGAATGATTTCTAAACTCATTTTATTGTAATGTACTTATTAATACAGATAGTCTGTAACTGAACAACAGTTCAGCTGTCTCAGGAAGCTCAAACTGCCCAAGGAGCTGCTGATCCAGTTCTACAGAGGAATTATTGAGTCTGTCATCTGCACCTCTATAACTGTCTGGTTTGGCTCTGCAACCCAACAAGACAGACACCGACTTCAGAGGATAATTAGAACTGCAGAAAAAACAATTACTAGCAACCTGCCTTCCATTGAGGATCTGTATACTGCACAAGTCAAAAAGAGGGCTGTGAAAATATTTACAGGCCCCTCACATCCTGGACATAAACTGTTTCAACTCCTACCCTCAAAACGATGCTATAGAGCACTGTACACCAGAACAACTAGATACAAGAACAGTTTTTTCCCGAACGCCATCATAATTCCCTCAACACTGTCAAACTATTCACTAAGTCTGCACTACTATTAATTTTCTCATCATTCCCACCACCCATCTCCATCCACTTATGGCTTATGACTATAATTTTGTTACTTGTATCCTTATGGTTTATATTGATATTGTTTCCTGATTGCTTATTTGTACCCTATGACTATCATTAAGTGTTGTACCTTATGATTCTTGATGAACGTATCTTTTCTTTTATGTATACTGAGAGCATAGGCACCAAGACAAATTGTGTGTCCAATCACACTTGGCCAATAAAAAAAAATTCTATTCTATTCTATTCATTTAGTGACCGTTCAAAGTTACAACAGCACTAAAAAAAGTGACTTATGCTCTTTTTTCACACTTACAGCCAATTTAGCATTCTTATGGTTACATGATCAACACTCAGATGATTGGCAAATGACTCATAGGTATGACGGTTGCAGTGTCCTGGGGTCCTGTGATCATCTTTTGTGACCTTCTGACAAGCCAGAGTCACTTAACAACCATGTTACTAACTTAACAACTGCAGTGATTCCCAATGTGTCAAGAAAGTTCATAAAACGGAGCAAAACTCACTTAACAAATGTCTCATCAAGCAAGAGAAACATCGAGCTCAATCGTGGTTGTAAGTTGAGGACTACCTGTATCTTTAAAAATGTCCTTATTATGCACTTATCAAATGTTTACTGCACATTTTATCAGTTGGTTATTCTCTTGTTGCAGACCATTGACTAGCTAAAGACCATCTGTTGTGGCCCACCAGCAGCCAGCAGAGCTGGTGGCAGACTCAGACAGTGAGGAGGTTGGGGAAGAACGCAGGCCAGTCCTGGAGTCTGGGAAAGGCTCCGATGAGTGCTCTGTGTTGGAGGCAGAGATGGGGCCAGGGCCATACGAAGTTATCAGCTGCCTTTGGAGTAGAATATCAGTGGGGCAGAAGAACAGCTGGAGCCTGTTCCCAGTGTGCGCATGTGCAGAGCTGCCAGGAGAAGGGAACAGTTAAGGAATAAGGGCCGATTTGGGAGTAAAGGCACAGGTGGATGGTGAATGGCCCCTCCCATAGAGAATAAAGAGGAATGAGGGGGAGGGGAGTTTGCAGGACACAATTAGTTCAATTCATTAGGGAGAAGATCTATTCCTGACTTCTTGCCAAGTAACTGCTGCTACAGAGTGGCGTTTGGAAGATATCAGCCTGGCCACTCTCCAAGCCTGATAAAGGCCTGTAGTTGTTAAATTTCACAAAAGACGGTTTGCCGGGACTTTGCTGGAGAGGAATTTCCCTTTAACCTAAATAAAAGAGGTTTTATCGGGAGGAGGAGTCTGCTTCATGACCTTGGTAGGCCTAGGTCAGAACACCATCACCAAAGAAAGTTGATTCACTCACATGCCTGGTTTTGCTCCAGCCATCATAACCATGCGCAAGGCAATCCGTTTGTGTAAATTCCACTTTTCAACAGAAGCTGCCACACAGATAACCCCAATGAGAAGCAAGGTGGTGTTCTTGACATACTCAGCAGCTACCTATGGGACAATTGAAGTCGGTGGGTAGACAGAGTAAATGAGGTACATATTATTTACAGTCACCTAGAAATTGGGTCCATTTAATTTCCATATTTCGATGCATTCCTGGGGAAGAACATTGAATCCCCACTTCTAACTATGTCTATGAGCACCAGAGGTTTGCTCCTGAAACCGTATCATGGTCCTGGTTCAAATCTTAAATATTTTTTTTAAATTGGAGAAGACCAATGATGTTAAGGAAATGGCACCACGTAATTTAGTCTTCTCAAATTACAAAAAACACTGTTGCTCTTCTCCAAGTTAAAAAAAAAAAGATTCCCAGAGACTCATATAAAATAACATTTGGCTGAAGTTTATGTGCAGAGCATGGAATAGATCTTTCTTAGTGTCTGTCTACCTGTCTATTAAATTTATTTGCCACTCATGTCATTTTGAAACAACTAGTACATCCATCCACTATGAAATTCCCTTTATTTATAGGTCCAATCCTATAAACCTGTTGTAGGTCCAATCCTATAAACCTGTTGTAGGTTTTATTAATGCTATACCAGATTTTGAAATATTTATTTTATTTTGAAAACTTTGAAGGGGAAATGGTTTTTAAATCTGATATCTAATTTTAACATTTTTAAATATTTTAGCTTGGGTTCTCCTTGGAGCAGGGGTGGTATTTACTTACCTTCACTATTGTTTTGCAAATGTGCTTGCTTCACTCGCATGCACCGCTTCCGTGCATGTGCAGGACCTTCTGCACATGTGCAGAGCATCAAAAATGGGACATGATGACATCCGGGTGGGTGGGCGGAGTCTCATCCCGCCGCTTGCCGCTAGTGATTCGCCCGAACCGGATAGAACCAGCTCAATACCACCACTGCCTTGGAAGTTCTAACAAGATTCCAGTCTTAAGATAAATAGGCAAGTCTCCTTATTTTCTAAATAACTCCTAATGGATGTTTCCAAAGTGCCACGCAACTATCTTTGTTAAACTTTTCTTTGTTGTTGCTTATTTCCATTAGTCCTTTTCCTTAAATCCCAGCTCTTGCCCTGCACTTCACAGTAATCCATGCAGATTTTTTTTTTAAGTGGAAGAATTCAATTTAAGAATAGAAAAGAAAGTCCCTTAACAGCACAAAACCTTACTTATTCCATTTTATCCCTTTCACCCTCTTGCAGGGTGGCTGAAACAAAGGCTCATATTCTTAAAAGCCAAAGACCCTGTATAGAAGTGTCAGCAGGTTTTGCCCTACTGGGGAGAAAAATTACAATATGGTTTTTAAGAAGATTTAGAAAGCACTTTGAAAAGATCTGAAGATTTGTTTTGCAGGCTGCAGGGTTCTCTAGATGAGGTTAGGTAGATCGTTGTTTTTACCTGGCCTCGATTATAAACTGCCTGGAGTCCTTTGTTAAAGTGGGCAGCCTATAAATAATTGCATAAATAAATGTGCCAGAGAAACTTAACTCTCTTCCTCTTAAACCAGGGACATCCCAGTGTTACTAATTTGTTTTGGGAAGAGTTAGTACAAAGATAAATATATACTCAAGCGAAAGGCTAATTTATATTTCACCAGCAGTGACATGTGGAGCTGCAGTACTATAATGTGACAGTTCCTATATCACTTTAGATGATTTCCCTACTCCCTAAAGCAACGCCTGCATTTCATTCCAAGAAATATGAGAAGGAGGTGTCACAAGACAGTATTTCTTACACCATTGCTGGTAATGGGTGAACTATCTCTACTGCAGCCATTCAAATACATCTATGTTGAGGGAATTTGAAAGACATGTTATTCTGTCACACTGCTATCAATTGTCAAGCTGGTTTCTCAACAGTATTTTCTCTTTCTCCTGTCAGGCGGCTTGCTCAACAGTATCCAGCTGGTCAGGGTATAAGAACCACCATTTTGAAGGTGCTTTCTTTCTTCAAAAGACAACAGGAATGGTTTCCCTCCCCCCCTTTAAGGAGGAAGAAAACATTTTGTTTCTCACCCAGGATAAGACACCACTTATCTCCGATTTACAACACAGCTCTTGCAGGAGGCCCAAAAAGATTGCAGAACCAATTGCACCCTGCTTCAGGTGCCCCTGAGGCAATGGTGGTATTTAGCAGGTTCTAACCAGTTCAGGCGAGCCTGTAGCGGCAGCTGTGGGAGGCTCTGCCCATCCGTCTGGATGTCATCATGTCTAGTTTTTGATGCTCTGCGCATGCGCTCACATTTGCAAACCGATAGTGAAGGTAAGCGAATACCACTTAAGGGCACAAATAAACCCTTAAGTGGCCTCAACGGCTCTCAGAGAGAGTGCTAACGATCAGATCAGAGGTGGGTTTCAGCAGGTTCTGACCGGTAGTGGAAATTTTGAGTAGTTCGGAGAACCGGTAGTAAAAATTCTGACTAGCCCCACCCCCATCTATTCTCTGCCTCCCAAGTTGGGAGGAAATGGGGATTTTGCAGTAACCTTCCCCTGGATTGGGGATGGAATGGAGATTTTACAATATCCTTCCCCTGGCATGCCACACCCACCAAGCCATGCCATGCCACGCCCACCAAGCCACACCCACAAAACCGGTAGTAAAAGTTTTTGAAACCCACCACTGGACCAGATGCCTGCAAAGAAATACAATCCTCCGACCCACCCCCATCTTATCAGAACCTATCCTTCCATCTTGCCCTACCTCCCCCCCGCAGAACTGATGAAGTTTCTTGTATGAAAAGCAAAACATTTTCTTCTTCTTCCTCAACAACAAACAAAACACCCCCCCCCCCAAAAAAACCCCAAGGCCAGTTGCCTTTTGAAGGGAAAAAAACACCTTTGAGACAACTATCATCCGGATGATTGAAAATCTCCACAGACATTTAACCACCATTTTACTTTAAAAATTGATGCCTACGTTTGTTTTTTCCCTTTGGGTTGCATATTTTAGATTGTAAGCTTTCCTCATAAAATGCCCTAGGTCTGAAATGGTATTAGGGCTTACTCAGGGGTGGGTTCTAAATTTTTTTACTACTGGTTCTGTGGGCGTGGATTATTTTATGGGCGCGGCTTGATGGTCATGTGACAATTCTTTAGGATTTAGCAGAGGTCCTGGTCTACCAGGCTTTTAACTGCTTGCAGAGCTGTACCAGTCTACTCATTTGTTTTTGCAGGCACTGGTCTACTCATTTGTTTTTGGAGGCATCGGTCTACCACCACACTGCCTTTTAACACTGATCAGCTGTAGGGCGGCCCTTTGAAGCCCTGCAGCAAGAGTTTAAATAGTTTTTTTTCTTCTAGCCGATCAGCTGGGACTCAGGAGGCAGCAATAGATTGGGGGTGGGGCCAAATAAACGGTAAAGATAATGCGGGGGGTGGGGGCGGGGGGGAGAACCGGTTCGGTGATGTCATATCACTGAACCAGCTTGGCGGAACCGGGCCAAACCGGGAGGAACCCACCACTGGGCTTGCTGCCTGAGCAGGGGGTTGGGTTAGAAGACCTCCAAGGTCTCTTCCAACTCTGTTATTCTGTTAAATATGAACTAGGCAGCCTCTTTGGAATTCAGTGAAATGTATAACTTAGAAATGCTGCATTCCTAAAACAGCATTCCAATTCAATATCTAATATTGTGATACCTTTGGAGAGACAGAAGAGGCAGCTCTCCAATTACTCATTATTCCGTCTTTCTTTGTATCAACAGGATGCTACCTTGAATTATCTAAGTACCAATAATTACATTTGAGAATGAGACTCGATGATGCAAGTTCATCAGGTAATGACTAGGGGGAATGAACAAGGTATGACAGGCATGGATTTCACATTCACCTCTCATTGCAGGAAATCCAATGTTTATCAAGTGAATCTTTTTCCACTCTGCAAGTATTCATGGACAAAGAAGGAAGTATTTGCCATACAGACTCACATGGGTCATGTCACTGCTTTGAGATGCTTCAATGTTCATGTTTAGTAGAGTTAAAAATGAGCTAGTTACTAACTGTGCAATGAACATTGATTTTGCCATATAGGCAGATACGATTTGTTTTTTAAAAGATGAAATCTGCATGATGTTATCCAATATTATGATGGCAGAAATAATCCCACTTTAAAGGCAGCTCAGTTTTCACAAATGGTGCCAGGTCTCGGTGAGTCCTCTATTAAATTAGGTTCTAATTTCTAAAACCTAAAACCTTTTTCTTAAAACCTAAGAAAAAGGAAAAAGAGCTTGCCTCTATACCTGGGGTGTCAAACTTGATTTCATTGTGGGCCACATCAAGGTTGTGTTTGACCTCAGATGCCCAGGGTGGGCGTGGCCACTCATGTCAGGGTGCCTGTGGTGGCCCAAGCACTTTGCCAGTGAAAACGGGGTCCTGAGCTCCGTTTTCGGCTGTGACGGCCTCCTGCAACCCTCTGCCGGCGAAAGCAGAGCTGCATGTGGCCTTCGCGAGCTCCATTTTCACTGGCATAAGCACCGCAGGCCAGTCCTTCACTGTTTCCAGGGTGACCCCATGGGCCAGACCTAAGCACCCCGCAGGCTGGATTCTGCCTCCCCCCCGGCCTTGAGTTTGATACCCCTGCTCTATACATTACTGGTTAAAGCATTATTTATTGCATTTTATAACAAACAAACCCTAAGAAACATTGCTTGTGTTTTAAAAAAAAGATTAGGTAGTAAGTTGGTTATGTATTTTTAAAAATTCAAAGCTGGCCACCAATCACCAACTATAAATTCATGAAATGATGTATCTACAGGGGTGAATTAACTTAGCCAACTGTTGTTGATTCCAGAAAGCTAAGCAGGGTCAGACCTGATTCATAATTAAATGGGAAAAATCACTGGGATCGACACCAAACTAGGAAGTTGAAAAAATATCCCAAAGGAAAGCATGGCAAGCTTCAACTGCTAAGAAAATGACATGGTGGTCCAGGAGTCAAGTGTGATTCTTGGATACTTGATGTTATCCCTGGAATGAAGGAAGGAAAAAAGTACACAGTTCTGACCTCACTGGACTTCATGACACCAAAGAGTGGATAGAGGAAAGCAGGAACAAGGGCTGCTGCTCCAAGGGGCACTGCTTCGGATACCCAATATATCGCTGTGACGATCAGCACATAGGCACATGAGGCTTCCTAGGGAAGAAATACAGGAATAATTAGGGTCACGTGAACCTCCTGAGTGTTGTGGCCTGTCAGCGGCCTGTGCAGCTGGTAGCTGATTCTGACAGCAAGGAGGCTGGTGTGGTGCTGCACCAGCAGCCTGTGCAGCTGGCACTCAATTCTGACAATGAGGAGGCTGGAGAAGATGTGGTGCCAGAGGCGGGGATTCAGCCAGGGCCTTCAGAACCTCCAGAAGCTCCCTTAAGTGAAGAGGATGAAGAGGAGGAGCGTCTTCTTGATGCACGGGTGCACAGAGCTTCCAAAAGGCAGGAGTGGCTCCTCAGGAGAAGGTCTCCTTGAGAGTAAGGCTTGGGGCTAATTGGCCACTCCCTTAGCCTATTTAAGGAAGAATGCCGACTGAAGCAATTTGCAGGGAACAACTTCGTTCACATACCTTTGTGTCTTGGTCTTGCTTATTTTATCAGGTTCCTGCAAATTGCTTCTGGGCATTCTGCCACCCACAGTAAGCTTTCAGTTATTATACTTTGAATTCTTGGTAGCTGTTAATGCAGTTAATTAACAGACGTTGTTGTAAAAGACTGATTTAATTTAGTAAACTAAGGTTTGAACGGACTTTGTGTGTGCTGTGTTCTTTGAGGTCCGTAGCTGGGGCAGAACACTGAGCTGCAACTACTTGCTGATGAAATGATACAACTGAGATGTCTAAACATTATGGATTGCTTCTTCATTTGTGCAGACTGGTTGCGCTCAAGAGACTCAATGTATACTGATGAGATTTGACCCCAAACTGATAGATGACATCACCCAGTGGTGTCCTATAGATGTTAAACGAGAGTTTTAAGCCTGTGGCACTCCACACTGTTGGACTCCGGGTATAACATTTCTCCCTGTCAACCACAATTAAAACTGGCCTCAGGGAAAGGAGGATAATAATTACCACAAAATGGTCCCTCCCGTTCCCAACCCCTGAAGCTGGTCCAAAAGACTGCTGTGATCAAAAATATTGAAACTGGCTGAGAGATCAAAGAACATCAGGACGAACTCACCACTTAATCTCAGCTCTGCCACAGGTCATTAATTAATGCAGCCATTTTAATGTTTTAACTCTTAACATCTGGTGATTTTCTTAACATAACATCTGTTTATAAACAAACAAACAAAAAATCAGATAACATTTGATTTTCCTAACAGTGAGAACAATTAACCAGTGGAACAGCTTGCCTCCAGAAGTTGTGGGTCCTCCATCACCCACAACTGGAGGCTTTTGAGAAGAGTCTGGACAGCCTGAAATGGTATAGGATCTCCTACTTGATCAGGGAGGGTTGGACTAGAAGACTTTGAAAATCCCTTCCAACCCTGTTATTCTCTTATTCTGTTAATTTTTAATGCTTTAATCCTGTAATTATTTGAATCTGTTATTTATGGTATTGTAAGATGCCCAGACTAACTTGGTAGGGAGGTGGGTGGCATACAGACTTAATAAATAAACCAATGCGGTCTCCAAATGAACCCCAAAATGATATTGATATTTGGTTTCTTCCAAGGAAGCCTAACCGTCCCCTCCAGTACCTTCTCTAGAAAGGGGAGGTTGGAGACTGGACAAAAATTGTCCCAGGATGGTTAGGTTGAGTAGGTTAGTACTAACTAGGGGTAAGTTAAGACTGAGACGACCATCTCTCAAACCAAGAAGTAAATATATTGTATGGATCTGAGGTGATATTCAGCAGGTTCTGACCAGTTCTGGAGAACCGGTAGTGGAAATTATGAGTAGTTTGGAGAACTGGTAAATACCAGCTCTGACTGGCCCCACCCCCATCTATTCTCTGCCTCCCGAGTCCCAGCTAATCAGGAGGAAATGGGGATTTTGCAGTATCCTTCCCCTGGAGTAGGGAGGAAATGGAGATTTTGCAGTATCTTTCCCCTGGAGTGGGGAGGAAATGGAGATTTTACAGTATCCTTCCCCTGGAGTGGGGTGGGAATGGAGATTTTACAGTATCCTTCCCCTGCCACGCCCACCAAGCCACGTCCACCAAGTCATGCCCACAGAACCGGTAGTAAAAATTTGGCTCAGCAGACTAAAGCAGTATCATTAACTGTTATTAAGATCAGCTGCCTGCAATTACTGCAAGTTCAAATCCCACCAGGCTCAAGATTGACTCAGCCTTCCATCCTTTCTAAGGTAGGTAAAAATGAGGACCCAGATTGTGGGGGCAATAAGCTGACTTTGTATAAAATATACAAAAGTATGAAGGCTATTGCTTAACGCATTGTAAGCCGCCCTGAATCTCCGGAGAAGGGCTGCATATAAATCAAATTAAAAAAACAAACAAAACTGATCTGGATCCAATGTAAAACACTTTCTGGTTGGCTTTAATCATGCAAGAAAGACCTGCATTTAATAGAGAAATGGCTCAGATCACCGATTGGAAGACCTTATCCATTTCCTCAAGAGTCACAAAATCAAACTTGCTTCAGATCACACTACCCATTAGAGCCTAGGAATAAATTCCAGTTTTTAATGAATTGATCAGTTTCTCAGTTCCACTCTTACTTTATCTTACTTTATCAGCCAGTTTGAACTAAGTTGCATATATTGTACCTTTTGACACACTGTTCTGCAGTCTCTTCCTATTCGGGGCTGTATGCTGCTGTAAAAAGTAGCTTATCTCTACACCTTGAATAAATCTTAATGTACTAAAATATATAGTACAAAATAAAGTGCTTCCCAGAGATTCCTTATCTTTATTTACACCGAAACAAGAGAATGGTAAAAAGAAATCACGATGATGCAATTGAAACTCCAACTAGCTTTTAGGTGTTACAGTATAGGACTTATAGAATAACCCTACTTTTTTCACCATAGGTTCCAGCCATAGTTACCTACTTTTGATCAGATCCCTTTTGTCGGGAGCTTTTCCCATCTCATCAGTTTTACACGCCAATACATACTTAACCACTGAGAATGAGAGTGGGAAAGATGAAGTCCTAGACAGAAAAGTCCTGGCTCTTAGAAGGTTTCTTTTGAAATGAAACAGTCCAATGACAACAGGACTTCTGGAATTAGGGTTTGGCTCAACCAATAGACTCTACTATACGTGTTTGTCAGCCTTGACAGCTTTAAGATCCATGAACGTCAACTCTCAGAAATTGAAGAGGAAATTCTGGGAGTTGAAGTCCACTGACCTTAAAATGATCAAGGTTGAAACATACTGCTCTAGTACCTCAATAAACACACACAAAACACACACAGGGAGACAGAGACACACACAGATACAAGCACACACACACAATGCCAATACCATTAGTCATTTAAGAATACTGTTTCAACAGCTAGACTCAGACAAGTGGCAGCTGCATGCTAAATCTGGATTTGATGGAATGCATGATGCAGATCTCTCTGTGAATACAGCTCTTCGAAAGCAGTGAACAATAAGAAGATTGCAAAAAGACCATTTTATTTTCATATTTCAGAAATGGACGAGGCAGTCAAAGACCTAGAAATGCCCATTCTCACCCCACTTTTTATTTCTTGATGGAATCCAACATTGTTACTCATCTACCACAAAGCGTCTTCTTCTAAGTTAGCGTCTATGTCAGAAAGAGAGGCTCTACTTCTCACTATTAATCTACTCCAACCCTTGCTTCTCCCTGGACTGAAAATCCTGGCATATGGTGCGTGGTGCAAAAGCAGTCTAAGTCACTCTGGGTTGCTTTAAACCAGTGTTTCTCAAATCTTGGCATCTTTAAGACTTCAATTGGACTTCAATTCGCAGAACTCTATCTGGTAATTCTTTCAAACATCCAATCCACAGAAAACCTCTTTGGAATGTGCTTTGGTATCACTATGTATCCCATCTTCTCTAAGCTTGAGAAACAGAGCCTCTCAAGCATGGGATGTAAAAAGAGCCTTAGTGGTGCAGCGGACTAAAGTGCTGTTAAGTAGCACTTAGCTGCCAGCTGTCTGCAATTACTGCGAGTTCAAATCTCACAAGGCTCAAGGTTGACTCAGCCTTCCATCCTTCTGAGGTAGGTAAAATGAGGACCCAGTTTGTGGGGGCAATAAGCTGACTTTATATAAAAAAGAACACCGCTTAGGGGCCCCCCGAAAGCCCTACTAAGCAGATATACAAAAGTATGAAGGCTATTGCTTAACACATTGTAAGCCGCCCTGAGTCTCTGGAGAAGGGCGGCATATAAATTGAACTAATAAATAAATAAATAAAAAGACAAGCTGTGGTGGTCCCAAACTACAACTTTCAGATGCATACACAGATATACAACACACGTTCATTCAATTCTGCATGAAAAGCATAGACTGCTCCATTGTTATAAGTGGAAATTTACTGGATTTAAAAGAGCTTTGATCGTCACTGAATGTATGAAGTTGCATTAAATGAAATCAAGCCATTGGTTCGCCTTACCCAGTTGTGTCTATCTTGGCCTTGACATTAAACAAAGTGGGAGATAGTAGAGGACATACTGGGAAAAGGAGAAAGTGAATGCTATTGAAAGAGCTGCATATTGAATACCAAGAGCTGTTCACACTTCTTCCACCTGTCTATTGTATGGACCTCAAACACAATGGAAATAGATATCAAAATGAGATTAATTGCCAATATGGACCGTTTGTGCATATGAATGGATGCTCACTGCAGGGACAACCTTTTCATTTGATTTAGGCAACAAACCAATTAAAAAGGGTTAATGTATAGAGTTAAAACATAACTCTTAAAAAGCTGTTGGAAGAAATGTCCACCTGGGTTCAGTTTCAAGTGGGGAAAAAAGACACTGGATTCATGGAAGGTGCTTGGAAAGAAGGTTTATTGATGAACAAGATCACATGGCTTGAGATCCTGAGCAGAAAAAGGGCAGAGATGCCGAGAGTGCCTGGGTTTTATACCCTCTGTTGGGCTTTGAATTTGAGCTTGTGTTCTAATTGGTTGTCAGACTCCCATTGGGCCATGCAGGGGTAAATTTGCAGGTTGTCTTTTGAGTCCTAGGCTTGGTTGACTCTTGCTGGGTGATGATGTAACGAAAGGGCTTTGGGCAATTCCTACTATGGCTCTGCCTGAAGGAGGTAGACCTTTGTTATGTAGAATAGACTGGCCCAGGCCTTAATGGCCCATTGACAAAGGTGAGGGGAGGGGGTGAGTTTCTGCCTCCCTTTTTAGAGGAAATATTCTGCCCTTTTAATATTTCCTAAAAATATCTCATTTTCCTAGGAGAGGGGTGCGTGCTAACTTCCTACAAAGCAAATACAAGTATGGCTGACAGGAATTAAAAATGAGACTTTCTGCAAAGAAAGCTTGTGTTCAATTTTCTTGTCTCCTGGGAGAAACCAGTTTGTAAACTCTTTAGCTGAATGTTATCTTCTGTCACAGCAACATAAAAATACAGGAAGAGAATCCTGAGAAGTGCAGGAGATCATAATCAACTCTTCTGGATACAGAAATCTCATAGTAACCTTTTAATCAACGTCTGCTTAATACCTAAGACTTTAGCTTCAAGCTATGTTTTCAAGTGGTGGTAATATCTCCTGGAGAGACCACCCTGACCTTACTGGAATTGTTTGCTTTTTTGAGAAGTACTTATATTTGGCACAAAAGTTGGCTTGAAACTCAATTAAGAAAACTAAGATCATGGCAATGGGCTCTCTCAATTCCTGGCAAATAGATGAGGAAGAAATGGAGGTAGTGACAGATTTTATTTTCCTGGGCTCCAAGATCACCGCAGATGGGGACTGCAGCCAAGAAATTAAAAGATGCTTGCTCCTGGGGAGGAAAGTTATGGCAAATCTAGACAGCATACTAAAAAGCAGAGACATCACCCTGCCAACAAAAGTGCATATAGTCAAGGCTATGGTGTTCCCAATTGCAATGTATGGCTGTGAAAATTGGACCATAAGAAAGGCTGAGCGCCAAAGAATTGAGGCCTTTGAACCAGGGGTGAAATCCAGCAGGTTCTGAAAGGTTCTGGAGAACCGGTAGCGGAAATTTTGAGCAGTTTGGAGAACGGGTAACGGAAATTTTGAGTAGTTTGGAGAACCAGCAAATACCAACTCTGGCTGGCCCCAGAGGAGGGCGGGAATGGAAATTTTGCAATATCCTTCCCCCAGGAGTGGAGAGGGAATAGGGATTTTGCAGTATACTTCCCCTGGAGTGGTGTGGAAATGGAGATTTTGCAGTATCCTTCCCCTGCCACACCCACCAAGCCACACCCACAGAACCGGAGGTAAAAACATTTGGATTTCACCTCTGCTTTGAACTAGGGTGCTGGAGAAGACTCCTGCGAGTCCCTTGGACTGCAAGGTGATCAAACCAATCAGTCCTAGAGGAGATCAACCCTGATTACTCTTTAGAAGACCAGGTCCTGAAGATGAAACTCAAATACTTTGGCCACCTAATGAGAAAGAAGGACTCACTGGAGAAGAGCCTCATGCTGAGAAAGATTGAGGGCAAAAGAAGAAGGGGACGATAGAGAACGAGGTGGCTGGATGGAGTCACTGTAGCAGTATGTGTGAGCTTAAATGGACTCCAGAGGATGGTAGAGGACAGAAAGGCCTGGAAAAATGTTGTCCATGGGGTTGCGATGGGTCGGACATGACTTTGCAACTAACAACAAACAACAACCACCACATTTGCTTCCACCTTTTATTGTGGAATCCTTCCTTGATGATCTTAACAAATGTTCCTTGCCTTAACTAAAGGTTTTCTTATTTCTTTCAGGATCCCTTCTAAGCTTTTATTCAAACTGGATCTCAGGTAGAACCATCAGTTCTTTAAAACTGGATGACAATGACCAGAATCGACAAAGATGATTATGATGGGCCAGCAAAGATAACGGCAAAATTAACGGACTGAATTTCAAGAGAAGAAACACGGGAAAATAAGACTTTCCCCTAACACGATGGTACCCAGTTGCACTACAATGTCCATACCTTCCACAGGCATATTGCCAACCATGCTAACTGGGGATGATGGAAAATGCAGTTCAAGACACCTCAATTGGAGAAGGCAAAGGTTTTATAAAAGGAAAGAGGTTCAAAATGCAGCGGTGGCTAATGGCTCAACAGACCTTTGAAACAAAAACGAATGGAGCTGAACTGGAGATGGAAATCTTCAGATTTTTGCAGGGTGGACAGTTACATAAAAGGCAGACAGTTTGTGCTATCCAGAAGGGCTGAATACCAACAGGGTCAAAATATTCAATTAGGAAATCTCAAAAGAGGTGCATTTTGCCTTAAGCAAGCCTGATTGGCCTACTTTATATAGCTAGCTAAATAAATCACCTGGTTATCTGGAGGTAACTGGAAATAACTGATTTTTACCCTGCTTTTGATCAGACTATGACCCAGATTCTAACTGGAAGGGGGGAAAGGAATGAAAGAATACCTCACACTTTTAAATGCTAACTCATTCTTTTCTCAAATAGTTTAATGAATAGTTTTCCCAGGTTAAAGTAATTCTAGATTCAATATGTGCATCCTATTACTGCCAAGAAAGTAGTCTGCAATTCTATGCATAATTAAATAAGAAAAAAAAATCTCCTACACTTAATTGGATTTATTCCTAGTATATTGCGGCGCACAGAACTATTGATTAGAACCCTGTGACGCCCAGATTTTTCTTCCTGAGTTACTACATGGAATATAATAATGAAAGGAGTGACTCACTTTATTGTGATAAGATTCATAGTGATTATAACAATTATATAATAGTAATTATAACAATTATATTCAAAACCCACAAGCACCAAATTATTTTCATATAATTTGTGGCTATTTCCCCTTCAAACTGCATCTGTGTTCAAATTACACATAAGAAAAGAATGGCTTTAGTCAACATGTTAAGCTAAATAGTTCAAAGTTTGGTGAATGAAAGCCCATGGAGCTAGCAAACCATATGTTACAAGTTGATAGGGAAGCTAGTTTAAACCTAAGAGGCAGACCTCATTGGTTCCCCAGTAAAAGAAAAAGAAAAAAGGTGCTAAGATGCCACCATGGCACCTTCAATATATCCAGCTGGCGAATTCTTACCCATCTATAAGAACTCTTCCCATGATTCAGGTTTTAAAAAAGTAGAATGAAAAATGCTTTGAATCCTTCCTACTCAAAGATGAGAAGTACATAATTTTACAAAATGTTGTGAATGTCTTTTTGTAGTTCTGCTAATGAGGCATGTTTTACTGAGAAATTCCCTTATTGTCTGCCATATGGATATTTGTCACATATTAACATTCTATAAAATAGAATAGGATAGGATAGGATAGGATAGGAAATAGAATAGAATAGAATAGAATAGAATAGAATAGAATAGAATAGAATAGAATAGAATAGAATAGAATAGAATAGAATAGAATAGAATAACAGAATTGGAAGGGACTTTGGAGGTCTTCTAGTCCAACCCCCTGTTCAGGCAGGAAATCCAATACCATTTCAGACAAATGTTGTCCAATCTCTTCTTAAAAACTTCCAATGTTGTAGAATTCACAGCTTCTGGAGGCAAGTTGTTCCACTGGTTAATTATTCTAGGAAAACTAATTAATTAACTAGAAAAGTTTTTAGTTCCTCTTTCCTTGATTGATATGAACCAGGCCATGTGGTTTAATTATGGTTAAGCAAACTAAAATATAACTCAGTTGTGAACCTAATCTTAAAGTATATCTAGTTTATTACATTTATTTTGTAATTATTACAATGGTTTTTATGCCATCCAATCCAGAAATCCACTTGCTCTGTATCTATCTTTTGCATTTCAATTCTGGTATAGGTTTACCAGCCATTCTAGAGTTTGTATGTTTGTAATCGCACTGCTAGTTCTGATGATGTTACCTAGTTTGGTAATGAAATACCTGCAAGAAAACAACCAAGTGCAGAGAGCATCAAAGACCATTCATCTCAACCCTGACTTTCAAATATTCACCTTTACTGAAGAGGGTTAACTAATATGGCAAGCTCTGCATAGTTGGAGCATATCTAATGGAACTCCTTGCCAATGACCAGGATACTTGTGATCAATTGGATTTGAAGACTTAAAAAATCTCAGGGGCATTAAGCTGCCTAGGCATTTTCTAGTGGCACTTGGTAACAATTTAGCAATTTAAAGCATATTTAGTATTTGAGTGCTTTTGTTCGTAGCAGATAGAATGTTGGACAAGAATTGTACCAATCCAGAATCAAACTCCTATTCAGACAGGAAATTCACTAGTCATAATATCTTGGCCTGTTCTTATTCAGAGAGTCATTTTTTTGGGTAAAGATAAATAAGAGGGGAAATCAAATATATGACCTTGAGCTCTTATAGAGAAGTCAAAACATAAATATAATATAAACAGGGAATAAGGGATATTTTTTGAAAGCAAATTCTGAAGTTCAGCAGTTCCTTATTTTTTAACATGTGTGAGTTGGAGAGGAAAAGAAGAAAGCAATAGTAAGGACAAAATAATTCAGAGTGCACTTAAACTGTCACACTATGTCAGATAATTTAGCTAAATGGCTAAACTATTGGTCACTAAAAATTCCTTCAAGCTGAGCTCAGCTCCTGGTGACTACATACAAATGTTCTTTTTAAATCCCAATTTAGTCTTGGGATTTCCTTTAAGAAATGTGCTGCAGAGTAGTACTTTGTAAGTTTGCAATGGAAGTCTTGGAAAAGATATTCAGGTGCTACAAAGATCAGAATCATGCAGACAATGTTTTTCCCTGTGACACTCTGTGGAAGTGAAAGTTAGTCCCCCCAAAAGCTGTGTTGACTTTTCTGAACTTTCATGATGGAGAAGGATCTTGAGAATACCAAGGATAGTCAAGAAAACAAGAGGGAGGCGGGGAAAGAATTTTTGAACAAATCAACCCAGAATTCTCATTCAAGACTCAAATTATTCTATTTCAGACACAATATGTGAAGCTCTAGCTTTCTGGAGAAGAATTTGATGCTGGGAAAGATTGAAAGAAAGAGAAAAAGAGGACAACCAGCAGCAAGGTTGATGGACTCAGTTACAATGGTGATGGGTGCACTTTTAGAAGACCTGAAGAACTAGAGTGGGGACAGAGCCTTCTGAAGAAGATTTCTTTATGTGGTTACTAAGAGTTGACACTAATAATAATAATAATAATAATAATTTTATTTCTATACCGCCCTTCTCCCGAAGGACTCAGGGCGGTGTACAGCCTATTAAAAGCACAAGACAAACATCAATTAAAATAATTAAAATTATTAAATAATTTGGCTCAATTTAAGACCCCCAAAATTAAAACACCTGATTTAAAATTATTACATTGATAACCCAGCTTGGCGGAACAATAGGGTCTTAAGGGCACAGCGAAATATCCAGAGGTCGGAGATCTTACGCATTTCCGGGGGCAGTTCATTCCGGGGGCTCCCACAGAGAAGGCCCTCCCCCTGGGTGTCGCCAGCCGGCATAGCTTGGCCGATGGCACCCTGAGGAGACCCTCTCTGTGAGAGCGAACTGGCCGGTGGGAGGCTATTTATGGCAGAAGTCGGTCTCGAAGGTACCCCGGTCCTATGCCATGGAGCGCTTTAAAGGTGGTGACCAACACCTTGAATCGCACTCGGAAGACCACTGGGAGCCAGTGCAGCTCGCGCAGGAGGGGTGTCACGTGGGCACATCGGGTTGCGCCCATAACCACCCGCACGGCCGCATTCTGGACCAGTTGGAGCCTCCGAGTGCTCTTCAAGGGGAGCCCCACGTAGAGAGCATTACAGTAGTCTAACCGGGAGGTGACAAGGGCATGAGTGACCGTGCGCAAGGCATCCTGATCCAGAAAGGGCTGCAACTGGCGAATCAGGCGGACCTGATAGAAGGCCCCCCTGGCCACAGCCGTCATATGCTCTTCTAAAGACAGCCGTGCGTCCAGGAGGATACCCAGATTGCGAGCCCTCTCTGTGGGGGGCAAAGATTCACCCCCAATAGTCAGCGATGGCACCAGCTGACTATATCGGGACGCCGGGAGCCACAGCCACTCAGTCTTGGAAGGGTTGAGTCTGAGTCTGTTTCTCCACCCCCCCCTGACTCAAAGACACTGACTCTTATATATATAATCCATCCGTCCATCCATGCATCCATCCATTCATCCATCTCAGGATTTTCTGGTAGCTTAGGCTTGTTCAATTTCAGCAAAAGCCAACTATAAAAGGCATTGTGTTAACCAGGTTTGCTTAGTACACATAGATACAGAAATCAGAAAGTTTTGAAATATCATTTTCCTCTGTTTAAATTTGATATGTTAAGGTACTTCAAAGGACAAGATAAAATATACATGAGACCTTCAGAATATGCTGAAGAACAGGCATTTGCATTTCCCAACATGCTAGCATTAGCATTTCAGCTGGATTCTTGTTTTTAAGATTTCCCATCCATTCCTTGATTCTTCTGTGGAAGAACTATAATTAAGCTTATATAAAACAGTACTTGTTAGGTGATGAAGTTATAATTCTAGCCCTTTGGATAAAGAGAACTAGATGCTTTTGGAATCCTTGCAATCAGAAGTCGAGATGTGAAAATTTATGTATTCAGAATGCTGGTTAGAACATTAGTTGCTAATAAAGATTATCCCCAAAACCCAGAGGATTTTATATCAAAATAATTTATTGCCAACATTTACAGTACTTGATGTTGTTAAGAGTTAATAAATAGATAAGGCATGCTTCTGAAAAGCACATGGCTAAATCTGAGCCTGCTGCTGTGGGTTGTGTTTATTTTCCAAACAGCCCATTCTCATTGTGTTACATCACAAGAAAATCTTGAGATTGGAAGGATTTCTAAAGCACTGGGGCCTGTGGAGTTGAAGAGGCTAAAATGCAGAAGTGGCTGTTTGGAAAGCCAAAAAAAAAAAAAAAAAAAAAAGGAAAAAGGGAGCCAAGGAAAAGGAACCTGAAATTAAAGGAAAAGGGGGTCGGGGATTCTATTAAAAGATGTGCTAAGAATGCAACCAACTTATTTATGCCTTTTTATAAGCTACCTTGTCCTATTAAACCTTTATGTATTGCTCTGCATAATCCAATACAGAAATAAACACTATCAATGAATATTTTTATTGCATCAGAAGTAGTAATAGGTCATTGGCTTGCAAGGTGGAAGCAAATTATAAGAAGGAACACAAAGACTACAAAAATTGAATGAATTCTGCTATTCTTTACTACAGAAGGTAGGTAGTAGAAGTTGGGAAACAAAATTCTATTTCTCTGCCTCCGTAAGTCTAAGACTGAAGGGTTATAATGAAGGACCAGATTGGGGACAGATATTGATATGGTTGCTAAGAGTTGATACTGACTTTATGTCACAAAATCAAACAATCCATCAAATGGTTTTGATGGAGGGTTTCTCAGCTTAGAGGTGTTCAATATCAGTCAAAGTCAACTATAAAATGCATTGGGGTGTGAACCAAGTTTCTAGCTGTACATTCATCATAGAGACAGCAACCCATTCAGCTTCCACTGTCAGTTCAGCTTCCATTGTCAGTCACCTTAATGTGGTTTCCTTGGCTGGTTTAATGTGTTATATAGCACATACAGCACCTTATGGGTGGTAGTGAGTTATTAGTTACTGGCACATGTAAACCCAGATACAGTGGCTTCATTAAGAAACCATAGTTGAGCAAATCATGGCTTAGCATGTGTGAACAAAGGTCTATTTTGATAGAAAATATAAACAATTAGCTGGACGCCCGTGCTTCACTACGAAACTATGTGCTCGGGCTTGATAAATTGACACTTGCAGCCTGAAACTTAATGTAGAATGTGTAACTCCGTAGCATCAAAGTGTGCTAATATAATGCAACTGGCAGTTGGAACAGAGAGGGAGGGGGAGTAGAATGTCCCAGCCTGCAGCATCCATCGGTTTTCACTTGGCTAGCATCCTGTCAGTGTGTGAGAGAGTTGAGGGGTGTTTGGAAATTCAAACAGTATTTGCTGTGTGAGCAAGAAGGAGACAGGAAGGAGGCTGGGTGTGGCTTAGCTCAACTGTTCTATAGTAAAGCTGCTTCCTGCTGTGAAAGTAAAACTGAAAGTGAAACTCCTCTGCTTGTGTTTTGCATTTGGAACAGATTTCTTTTGAGGTGGGGAGGGGGAGTAGAACATCAGAGCGGGTTAATAATAATATAGGAAATATGAATGCTCTGATGGTCAATTCAAAAAATCCTTTCTTAATGAGCACCTAGAAGCCAAGAGGAACATACATAGCAAATTTCAAGTTTATAGGCTTTATGGTTCTGGAGATTTTGTGATTAATGTGTGAGTGGTTTTCGCTTTTATATATATAGATTTAAAAGAATGGAATAAAAATTTAAAAAGTAAGTCCAAATTTAAAGTACATGATCAGGATATGACCCATTTGTACAGGACTTCCTCAATGTTTGGTCCTCAAAGTGAGTTAGACTACATTTTCCAAAAATCTCCATCATTCCCCCAAATCTGGGACCCTTCCAGATGTGAATGGCAATGCATCAAATTCCTATGCAAGCATGGCCCCTGCTATGCAGCACATCTGGAAGGCACCACAGTGCTTGATCAGATGCTCCTAAGAGGCTACAGCCCATTTCCCTCCTCATCCATTCATACCCATTCTTGTTTGTGACCTTGGGAATTCCAGGTGGCATGCTGACTAATTTCATGTGGCAAAATGGTAAACAGAGAAAACCATCAATCATTTTTGCCAGTTTATTAATCTTAGTTAAAACGTAATTGGTTTCTGTTGGGTTATTTAATGGTCAATAACTATTTAACCAGAGCAGTTGAATAATGAAGGCAGTTAATTATGAAGCATTTAAAAACTAACCTGTCTTGATCAGACACAGCTAGAATCTCTTTTGATTTCTCTTGATCTGATGTAAAATTGCCCAAAATAAAGAAAGAATGGAGTACAGTAGTTTTGCTTTGCTATATAATGTTTAATTACTAGCTGCCCTTTCATTTTTGACGCAGAATTCAAGGTTCATGAGATTAGTCAAACTGATCTGGCAATTTAAATTCCTCCAAAAAGCAAATGGAGTCCTAAACTGATTTTCTGTTCACCCAAATAAATCACACATTTTAAGGAACTATGTAGCATCTGTGGACCTATGTGAATTTAGATGCAATTTTATCTGTGGAATCATGAATCTGATATTGGAAGTCAAATTGATTCAACTGGGAAATGAAATCAATTTGGACATGTCATCTTCTGTACCATTTAGATTTCCAAACTGAATAACTTATTCAACCTCAGATAATTTATCTGACTTGGATTGTTGATTCAATCCAGAAAAGTGAGTTTTGGCCATATTCAAAATCCAATGTAATCATCAAATCAATTCAGTGACATTTGTTTTTACACCACTGAATTGATAGCTGGGGTGTTTTTTTTTCAAAATGTCAGATTTTCTCAAGCCACAAAAACTGGAAAAAAAACAAAACAAAACCTCAAGTGGAAATACTTTTGACCAGTTTCCTTTAATTTTCCTCACCTATAGACAGAACCTTGCCAAACTAAAGCAACTATATGCATCACCGTAGATATACTCTGAGAATTGCTAGGAAGGATCCTACTTAATTCTTTTTCTCTTGACCAAATTATTCAAGCTTCACTCCCTCTTTGCCACGGTGGCGCAGTGGTTATATTGCAGTATTGCAGGCTACTTCTGCTGACTGCTGACTGTCTGCAATTTGGCAGTTCGAATCTCACCAGGATCAAGGTTGACTCAGCCTTCCATCTTTCCAAGGTCAGTAAAATGAGGACCCAGATTTTGGGGGATAATATGCTGACTCTGTAAACTGCTTAGAGAGGGCTGTAAAGCACTGTGAAGAGGTATATAAGTCTAAGTGCTATTTCTATATAGCATCTATGGGACCTATGGTATGCAGCCCCTCCCTTCTGGGAATCCAGACTACATTCCACCTCAGATTTAGAAAAGCAATTAATCAAATATTTAAACTGCATATTTCTATATCACTAAGCATTTATTTGAAATGAAGATTATATTTATTTTTTCCAAATAATTTACTTTTAAAAGTAAACTTAGTTTTGGATTTTCCTGAGAGGAAAGACTAGATGAAAATATCTGCACAAAAGTCATCTTTCAACTGATGCAGAATGATGGTGAAAACTATGTAGAGAATAAAGTTTATCTCTGCTGTGAAACTCACAAGACTTTGGGATTCTTCGGCTTGTTAGTTCTGTGCTGCTGTGCTACTTTTCTAGGGCTCAATAAAATCAAGACAGAAAGCCAACAATGAATAAACAATAAGGGCAGTATTTAAACATAGAAGCAAGTATACAACAAATTAAATAGCACTAGAAACAGTGAAAAAGCACATTAAAGGCAATATTTTAGAAACAATGTTTGCAGTCATCAGGAAGCATGCACTGACTGAACCAGGGACCTTTCAGTTGAAATCCTTTTCCACATCTCTGTACTAAAGACATTTTGACATTTGTTGCTAAACTTGACACAAAGAGAAGTCTCATGAACAAAATCTCATTTTTTTCCAGCAGAAAGCAAATGATGATGATAATGATAATGATAATAATAATAATAATAACCTGTAATAATTTCTTAAAAGCAGAACTTTCTTTTAGCAATTAAAATGCTTCTGGAATGCTTCATAACAAAGTATCTTCTAGATCGCCACCCAAGGGTGAAATGCTACTGGTTTGGGGCGGTTTGCCTGAACCACTAGTGAAAATGCTACCAGTTCGCCGGAACCGGTAGTAAAAAAATGCTTTAAAAAGTAAAAAAAAAAGAGGTTCCGATGATCAGCTGTGACAATCAGCTGGGCCACACCATTGTTGGAACTTTTTTTTTTTACATTTTAAAGCATTTTTTTTTACTATCTATTGCCCGAATTTTTGTGTAAAGTGTGATAGTTGGTTTTTGAGCTGTCTGTGACTGTGAGGTTCCTACTTGTTGCAGGGGCCATTTTGTGTGAAGTCCAGCTGCTTTTGCATTGTGTGTGAGTCAGTTGTGTAGATTTTGTGATATTTTTGTGTAAAGTGTGATAGTTGGTTTTCCCGGTCACATGCTCACCAAGCCACACCCACCTAGTCACATGCCCACCTAGTCACATGCCCACCAAGTCATGCCCACAGAACTGGTAAGGCAAATTTTTGAATTTCACCACTGTCTCCACCCATGAACATCTGAGGTCTTTTTCTTCTCTGAAAGGTTTCCAAAGCTTCAAGTAAATGAAAACAAGTAGAAATAAGTTGAAGAATTTATCTCTGCCCTAGAGTAAAGCTGAGATAATACTGTGCAATCAAATATTTCTGATTGCTTGAGCAGCCATGACAGTCAGTAACCTCCAAGATTCCTCACTATTGGCCATAAGAGCTGAGGGGTTTTGGAGCCTAAAGTTTCACGAATTCCTCAAATCTATTCCACTGGTGCAGCCTCAGCTATTACAGGACATTCTCTTGCAGTTCAGACATTGCTTAGCAAAATACTTTAATTTTTCAGGCTGCTTAAGAGCTGAAAACAGAAACAGCAAGCCCTTGAATTAAAACTGGAGACAAGCTGGTAACATATTGTTTGAGAAAAAAAAATCTGCGGCAATATAAACTGTTCCATGTTTATCAGCAAAAATACAACAGCTTTCTAAACAAATGCACATTGAAATAATATACAGTTGAAAAAGATTCCTTTTTCTTTTGTAAAAGATAGATTAAGCAAATAGAATTATGGGTAAATATGCAATGTTACAGACATTTAATAGCATTTTATATTAATTTACTATTTGCTGATCGTTAATGTTTGTGTGAGTTTCCGTTCATTGTGTCTTAATTCTGTCTTCATTATCTTATTTTATCTGTAGCAAAGAAAGAATCTCATTACCTTTCTTTGCTTCCCTTGTTTAAATTAGTTTTAGCTGAATTCTGCTTTGTTTAATTTGCCTACTTGTTCACTATAACCTTGATAGACAAGAGGATACTGTTAATTAGCATCTCAGGTTTGTCTTCCTTTTAACATAAGTTCTTAAAACACTAGGCATTGTCTGATTAGTCATATAATTAAGACAGACTGTCTTAGATGAGTTAGAAATTCTTGTTAAGTTTTATTGATAGATTGGCTATTGTTCTTTTGACTGACTTCATGGATTTCTGGCTTCAGTTGTACAACACTGTTTAAAGTGGCAAATTGATATATTCTCTTTATATATTGCACCAATTTAATGTTGCTAGCAGAATAATGGGGATGTTTTTCTAGTTTCTAATATATTTTGTAAACACTTGTCCAATTTTTATAGCTTATCAGTCCCTTCTCGTTTTTCTTCCTTTTTCTTTTTTGCTCTTCTCTTTTCTTTGGTTTGTTAATTATTATTATTTTTAAATAAAAGAAAATAACAAGTAAAAAAGAATTAAAGAGGTTTCAAACATATTTATGAAAAAGGTATATTCTGAGTTGATTAAAGCTAGCAAATTGAGGTAAACAATACTATTTCCTTGGATGACCTTGGACAAGTGGATATTACTCTCAAAAAGGAAGTTATTTCTGGGTTGATGAAGGAAGATTGGAAGAAGTTCAAAGACTGTATATATAATTGCAGGTTTAACATAGAATTCAAGGCCGTAAAGCGGGCTTAGCAAATTGGTCTTGTTAGAATGCGATATCTTCATCACTGAATAACCTTTGTCAGTTCCTATGTAAAAAAGAACTGGTCTTAAAATTGAAGGACATGGCTTGCAGCTTGCATAGTGCCTCTGTGCCTCTCTTAATTTTTTTTCTCAGCATGCAGTTACAGCTTCTGCCTATAAAATGGTGACAACAACCCAATTGGAAGGTTAATGAAGACTAAGCTTAGGATCACTTCTATATCTGTAGGGTCTCATTGAGACAATTAAATGACAGGGACTCTAACATGATGTGGCTATTGCATTATATAACCCCAAACCATGTTTTCTTAGTCCTAGCTGTACAGTCTTCTTACTTGAGGCATTTTTTCTTCTCTCCGATTCATTTTTTAAATCATTGCCAGTGGCATCCCTGAAGATGCCAGATCTGTCACTTTTTACCCTTTATCTTTTTGTCTCTGTGTCTGGTATTTACTGCCTCTGGACGCTGATCTTCAATTTAGCTGCTACGTCTAATAGCCAAATCAGGTTGAAAAGCTAGAAGGCAATAAGGCAAATGTTGGAGAAAGCTCAGTCATGGTGTCCAAAGACACCCTTCCCTTCCCAAAGCTGCTAGTTTCATTTTATTCTGTGAGAAGAAACCATTCAAGAAGACCTCGGCTTCCCCTTGTTTCCTTCTACTCCCATACCAGGTTCCCCTAATCCAGTGCTTTGAAGAGAGCAGAAGAGCAGAATTGGAAGGCAACTTGGAGGTCTTTTAGTCCAACCCTCTGTTCAGTAGGAGACCCTATGCCATTTCAAACAAAATTCTGGAGGTAAGCCATTCCACTGATTAATTTTTCTCAATTGTCGGGAAATTAGTCCTTATTTTTAAGTTGGGTCTTTATTTGATAAACTTCAAACAGATGAGATGTTACATTCACCTCCTGATATCCCAAGCTAGCACGTCTGTGGGATTCAACATCCATAGTTTTTCATCCACTGAAGTAATTAGTACAGTAAAAGGTAATGTGTGCCCAAATCCTGATTTCTGGAATAACTTTTGGAATTATATTTAAATTACGTTTACTTCCGGAACTTTTTCATCTATCAGATCATTTCACATGGTTCATTTCTCACTTTGGGAGCTGAAGGGGACATTATGAATGTTAATCATTCCCTGGAAAAAAAAGACTTTTAATAGATATTATTTTTTCCTCTCCAAGCCTGGAAAGTCATCCCTTTTCCTATATCTATATTGAAATATAGGCATGCTAAGATTTAGTTAATCCATTTAACCTAATTGATCAATAGCTCATTTACTCTGTCTTCCATGGTCCATTTCAGTCCCCAATTAAAATTGCAATGAAGAACGTATTAAAATACTTACACTTGTTGGGTATAAAAGCGGCAATGGAAGCAGTAAAAGTGGAATTAAAACAACCAGTAGTAGGTTTCTGGCCTGGAGAAATTCTTTGGCTATTGTCATTTCACACCGCATATTGTTAGCTTGTTGATTTCCTAATGAATATTCCCAAATGGACTCTTCCAGTCAATGATTTCTTCTTTTCCACTGGAGAATTTCCTTCCTTCAGAGATACCTCATTCAATGCATGCAGAGGTCTGTGATTTTTAGGTAAGGCCGACTAATGGGTCTTCACAACCATCACACTGTAAGTACTTGAAGAACATAGTGCTCTTTGGCTTTTTGGTGATCAGGAAAATCTCCAGGCTACTTCCATGACGCAGAACGTCTTTCCACCTTCCATCACTATTTTAAAGGAATGCAAATTGCACCTACAAAGAAACAGCTGCTTTGTTCCCCAATCACACACTGCCAGGTGTGCCCCAATTGGGTTTTCACCGTGCTAATTAAAACTTTGAAGAAAACTCAAGAGTTTTTCAGATTTACTTCCTCCTCTTTCTCCTTTGTGCTCTCTTGTGGTTTTTTCCTTTCTTAACTGCTTAGGGATTAGCTTCCTCTTACTTTATTTTTCATCCCCACTGCTAGGAATTTCACAGCAATTCTTGCAAAGATTACATTGACTTTCAGATAAAAAACGGAGTCTCAGCCTACCACAGCTCACCAACATGCAAGGTGGAAGAGTCCCCCCCCCCTTTAGGCAAAACCTAAGGAGCTTTCTGGGAAAGAAATCAATGTCCTTCCATAGAACAGGCTATTCCCACCCAACTACCCCTGCGGCTTCTCTAGCTCCAACCCCAGATGCTGGACAGTGTGGCAATGTCAAGGTCAGAGAACTGCTGTGAAAATATGAATCCCTGTTGTCAGTACAACATAATTCATTGATTTCCTTCACTTTCCATCACCCAGCAGCTTTTTTTCTGAAGAATGCAAATATTTGTGGCATGAATGGTAGAAGTTATTCACATGAGGTGGATGCATCCAATGCTGGGCTCCAGCAGGATAGGATAAGATAGGAGAGGAGAGGAGAGGAGGGAAGGGAAGGGAAGGAAGGGAAGGGAAGGGAAGGGAAGGGAAGGGAAGGGAAGGGAAGGGAAGGGAAGGGAAGGGAAGGGAAGGGAAGGGAAGGGAAGGGAAGGGAAGGGAAGAGCTTTATTTGGTCAAGTGTGATTGGACACACAAGGAATTGGTCTCCAATGCAGAAGTTCTCAGTGTACATACGAACAACAAAGCAATAGGAGAAGGTAGTAGGAAAGATGAAAAGGATAATAGTAATGCAGCCATACTACATGGGTAGCAGCATACTACAACCTTAGGCATAAGAGAGTGCTGTGGGAATTAGGTGTGTTGTACATGCAAAGCAACATGTAATAATAATCATAATGCTACCAGTAAGAGGGGAATAGTAGAGAAGATGAGAAGGATAATAATAATAATACTACAGCCATACAATATAGGTGAATATATTTAGATGTAAGACAGTATTGTAAGGATTAGATCTTCAGCAGAGGGATGGCATGAGGGAAAAAAACCTGTCCCTATGTCTAGTTGTAATGCCTTATAGCAGCATCCCAACGGGAGGAGTTGAAACAGTTTATGTCCAGGATGTGTCTGTAGTTGTTTTATCAGCCCTCCTTCTGATCTATGCAATATAAAGGTCGTCCTATGTAAGGCAAACTGGTTGCAAATGTTTTTTCTGCAGTCCTATCCATTGGAACCTGTACTTTTCCTAGTTGCTGTACCAAATCAGACAGTTATAGATGTAAAAAATGACAGATTCAGTAATTCCTCTGTAGAACTGTATCAACAGCTCCTGGGACATCCAATGCTGGACTCCAGTGGTATATGGCTGGATGCACTTGTAACGTCTACAACCTTACACAATTCCAGGAATTTCTCACCACCCTGATCCGGGTTGGAGGAAAAGTGTGACCAGGCACAGCTTGACTTTGCGTTAAGTTCTGCTGATGTGCTCACATTTCCAAATCATGTGGTTTCTGTACTGTATTTTTCTTGGTGGGTCTCTGACTCTGAGTTTTAGTTGTACGATATGAAAAAAGGCATTCATTAACTATCACCAGGCTGGAGAAGTTCCATCCATTGTTTCTCATCTTGCCTTCTGGTGATTTGGAAAATGTCTTTGTGGCAGTCCCTCAAATATTGGAACACCACTATCATGTATCAGGAAGAAAGGAAAGAAAGAAGGGAGGGAGGGAATGAGAGAGGAGGGAGGTAGCAAGGAAGAAAGAAAGAAAGGAAGGAAGGAAGGAAGGAAGGAAGGAAGAAAAAGAAAGAAAGAAAGAAAAAGAAAGAAAGAAAGAAAGAAAGAAAGAGAAAGAAAAAAACACTCTGAAGCTATTGGTGGGTAGTTAGTTTGTCACAGCAATAATGGCTGAATCTACTCAGAAGATTCCATTGTCTTCCTCCGTAGGTAAAGCATAACCTGCTTAACTGTGGAGGTCACAGTACATTCAGGGTAATAGAACAGCTGCTTCAGCAATAAATAGTATCCAACCTAGTTTTATAAATAAAGCTTTTGTTCTATCTTTCCTGGTTTCTCATCAGTAAGACTCAGTTATGTAACGTATTACTAGCCTCAGCACTGGGTCTCTAATTATACATCTTGATATGGTATCACTTTTCCTGACTAACACATTTTATTTAAAAGTATAAGCTTTTGTGAGCAGCAGCTCACTTGATCAGATGCATAGACTGGGTAGACAATCAAAGGACTTAAACTGGAGTGAGATGGAAGGGGAAGAAGGGAGGAGAAGAGGGGTTAGTTATGCAGATATAGTTTTCATGTGAGAGAAGTTACAATTACCTTATTAATTAACAATTGCACTGTGCATATCTAGCATATACTGCCAAGTCTATGAAAATTCTCAGTCATCCAGGTCAAGGTTGTCCCAAAGATGCTTTTTCTTTGAAGACATTTTGCTTCTCATCCAAGAAGCTTTTTCAGCTCTGACTGGATGGTGGGGAATGGAAGGATTTATACTCCTTGCAGACAGCTGGTCATTTGCCTTCTTTTGGAACTGTTGAAAGGACTGTGTTGTAGATTGGAGATAGATGATGTTGAAACAAAACAACCACTTCATAAGTGTACGGCATAACATAGGAGAACAAACACATCAGGGCTAGATTCAGAAGTCCATCTGCATTTAGAAGATAAAGGTCACAGCAAAGAAGACAGCAAAATCCACACCGCTGGTTTGAAAGAGGAGTTAAAGAGGCCATCTTTGTCAAAACTGAACAGTTTCTCCCAACACCATCTATCTTCAATCTACAACACAATCCTTTCAACAGTTCCAAAAAAAAAAAAAAGGCTCAATACCCATTTGCACCACTCAGGTGACCCTGATGACACAGATAAACCTCCACGTGGCCTTAACAACTCACTAAAAGAAGGCAAATGTCCAGCTGTCTGCAAGGAGTATAAATCCTTCATTTCCCACCATCAGAGCTGAAGAAGCTTCTTGGATGAGAAGTGAAACGTCTTCAAAGAAAAACCAGAAAGTCCAGTTGCCTCTTGAAAAAGCATCTTTGAGACATATACTGTCATCTTTCTTCATGAGATTTCGAAGTTGACTTTAAATGGAAAAATGGGGTTGGTCAAACAATTTTGGCACCTCCAGTACTATAATATTCTTGATTGGGACATTTCAATGTTGTCCCAAGTTGAGGTACGCTAAAGGATAAAAACGTCCTCTGATTCTTCATTACAGCATGAGGAAATAAGATCAAATTGTCATCTCATTTAGCTTCGGTTGGTCCCACTGGAAAAATGAGAAGGAAGAGATCCCAATACAAGTCCTCAACTTATGATCGCAATCGATACAGAACCTTCCATTGCTAAACGAGGCAGTTGTTAAGGGAGTCACCCCCAATTTTATGACTTTTTGCCATGATTATTAAATGAATCATCTCATTAATTACATGGTCATTAAATGAATCTGGAAGCCAGCTGGAAAGGTCATAACCCCAGGGACAATGCGATGGTTGCAAGTGTGAGGATTGTCCATCAGTCACATTTTTTTCAGTACCATCATAACTTCAACTGATCACTAAACAAATGGTTGAAAGTTGTACAACTCTTCTAAGTATCTCTTCAACCATGATTCCCAGTTTGCAAGTAGGGACTTTTAAAATCTTTCTTACATCCTGGAAGAAAATTAGATAACTCCTTCTCCCTTGTTACCTTCCCTTATTCTGACTATTGATAACCACTGACAATTTCTGTTGAGTGAGGCTGCCTCATAAACTTTGAAGAATCTTCACCTCACCTTCGCCTCTAAGATAAATTGGAGAATGTTGAGGCTCTTCTCTATAAAGCTGCCATTACTTAACGACTCTGCCACTAAGGTTTTCTCTTACTTCATATTATTAGACAGATCCCTGAAACAGTTTGCATGCATGAACAGATGATTTTACTTCTGCAGTAAAGAACATCATGTAGTTTGCCAAGACCCAGTCAGAATATATGGTTTTGTGACAGGGGCCTTTGTAAATGCCAGAAACTAGTGGTTGAGGTACTCTTATAACTGTGCACAGCATTGGAACAATATACTTACAAAGAACATTAATGAAAATAGGGCTGTTATACTAAATGTATCTCATGTAGTCTCCTTCTTCTTTCTGTTCCTTATGGTCACTTTTCTCTTCCTATAAAGGTAAAGGTGTGCTAGTTGTTTCAGGCTCTAGGGGCAGTGCTCATCTCCGTTTCTAAACTAAGGAGCCAGCGCTGTCCGAAGACAACTCCATGGTCATGTGGCCAGGAATGCGCTGTTACCTTTCCACCAAAGGTGGTCCCTATTTTTCTACTTTCATTTTTTACATGCTTTTGAACTGCTAGGTTGGCAGAACAACTAACAAAAGAAGTACTGGGACAAGTAATGAGAGCTCACTCCGTTACGCGGCACTAGGACAGGGGTCTGCAACCTTAAGCACTCAAAGAGCCATTTGGACCCGTTTCCCACAGAAAACAAAACACCGGGAGCCACAAAACCTGGGTGGGCGTGGCCAACTCAATGTCACTCACTTCCACCAGTCACATGACACCCCCCCAGCCACGCCTACCCAGCCAGTTATTAGGGCAGAGAACCAGTTGTTAAAAAACACCAGGAACCACAAAACCCTTTTGACATATCTCTCTCTCCCCTCCCTCCCTCCCCCCTCTCTCCCCCTCTCTCTGTACCTCTCTGTCTCTGCCCTGTCCACTTCTCCATCCCCTGCCATCACCCTTACTTTTTCAGGCCAGGTGAGGAGTGACTGGGAGGGGAGGGCAAGGGCTGAGGCCAGCCAATGGTGGGATCACCCGACAGGGAGCCACAGCAGAAGCCCAAAGAACCACATGTGGCTCCGGAGCCACAGGTTGCTGATCCCTGCACTAGGGATTCGAACTGCTGAACTGTCGATCTTCTAATTGACAAGCTTGGTGTCTTAGCCGCTGAGCCACCGTATCCCTCTTCCTATACAGCTCTGTAAATGGCTATCCCGAGAAAAACCAATTTAAAGCCACTTGATCTAAGGAAGATATTTTGGTTTAGTGGCTAAGACACTTGCTTAGAAGCTAGAAGACTATGACTCTTTGCCCTGCCTTTAATATGGATGCCAACTGGATGAGTTTTGTCTAGTTACTTGCTCTCATCTCGAGGAAGAAATTACTGGCAAGTTGCTTCTAAAAATGTTTACCAGGAAACTTCAAGGACTCATTTTTGTAGTTACCAGGAGTAAGGATGGTCTTGATGGATCCTAACAATCCAAGTGAAAGTTTCTACCTTAACTATCTTCACAATGGGGGAAAGATACCTCCTACTTCCAAAGATTGTCACTTTTGTCATTCCTGTCAGTGATTTTGGTCCAGTAGCAATACATCTTGAGTTTCTTTTCTTTTTCCCCTTCTCAGCCAAACAGATCAACTGCCATTAGTTGGTTCTTTGATGGACCTGAAAAAACTCCAGACTAATCTATCAGCCACACAGGAAACTCCTCAGGAATCTGACCCAAGTCATGCCTTATTCAATCACAAGATTCACAGAGGGGAAAAAGTGCCATTTCACAGCCAGTGGAGACTTTGATCTACCATTGTTTTGCAGATGTCTGAGAGCCCACATAGCGTCAATGCTAGGCTTGACACCATACCAAGATCCTGGCTCAGCTTGATGCATTGTTTTGGAAATATTTATAAATATTAGCTCTAGGACTTCCAAATGATTTTTTTAAAAGGAAAATAAAAGCTGACTCTCCACAATTTATGGAAAACCAGGGCTGTCCCAAGTTATTTTATTGTTTGGCTTCCACATGACTAAGAATTCAATCTTAAATCAATATCGATAACTAGATGATGTTCATATGACACATCAGAGATAAAATACAAGATACAAACTGCTTTGTCTTTATTGGCATTCTCACCCTCAGCACCTATCTAATGGTAGGATTAGCTTTAAAAAATTGTTTAGAAAAGTCCCAGTTGTGAAGATGGATTTTTTTTCTTTTAATAATATCTGATCTCTAATCACAGTGAAGTACAACTCAGGGTTTTTTTTTTCATTGTAAAAGTAATTACGTTCTTATCTTCCAAACAGATTAGACTAAACGTAAATAGTTGAATTGATCAGATTATCAGTCTGGAATGATTCTCATTCTGATTTCTCATTTGAGATTGCAGAGAAAATTAAATCAAGAAGTAACACAGTTTAATTGAGGTTGCAAACCTTTATGTAACTTAGTTGGAAGTAAGGCCTTACTGACTTGATTTTAAATGAGGAGAATTTTTCTGCAAGGCTGGGATCAATCAGGCAAGCTCATATCAAGGCTTTTTTTTATCATTGATTTATCTATATACTGCTAAAATTTTCATTGTCATGACCTTTAACTGGACAAAACAGGCACCAATTTTTTGAACCAAGGTGAATTTCAAACCAGAGATGAAATTCAAAATTTTTCCCTAACGGTTCTGTGGGTGTGGCAAGGGAAGTATATTGCAAAATCTCCATTCCCACCCCACTCTGGAGCCAGCCAGAGGTGGTATTTGCCTGTTCTCCAAACTACTCAAAATTTCCACTACTGGTTCTCCAGAACCTGTTAGAACCTGCTGGATTTCACCCCTGCTTCAAACGGACTAACTTACAGAATGCCTCCAAAATCCAGAACCCATGACTCCTGAGGGAATGAAATTTGGGAAGATTATAGTTATCTTAGTACTACTGGCTTCTGTTGCTGCATTTTCAATGTCCCATGACAGATTTTTAGCTGGTCTCGCAATACCTCCCTCCCTCCCATAGCCAGCAGCAGCCAATACCTGCCAGAAGTGGAGGGAAGGGAAGGGAAGGGAAGGGGAGATTTTTGATGCTTCCTGCCAGATTGCCACAAGGAAATTCAGTCGGGAAGTCAGTAGGAAGTTGGAAATTGTCTAGTTGGGACTATTTTGGCAGAAAAGGAGAATAGCAACACCAGAACTTCTGATGCAGCAAAGACACCCCCCCCCAAAAAAAAATCCCTCCCCAAAACAGTCTAATTTGTATCTGAAAGCAGCAGTAATCTACTTTGCAATTTTATACTACATTTTTTCTTCAGTGTATTCTATACTGAACTCCCCCAGAGGGAGAAAAAAAAACATCCAGCATTTTATTGTTTTTGAAGAAATGTGAAAACAAACAGATGTTCATTTTTAAACAAACCTGAGATAATAATATCTTAATCAGAATATGGTTATACATAACCATATGTATTACCAAAGGTTATGGTAAACCTTTCCCAATGCTGTGACAGCAAACTTTGGAAGAATCACCTTTTTAATGTTTACTTAAGTTTCCACTGTGCTGCTGCTATTAATATATCAGCTCCAAGAGAAGAAAAAGAATGAAGCAAAGAGAGAAGGAAGGAGAAAGAAAGAGATAGAGAGGGAGAGGGGGAGGGGGGAGGGAGGGAGGGAGGGAGGGAGAGAGAGAGAGAGAGAGATTAGTCATATCCTTTCTCTTAAATTAATCCATTGCTTCAACTCTTAACTAATGCTTCTTGACAGAAGAGGGGAGAAAGAATGTATTTTGGGTGGGTGGTGGGTGGGGGAGGGGTAATAGCAAGATGGAATTTTCAAAAGGATTGAGATCAGCATTTTTTCCCTCAGCTTTTAAAAGAGGCCAGAAAAAAAAAATGCAAGTTTTCTGAGTCCCTCTTATCCATCAAGCAGGATTAACTGTTGCATTTAAAGGGTGGGGTAAAGTTTGTGTCAGCTATAATCTATACAGACATGGGAAAGACACTGATGGAAATAAAAGATATACAAGGAGAATTTGCCGTCCATTGGTTACACTTAAAAAAGAAAAGACTAGATAATTTGGAAAACGTTTTTTCAACAGATGTATTAATTCAATCTGTAATGCAATACAGAAGTTTTTACAACAGATTCTCTCTAGGAGGAGCTAGAGATTAAGAAATATCTCCCTGCAGTTTGTTGCTTTTATTACTTATCAAAATGAAGAAGCAGATATATCCTTCTTATAATCAGAGTTTGTTTCTGGTGCATCACGTTCTCTGAGAAGTTGGACCTTGGCTGGATAGCAACTTCAAGTCATGCATCACAAGCTTGTAAAGATTTATGAAGGATTCTGCCCAGGTGTCTTTCTGATGTCCTTGGGACTGAGCTGTCCTATATGCTGTGTAGACCATCGTCAATACCGTCCTTTCAAAATCTTCTTTCTTTAACATGCCGGGGTAACCTGACAGCCTGGAGCTTAATCTGCGTATTTCCGTAATACTTTTTGGGATAACATCATTACACAGGGTGTCAAACGTTATCGCCTTCCTGGTTGAAGCGAGTTCCTCATCTTTGACAGAGATTTTTAGGTCGTCATCAATTTCCAGTTCACCTAGAAGAAACTGGGATGAAAGCACAGGGAAAAAAATAGTTTTAAACTGGTTCTGGTTAAGTTCCAATAAATCAATACATGAGATGCCAAAATGATGTTTGGATTAACATAGAGCAAGGATCCCCCAACTCTACACTCATCAACCTTTCCGTGAAGTTTAAGATTGTTCATCAACACCCAAACATTTATTGTATGAAAATAATTGAATAAAGACTACTTTAATTGATAGTAGTACAAATAATAACAGCAACTCCTTGGATAGTCCCATTGACTCTTGGCAGTCAATGGAACCATTTTGGAAAACTCTTGGAAAATCATCAGATGCAGAGCTTTCTCCCATGAAGAAAATATATGTACATAGAAAACTATATTTCATAGACCATCCATTAGATGTCCATAGAGTTGGAGTCTACCTATTTAGAATGCTGCTTTTTGTTGAATCAGTTCTATTTATACTAACTACTCTGGCAATGGATTCTTTGTCTTTGCCTGATATTCCAGACTGAAAATTTCACTTTTCAAAAGGGAAGGTCTCAACTTCTTAGGTAACTACGTGGCACTCCCTAAAACTTACAGAAGCAGAATTAAATATTGGAAAAGCGGGCTCTTTCTCTTCCTGTTCCAAGTGACTTTCAGGTTCATCTATTCTAGCAGATTTTCCTGAACCCCTGATCACCTTTTAGATATCATTGTTATATTTACTGTTCACTAATGTATGTCATGGTATTTTGTTAAAATCATTTCTGTATTGTTCAAATTGCATTCATTAAGAATAGTTTATTCTGTATATTACATTTGCATTATAGGTATGATCTAAAAAAGGGGTCTCCAACCTTGGCAACTTTAAGACTTGTGGACTTCAACTCCCAGAATTCCTCAGCCAGCTTTGCTCTGGGAGTTGAAGTCCACAAGTCTTAAAGTTGCCAAGGTTGGAGATCCCTGATCTAAACCATGAAATGAATAAATAAAATAGAATAAATTATACTTAACAAATAAAATTGTGTTACTTTCTTGCTTTGCTTACCATATCTGGAATGCAGAATGAAGATATTTTTAATAATTATTATAGAATATGGCTCATTGATTTTTTTAAAAATAAGCCACCTTGATAATATAACTGAAGGCTAAAGCAGATATCTAATTTATTGATTTTTATTTTTTAAATACAACACTGGAATCAGGATAAAGAGGGATGGGAAGATTTTGTTTCAGATGTGTCACCTTCAGCCACAATAATATCTGAGCACACAATAGATACAAACTTAAGGTAAACCGCTCCAAACTTGATTGCAGAAAACACAACTTCAGCAACAGAGTGGTCAATGCCTGGAATGCACTACCTGACTCTGTGGTTTAATAACTTTAACCTTAGACTGTCTACTGTTGACCTCATCCTATTCCTAAGAGGTCTGTAAGGGGCGTGCATAAGTGCACAATGTGCCTACCATCCCTATCCTACTGTCCCCATTTACTTGTATCCTTATCCTGTATTCATAATCATGTTTATACTTATATCTGTTATCTTATATGTGTTTGACAAATAAAATAAATAAAATAAAAATAAATATCATATCCCTGAAACCATTTTAGAATAACATCAGAAACCTGCACAATGACTTCACAAGGTTTCAGCATCTGTGATTTTCCTCATGATTTTTTTTTTTTTTTGCTGCCATGAAGTTGCATCATCTTCTTGATCCATTGCTAGAATCCCTTCTCCAGAAAAGGGCTGAATTTGAAACTGTACTTTGCCTCATACTAAACCTCAAATAGAAGATCCACATCTTCCTGAGACTTCTGAAGCACTGGGTTGAGGAGAACTGCTGAAGATCTCTTCACACGGAGAGCAGATGGGAAAAACATAGCTGAGGGAAGAAAGGAGAGAGAATAGACAAGAAGCTGTTAATGGATGCAGTTAATTAATTAATCTAGGTGAAATGTTAATATATATTACTAGTCTATGTATGATATGCCATGTCCTACATACATACATACCAGTGGTGAGTTCCTCCTGGTTTGGACCGGTTCTGCTGAGCCGGTAGCGGTGACGATATGATGTCACCGAACCGGTTCTCTTTGTTCGGGAGCTGGGCCCTCCCGCCCCCCCACCCCCCCCACGTTATTCTTATCTTTTATTTGGCCCCACCCCCAATCTATTGCTGCCTCCCAAGTCCCAGCTGATCAGCTAGAATGAAAAAACCTGTTTAAACACTTGCCGCAGGGCTTCAAAGGGCCGCCCTACAGCTGATCAGTGTTAAAAGGCAGTGTGGTGGTAGATCGATGCCTCCAAAAACAAATGAGTAGATCGGTGCCTCCAAAAACAAATGGGTAGACCGGTGCCTCCAAAAACAAATGGGTAGACCGGTGCCTCCAAAAACAAATGAGTAGACTGGTACAGCTCTGCAAGCAGTTAAAAGCCTGGTAGACCAGTACCTCTGGTAAATCCTAAAGAATTGTCACATGACCATCAAGCCATGCCCACAAAATAAGCCATGCCCACAGAACCGGTAGTAAAAATTTTTAGAACCCACCCCTGATACATACATACATACATACATAAAGGATGCAGTTTAGTAAACTTTCTTCCTTCCATCCCCATTTTGCCTGGTAGAACACCCCCCACCCCCATTTATGACCCTGTATTTATTTTGTTGTGTTTTAAAAGCCAGCACGCAGGTTCTGCTTACCCTTAGCTCAAGTTACAGCATTGCCTGTCTCTTAAAATTATTTTTCCAGTTTCCTGCAGTTTCATTCTTGCATCGACTGACACCCTCTCCTCTCCCTTATCACTTAGAACGAAGAGCAATCCACTGAATCTGAACTGAAGACTTAAACAATTAGAGGAACTATATCTCTATATATAGCATATAAGCAAGCTGTAGAATATATTGCTCCAAGGAGTGGAGTTGTCCATCAGTTTAGTTGGCTTTCAAAGGAGATTAGACAAATTTCTATCACGGGCTAGTACGGTAGAAGCATGGATGCAGTCTAGTTCTATGTATTGAGTACAAGGAAATAATTCCTTGGACAACTGCCTTGATTTCTTTGATGTCTTCAAGCGATATTAGATATGTCTGCAACCCACGGCTCTGGAGCTGCATGCGGCTCTTTCATCCCTCTGCTGTGGCTCCCTGTCACTCAAAATATGTGCGACACCTACTGGCATGCAATTTTTTTCTTTCTTTTTTTTTAAAAATTGATTTATATGCCGCCCTTCTCTGGAGACTCAGGGCGGCTTACAGTGCGTTAAGCAATAGCCTTCATATTTTTGTATATTTATACAAAGTCAGCTTATTGCCCCCACAATCTGGGTCCTCATTTTACCTACCTTAGAAAGGATGGAAGGCTGAGTCAACCTCGAGCCTGGTGAGATTCAAACTTGCAGTAATTGCAGGCAGCTGAATGTTAATGAATGTTAATAACTGCTTTAGTCTGCTGCTCCACCAGGCTCTTGAGCTTTTTGACCCATATTTTTTTTGGGGGGGGGTTTCAAAATGTTTTTGTTGCATGCAGAAATAAAACTCTGTAGCAGTTCATTGATTTCATGAATGCAACACACTACAGTTTTTTTTATACATAGCATAAAGGTAAAAAACAATATATGCAGTGTTATTTTCATTTTAGCTGTCAAAAGGGTTTTGTGACTCCCGGTGTTTTCTTTTCTGTGGGAAACGGGTCCAAATGGCTCTTTGAGTGTTTAAGGTTGCTGACCCCTGGTCTAGGGTAATGTAGGGCAATGTAGATCTTTATAGAGGGAGTTTGCTTCTGATAAAGACTTAATTGGAGTAACACAACCCCCTCACTTCTAAAGTTTACATTATACTGTTTTTTGCTAGCAATGGCTTGGTAGGGCTGTAGAAAGTTCTGATGATGTTCTTCAGAGAACAGGATATTCCATGTGTAATTGGAGGTAGTCATGGATCTGAAGCAGTGGCGAAATCCAATTTTTTTTTACTACCGGTTTTGTGGGCGTGGCTTGGTGGGCATGGCAGGGGAAGGATACTGCACAATCTCCATTCCCACCCCACTCTGGGGCCAGCCAGAGGTGGTGTTTGCTGGTTCTCCGAACTACTCAAAATTTCCGCTATCGGTTCTCTAGAACCTGCTGGATTTCACCCCTGATCTGAAGCCATTCATTAAATTGACACAGTTTTAAAACCCACAAATTACAGTACATCTTACAGTAGATTCACCAGATTATACTATAGACATAGTGATTTAGGGGTGTGCATGCATAAACATGATTGGAAGAAATGCATTGGATCTCATGTGAGTATGCAAACTTTCTGCTATTCATTAAAGCACGTATATCCTTTATTCAGGCTTCCATATAAGTCTTAAAAAAGAACTCCTGCTTCATTGGAAGTAAGTTATATTTAAAATGTGATGGTTTAATGATTCTTACTAAAGACCGGGGGAAGGGGGGGAGAGAGAGACATTGCTAACTTAATGAACAGCAGTGAATGCATCTCTATTTAAAATACTTTAGAATTCTCTTTGAACTGTGCAAAGTCATAACAACTTTTCACTGGTTTCAACAAGTAAAATATATAATAAAAATAATGCTGATCCTTCCTATAATGAGCCAGTTACAATCTGACACATTGTATAATGTATAATCTCACACATTATATAATGGCATGTTCACAGGTCTAAATCTTCACTGTGGCCTAGAGAAAGACCTACAGTGGGAGTTCATCTACTGTAGCAGTATCTTCTTACTAGATAACATGATGTTACCAAACTCCTTTCTCACTTTACTCTTAGTTATTTTAGAAAAGATCAATGGCCTTTCAGGAAAGAAAGGGACTTTTCAGAGGGGACAAAGTGGACAATGGATACAGATTAAAAGGTCCTCAGAAATTTCAGCATCCAACCACTCAGTTTTTGTAACTATCTTTATCCTTCTCAAATTTTGATGGGCTGTCTGAAGTAGAACATCCTTCAACTGAGCTAAAGTTGTCAAGAACTTTGTGTTGTTAAATAGGTTCCTAAATAGATATGCTAATTAGTCTGATAGCATTGTATTTTTCAGTTTAACTCAAAAGGACTTTGTCCTTCCAATAATTTCTTTAATTTCTTTAGATTCTTCTTGGTATCCTGAATTAAGCTCTTGTGGGACCTGCGTTAGTTGCCAATTTGCTTCTGGGTTTATTTATTTATTTATTTATTTATTTATTACATTTATATATGGTTCGAGGCAATTCTGAGTGAGTTCAATTCAAGATACTGGTTGTCACCTTTTAAAGGCCTAGGTGGTTTGGGGCCAGGTTATTTGAAGAGCTGTCTTTTTTCCAAGTTATATCTGCCTGACCCACTAGAGAGGGGAGGCAGGATGTATTTCAGGTTCCCTCCAGTGGTGGGTTGCTACCGGTTCTCCCTTCTTCTTGCGAACTAGTAGTAGAAATTTTGAGTAGTTCGGAGAACCGGTAAATACCACCTCTGCCTGGCCCCACCCCCAATCTATTCGCTGCCTCCCGAGTCCCAGCTGATCGGCTAGAAGGAAAAAAATCAGAGCTCACTTGACAAAGAAGAGAGAGAGAGAAAAAACAAGACACCTTAGCTTTAAATTGAGAAGCCAAGAAGCCTCCCAACTGATCGGCTAAAACCGAACTGCTCCTTGTAATGGTAGATTGGCAGTTGAGGCCAAGCTGCCTGAAAGCAGTTTCTCAGTGGTGGCAGAGCGGCAAAAAACTGTTTAAACTCTTGCCACGGTGCTTCAAGGGGCTGCCCTACAGCTGATCAGCGGTAAAAGGCAGTGTAGTGGTAGACCAGTGCGCTCCAAAAACAAATAGGTAGACCGGAACACTCCAAAAACAAATGGGTAGACCGGTACATCTCTGCAAGCAGTTAAAAGCCTTGTTGGACCAGTACCTCTGATAAATTCTAAAGAATTGTTTGTCACATGACCATCAAACCACGCCCATAAAATAAGCCATGCCCCCAGAACTGGGAATAAAAAATTTTAGAACCCACCCCTGGTCCCCTCCATTAAGGAGATCTATCTAATGAGATCAAGAAGAAGGGCCTTCTTTGTGCTGGCTCCCTCCCTGTGGAACATCATCTCCACAGAAATAAATCTGTCCAGTTAAACCATAGTTTAACCAATGGGTCTGGGGAGCCCAGAATGATACGGAACAACTGAAATGGTTTGTCTGATTGTTCCTATCAGTAGGGTATTTGTATTTGGAGTATTGGATTTGTATTTGGAGTTTTGTTTCTGTAAACCACCTGGGGTTTCTGTGAGTTGGTTGACCATACACATTTTTGGAATGAATGAATGAATGAATGAATGAATGAATGAATGAATGAATGAATCAAGCAAGCAAGCAAGCAAGCAAGCAAGCAACCTAGCAACCAAGCAACCTAGCAACCAAGCAAGCTCAGGCAGGGCATAATTCAATCTTTTTCCAGCCCAGGAATGTGCAACATTTCACAGACTTGGCCATTGAAAAAACAGTCCAGGTATTTGCAAAGCTGAAATTTAGTGAATTTCCCATTGAAATGTATTGATTGGCTATTCCTGTCCTTATCCTTTAAGTAGTAGTCCCTAACCTTTGTGGCTCCACAGATCGGTAGCAGCGGCAGCAGCGGCAGCAGGGGGGAAGGGGATGGTTTCATGTGTGCAACTCAATACCACACTGGGACATATGGAGCTTTGCATACACATCCGTCGCTTGTGCAGCCTGGTCCCAATGGGCCACGGACCAGTTCTGGTAAGATGTGTAAGTGTAACAGGGTACCGTAGATTTGTGACCCAGTCTTCAGAGCTCCCCCCCTTCCAACACCCCTTTCATCTGTGCCTATGTTCCTGCTGGCATGTGACAACTTTCTACACTGCAAATCAACACACGAGACACACCGGAATCACCAAGTGCTAATTGCTTGGCAATTAAAACTTCAATCACCCAGCAGTTACAGTGTTTACTTATTAAACAATTGTTGGCAGTGATCCAGATGACAGTGATCAGATTAATAATTTTTCAAAGCAACATTTCACGCAACTCTTTTTTTTTTAAAAAAAAGTTTTTCATTTTTTCCCCCTCATAAACATATTTTAAATGTACAGTTTCTTATCTAATATACATATTTTCTTTTAACTTTCATACTAATACAATCTGTGGGGGAAAGGAAGGGGAAGGAGAGAAGGGGAAGGAGAGGAGGAAAGAAGAAAGTAGAAGAGTAGATGGAAGAAGGGAGGGAAAGGAAAGAGAGGAGAGGGAGAAGAAGGATTGTTGTAAAACAAAGGAGATGAAATAGTAGAAGAGCAACCCCGAATATACTTAAATTATTTAGGATGAGCATTTCATGCAACTCTATGGCTGAGTCTAGCAACCATTTTGGCATTCACTTTCATAGACATCTGACAAAGATCTCCATTTAGAATTTATGTGTTAGTATTTACCATTTGACATAATTCTTCACTGCCTTGAAAGGGAATGCTGTGGTGAGATCTTTTCCTTGTACTGGCCACAGAACATACTCTCCCTTACCACTTTAACTAGAATGGTATGCAAAGTTGGAAGTTTCCAGGAATTCTTCCTTAAGTATAATAAAGAGTGCTTGGAAATTCAAAAGTCTGCATGGTGTTTGGTAACCTTCAACTGGTCTACTAAAACACAACATCTTAACAGAAATGTGGGAAAATTTCGACTCCTGGTCAGTAAAATTACCAGGGGTGAAATTCAGTAGGTTCTGACAGGTTCTGGAGAACCGGTAGTGGAAATTTTGAGTAGTTCAGAGAACTGGAAAATACTACCTCTGGTTGGCCCCAGAGTGGGGTGGAAATGGAGATTTTGCAATACCCTTCCCCCAGGAATGGGGTGGGAATGGGGATTTTGCAGTATCCTTCCCCTTGAGTGGGGTGGGAATGGGGATTTTGCAGTTTCCTTCCCCTGCCACGCCCACCAAGCCACACCCACAGAACCAGTAGTAAAAAAAATTGAATTCCATCACTGAAAGTTTCCTGCCTGCCTGCCTGCCTGCCTGCTTCTGCTAAATTGGTTTAAAGTGGATGGCTCTATTGACACTTCCAGAGAATAGTTTTTCTCTTCTAACTTGCCTTCAAGCTAAATCACCTTTCTTGTGTTAAAGTCAGCGTTGTTCCTGTATATGTCCCAAGTTAACACCTACAAGGCTAAAGGGGAAGGTTTAGATTAAGAAAATGATGTCAGAAAAAGAGTTGGTTTTCCATTTCAGTAGGTTTGCCCTACTTCTGCTGTTACTTTGAACTAAAAGCCAAGTCAAGCCAGTATCACAGATTTGTCTTTCTAAAGTTGGCTTTTAAATAATAACCTTTGGCTTTAGGTCTCAGTCCTAAAGCCCCAACAACTCTGTGAAGTATATAGGCTATAAGAGAAGAATCTTGGATGGGGTGTATACAACAGGCTAAGCCAAAACAGACAACTCACATTACAGTGTTACATTTTGTGTGAATCTAGCGTTGACTCTTCGTTTTCAGCCTAACCTGCTAAATCATGCATATTAAATTATACTTCCATTTTCTTTTTCTTTTTAGTTTTGGATTAGCATGCTATGTAAACCCACCAATATGCTTTACAAACCACGATTTATGACATTGTGTTCATATATTGAGCTCACGTGGCTTATTCAAGAACTCTCATCCCAAAGCTTGGCTAAATGCATTGTACAAATATAGCCATTGTCTTCCTGGGCTATTTCCAGCACTTTTGGCCCCACCGAGTCTCCAATAATTTACTCACACTTCTTTATATTTCAGAGTTATTCAAAACCAGTCTTTGAAAGATTTTGCTCTTCTGTTCTAAGTCATGTGGGACTCTAATATAGCTATCTCCTTGAATTTTGTTCCCCGTGCAAAAGTTTTTTGGGTTGTCTTTGCCTGCTTACTTTTCACTCCACATTTTACTTGTCAATGTATTAAGGCAAAAAAAAAAAAAAACCCCACGAGCCAAAAAATAAAACCAAACCCTGAAATGGAAAGAAATGTAACCAATACTTGACCAAGTATTTATAAATCTATGCACAAACTTTTCTTCTGATGTGACTCTTTCCTGCACTGTGACATGAAGTGTTATTCTATATCAAAGAAGAATTGTGACTGTATTAATGACATTTGCTATCTCCGCCCCCCACTCCTCTTGAAAAATTTATATTTAATCTCAACATGTGCTAAATGATGCATTTGATTTTATGATGTACGGTCATTAGGATTGCCTGGAAAGAGAAGATTCCCGATCTGTTATAAGGCTGGATTTCATATAGAGCGAGTTCCAAAATTTAGACTTGCATTCCTTGCTCATTGGATGAATGGAGGCTCCTGAGGAGCCATGATAGAGAGGATCTACTTCTGCTTAGACCAGGGGTGTTGTCCTCAAGGCCCATGGGCCAAATCCGGCCCACAGGATGCTTAGATCTGGCCCATGGGGCCACTCTGGAAACGGTGAAGGACAAGCCTGTGGTGCCTCTGCCAGTGAAAACGGAGCTCGTGAGGGCTGCCCACAGCCCTCCAGAGCTCCGTTTTTGCTGGAAGAGGGTTGCAGGAGGCCATCGCAGCCAAAAACAGAGCTTGGGAGCTTGTTTTCGCTGGCAGGGCACGCAGGCCACCACAGGTGCCCCCAACACGAGTGACTTTGAGCTGGCCATGCCCACACTGGCCCTCCAAGATTAAGGTCAAACACAACCCTGATGAAGCCCTCAATGAAATCAAGTTTGAAACCCCTGGCTTAGACCATTTTGAATTCCAGAATCTCAGGCAGAATTTTTTCAGGCTCCTGTTGTTTTGCTTCCTGACCTCTTCATATAGATCTTAATTAAAAAAAAAAAAAGACAGAAACAGAATCTGTCCTCCTAAAGATAAATACGTGTGCTGTGGCAAATGAACGATAATACTACTCCTTGATGCTTTATGATGTACTCCCACAATATTCTAATTATTTTGTAATTTTTGTTAAAGGTAACAGTGACAGAGTTGGAAGGGACCTTGTAGGTCATCTAGTCCAACCCCCTGCTCACGCAGGAGACCTCTACTAGGGATTCGAACTGCCCAGCTGCCGACCTTACACTTTTTTCTCATTGGTTGCCATTTTATTTAAAATGGATTTAAAAAGGATTCGCTTTCTCATCTTTTTTTCAAAAGAAAAATAATTCAGTGGTCGAATATGTAATTGAACGGTTAAATTCACCAAACTCCATAACCAAAAGTCAACCAGAACAGAAAACTGAAATGGATTGCCCCTAATCTGTAAAGCATGCCTTAATTCTATTTATGCATTTATTTAGAAAATTTATATTGTCGCCTACTTGCTCACAGAGACTCTAGGCAGGTTACAAGCAATTCCCAGAGTGACAGTAATTTTAGCAGGGGTTTCATTGAACCAGACTCTAACCCTAACCTAATTTCATTTCAGTTGCAATCAAAATGCAATAATATATAACCTTAACCTTAACCTAATCCTTAAGAAAAAAGTTACAAAAAAAAGAAAAAAGAAAAAAGGAGAAAGCAGCAGATGTAAAAAGAAACAGCAATGAAGGGTAGAAAAAGAGATGAATAAAGCATAACTGTCTTTCCTTTTTGAAGTGTTTGTGATATTCTAGTGAGTTATTACATTACAGTGTTTTTAACCCTCGTTGATGGATAGAAGTGGCTCAGAGCCTTCGTTAACTACAGTAAGTAAATATTTCAAAATATTTTTGGACACTGTGCTTGCTTTATTTCAATGATAGCATTAGGATCTATGAGCCAACTGTCAACTCTCGAGTTGCCATAGGCAGGGGGATGGGGAGCCTAGCCTCGCAGCTGCATCAGGGAACTTGTATATCAGTCAAAACAAAGCACATTCCAGCCAGGCGATTGTCAAGGCCATCTCCAAGGAGACCCACAGTGGCCGAAGGGAGTGACTTCTATAGCCCAGGAAATTGCTTTGTTGGGGAATGTGACTGATGACACACCTTTGGACCCATTTCCCACAGAAAGAAAACACCGGGAGCCACAAAACTCCCGTGCCTCTTTCCTGAGCAGTCACAAAACTAGCATATGTAGTTGAATTAAACATTTTGTTTTCTTCTGAAACTTTTCTTTTCTTGGATTTATCCATGGTTGGCTACTGGGGGTTGAAAAGCTCAATAAATTGCATGCCGGCAGGTGTCGCACATTAGCAGTTGTGATGCATATTTTGAGCGACGGAGCCACAGCGGAGGTATGAAAGAGCCACATGTGGCTCCAGAGCCACGAGTTGCTGACCCCTGAGTTAGACTATAAGCAAATTATCATTTCTTGGCTAAAAGCCATATCTAACTTTTTTGAACATCTGAGAGCCAATGTGTGGATGAGCAAGACCCTAAAAAAATGTGTTTGAGAACTTTTTGTTTGTTTTAACATGTCTATGCTTGACTTAAGGGGGTTATCCACTGTTTTTATGTGTTTTATACCTTTAAGAAAAGTAGACAGCTGTACCCTTAGGCTTCAGAGAGGGTTCTGAAGGCCCCAGAAGAGAGACCTGAGGTTCGCAATTGGAGGTGTTGTTGCCTGTAATGGAAAGACTAATAATGATGAAATGTTTTGAAGTAATAAGACAGTTAAAGCTATTGATGGTTGGTTTTTTTTTATAGTACTTAGTTTATACGTAGACTAGGTGCAGCTCTATTCATATTTATACTGAAAAATTTCCAGGAAACATAGAAATAGAGCCTACATTTTCAGCGCTGTGCTGTGTGTAGGTATGTGTGTGTATGTATTTGTCTCTCTGTGTGTATGTGTGTCTTTCCTTCAGACTTCAAGTTGCATATCCTAAAAGATTCCAGTTCAAAACAAGGAGCTTTTAGAAAGTCTTATAAATGTGGAACGGTATGCTTATATAGTAATAGGTAAATATTATAAAGAAGGATTTGGACTAAGTAAATATATATGAGTAGATGATTTAAGATGTCCTGTTGGTTATTACAGAAATGACTGTTGATGGGTTTTGCAATTTAGAGGTCTGGAAAACAGAATAGTTAAAAAGAAAAGGGAAAGAACAGAAGAAAGAAAGAAAGAGAGAGAGAGAGAGAGGAAGAAAGGAAGGAAGGAAGGAAGGAAGGAAGGAAGGAAGGAAGGAAGGAAGGAAGGAAGGAAGGAAGGAAGAAGTGAAAGAGGACCACTCCATATTCTCAAATCTAAACATTGCTGCAATTTGGAGAAATAATTTGAAACTAGAACTTTCCAAACCTTGAAAATAGCCAACTCAACTTCGATATATATAAGAAATACATAGATGTGCTGCAAGAAATTTCACTAGAGCAGGTGGAAATTACAAAGTTACAGGGCATTTTGCTCCCACCATTATGGAAATAATGAGTGTCCCATTTTCCAGGCTGTCTTGTTGTAAAAAAGAAAGCGAAGTGCAGCAACTAACCTCTTCAGAGACATTAAACTATAGACAGTAGAGCAAAAGTCTTCCTCTCTGACCTCTTGTTCCACCCAATCTTCTCTTCTGCTTTGAGTTTTCAGAAGGAGAATTGTTGGCAGAGAAAAAGTCCAGTTTAGTCTGATTCAAGAAGAATCAACCCTATTTCTCCCTATATAAGGAAAGATGAATTCAATAAAGTGAAGAAGCACATACTATCAGCATTGTAAGTAATCTGCTGAAGAATGTTTAGGAGAATTCAGCTTCTTTATAGTTTTATAGTTTCTAATATTAAACATGTATCTCAATAATAATGCTTTCCTGAAGCTTGTCCCAAAAGTGCTTTTTCAGGAGGCAACTGGACTTCCTTGTTTTTTCTTTGAAGACGTTTTACTTCTCATCCCAGAAGCTTCTGACAGGATAGTAGGGAATGGAAGGATTTATACCCATTGCAGACAGCTGGTCATTTGCATCCTTTTAGAGGGTCCTTGAAGCATTTGGAGGTTTATCTATGTCGTCAGGGTCACTTGAGTAGTGCTCCTGGTTCCCGTAGCCTGCAATTTTTTTCTCTGGAAATCCATTCCTACTCCCACACCATTCAAAGGGTGTTCATCCCAAATTCTATAGCTAAAAATCTGTAGAGATTCTCAGTCATCAAGCTTCTTGGATGAGAAGTGAAACATCTTCAAAGAAAAAACAAGAAAGTCCAGTTGCCTCCTGAAAAAGCACCTTTGGGACAACCATAACCTGGATGACTGAGAATTTCTACAGACTTTTCCTAAAACTCAAATTTGGCTAGCTGTTGTGGTTGAATTGAAAACCTCTAATACTGCATTAGTATTACACTATACAGTAGAATTCAGTATAGTTACTGCTCTGTGATAGAAGCCGTTTTTCAGCCTATTTGTCCTTGTTTTTATTGTCCTGTACCGTCTGCCAGATGGTAATAGTTCAAAAATGGATGAGATGGATCTTTAAGAATTTTTTGAACTTTCTTAAGGCAGTGGGAGCTATAAAGCTCTTACAAGGAAGGGAGAGGGCAACCCATGATCTCCTGCGTGCCCCTCTGGAGCGCTGTCCTATCTGCCACTGTGCAATTAACAAACCATACACAGGTGCAGAAAGTTAAAATACTCTCTCAAAGTGCAATGGTAGAAGGTTGCCAGCAATTTTTCATTCAGTTTTTGTTTCCTGAGAAGTCTCAGGTAGTATAATCTCTGCTGGGCCCTTTTGACCAGTGCTGCAGTGTGAGTATCCCAGGACAAGTCCTCTTTTATGATAACACCCAGAAACTTAAAACTGGCCACTTTCTCCACTCAGTCTCCCTTGATAACCAAGGGCTGGATGTCTGATCTATTACTTCTATAGCCCACTATAACCTCCTTAGTCTTATTGGTGTTAAAGACCAAGTTATTGTCTCCACCTCATCTTGATAGGCAGACTCATCTCCTCCCCACCCCGGAGATTTTCCAGTGATTTCAACAGTAGAACTAAATACAGGATAAATATAATTGGAGTAAGTGTATTAGTCTGCTTAGACATCCTTGAAATTCTTGTTTGACACCAAAGCTTACATAAAACTTGCCATGTTTTGTCATTCTTCATTCTCAAGTGTTTTTTCTGCAACTGAATGCGGAGTGCAAAGCATCCAAGTTGTCATTCCAATGCAGTGATTGCTACTGTAAAACTTGGTTCAAAAAGTAAAATTTACTTCCTAGTCTTGTTGATATAGTGGTCCCCCCCCCTCCTTTATCTGTAATCAATTCTGAAAAGCTACTCGGAAAATGGTGGTGAAGGAAGTTCTGATAATACCCCAGGAGAATAAAAGAAATCCAACTTCCTATTTCTGAAACAGACCATTACCTCAGACATCCCATGAACAAAAAGTAAGAAGAGCATTACCCAATTTATCATATTGTGCTAAACAGCAATATTTTATTGGTATTAATTACCCATCAAGATTAAAGCTCCCTGCAGTTATGATGACTAGCAACTATGGATAAGTCAAAAAACCCTCATATTTGTTTAATACTAATTCTTACGTTATTTAAAACTGGTTATTATCAACTTAGCATCAAGAAATCCAATACATTCATTGTGGACTTTACTGCTTCCTGAATTGTTTAGCAATCCATTGCATATGATGATCCTAAACCAGGGGTGTCAAACTCGCAGCCCATGGGCCAGATGCGTCTTGCGCTTGCCATGCCCATGCCTGGTTTAGCGAAGGGGAAAAAAGTCATGATACATTACATGATAATGCTGTGCCCTAAACTATAGTATCTTGAGAGATTAAACTTTCTGCTCTTGTAGATAGCAAAATTCACACAAAGCTCATAAGGTGCTACGAGGATAGGTGAAAAGGTAAGTTAATATTTAGATGGCCTAAGAAGGCAGAAAGGGACATGGTGGCTCAGTGGCTAAGACACTGAGCTTGTTGATTGAAAGGTCAGCAGTTCAGCAGTTCGAATCTCTAGTACTGCATAACAGGGTGAGCTCCTGTTACTTGTCCCAGCTTCTGCCAACCTAGCAGTTCGAAAGCACGTAAAAAATGCAAGTAGAAAAATAGGGATCACTTTGGTGGGAAGGTAACAGTGTTCCATGTGCCTTTGGTGTTGAGTCATGCCAGCCACATGACCACGGAGACGTCTTCAGACAGTGCTGGTTCTTCAGCTTAGAAACGGAAATGAGCACCACCCCCTAGAGTCAGGAACAACTAGCACATATGTGCGAGGGGAACCTTTACCTTTACCTTTTAAGAAGGCAGAGAGATAATGGAATAAGGTCCTGAGGCTTATATCTGGAGAATGATGGTTAAGAGTTCAGAGAGATCATATTTGATAGGGAATATAAGAAATCAGAAACGCCTATGATATCCCTTGACAAGAAGTCAACTTTGATAGATATGGCTGAATGAACAGCAATAGTTCAAACCATGATGCTTTATGAAACTCTAGTACCTTTGTTTAATCTCCTACTCGAACCAATATTATTACCGCAGTTATTATGCCCAGAACTGTATTCTTTTACTTTTCTTTTAGAATAATAGTAAAAATCCCTTGAAGCAAATGTGAAACATAGTATTTTTTGTTCAATTATAATGTATGTCCTACAAAATATTTACTCATTCTGCACCATTTCTTGATATATGGTTGCCATGAAATGTAAAAAAAAAGATGTTGAGACTCTAGAACAGGGGTGTCAAACTCGCGCATCAGGGTGGCATCATGTGACATATCGTGATTTTCCCCCCCAATTCGCTAAACCGGGCATGGGCGTGGCCAGCACGTGACACATCCAGCCTGCAGGCCATAAGTTGGACAGCCCTGCTCTAGAAGGAGTACAGAGAAGAGCAGCAAAGATGATTAGGGGACTGGAGGCTAAAACATAAAGAACAGTTGCTGGAATTGGGTATGTCTAGTTTAATGAAAAGAAGGACCAGGGGTGCCATGTTAGCAGTGTTCCAATATCTAAGGGCTGCCACAAAGTGGGGTCAACCTATTTTCTAAACCACCAGAAGGCTAGACAAGAAGCAATGGATGGAAACTAATCAAGGAGAGAATCTAGAACTAAGGAGAAATTTCCTGACAGTTAGAACAATTAACCAGCCGAACAACTTGCCTCCAGAAGTTGTGAATCCAGAAATCTGAATGCTCCAACACTGGAAGTTTTTAAGAAGATGTTGGACAACCATTTGTCTGAAATGGTATAGGGTTTCCTGCCTGACCAGGGGGTTGGACTAGAAGACCTTCAAGGTCCATTCCAACTCTTTTATTCTGTTAGTTATTTTCTGCTGCCAACACCTGCATGGAAGACAGCTAAATTAACATATTAAGAATGTGTATGTGTGTGAGAGACAGCGAGAGAGTGAGTTGTAGAATATTTTGGATTCACTCTGTATTTAAATTCAATCTTCAGATTTAATGATTGGCTGATTTTGCTGCATTCAAATGATCTGTATATTTTTTTTTTACAAAAAATGTCTCTTTCATTTGTTATTCCACAAAGAATGATTTATGCTGATCATTACTGACATCTGTCCTTAATTTAAATAATTGATTCACCCAATTCACTTAAAAATGCTGTTACAAGTGCTGCATCTGATATTTAGCACTGAAAAAGTGTGGTTTCCTATAATATACTACAGACTAAAAGAAAAGAGGCCAATTAAGATGACCAGCTGGAAGGTTTTAACAAGACTTAAAACTTGAAGGAGTTTTGTATGTTTAGCTTTAGAAGGAAAAATCTGAGAGAAACATCACTGTAATCTCTAAGGCAGATACTTAAGGAATTGTTCAACAGCCCTCATAGTCATATTTCTACAGTCTGACGTATTGGACCAATTCAGGAAATAATATCATTAAATCAATATTCTCACAAGGACTGACTGACCTCACAAATGCCATGGTTAGTATAAAAATGGGTTAGAGAAACAGATCTCAACTGGCTGGTTTCATAAGTAATGCTAGCCAACCTTCATTAAAAATGTCTTGTTGGGTGGGAAATTCTGGTTAGGTGATGTGAACATTGCCCACATTGGATGAAGTTATACTAAATCAGAAGCCCTGGCTTGTTTCATACATCGCATTTAGCTAAAACTGAAGAAAAAGCTCATATCCAAGCGATATGATATATGATGCCTTGGACCAGATGTCTCATAAATCCTCTTTAATTCTGAAATTCTCTGAGTAGATTGTCTTCAGGGTTTCAAGCCAAGCAAAAGTGGTTTATAAAAAACATGAACAAATATACGTTTTACCGTATGCCAACCTTCCCTTGAAAATTCTGCGGATTTAGGATGGGTCTCAATCATTCTGCTAAGAAATGTTTTCCATCTTCATTGTAGGAAGTTTTGCAATAACAAACACAGAGCCAGGGTAACAGGAAGAGGTGAGATTATGCCAGGCCCTTATGCAAAACTGGGAGGGATGGTTTAACCAAAGGAACCTCAAACTCATCAACAACACCAATGTATGAAGTAGATTTTCCTACTAATAACCAGCAGGGACCATACCATATTATTAACATTACAAGAGAGATGGTTTGATTTTATTGTGCACTTGAATCTTACCAGAAATTTAAAAAAGAAATGCCTTATTCAATTTCTCCAAAGGAACATGGAACTATTATGATACTCAACCAAGGATCTAAATGACTCTTCTAGTGAAGATGAAAATGTACATTTCCCACAAGTTCCAGTTTTTTCCCATCTAAGAAAGAAACTGCATCAAATCTTACCTAATCTGGTGTATTTTATTAGATCTGTATTTTTATGCAACTGACAAAATTCACAAATTCACACCTCCTTGACTAATGAGCAGATCAAAATGCAATTATCTTTTGGGTTGTGAACTTGTGCTTTGTAATGCAGTACTATATTTAAAAATTGCAGACAGAATGGTGAAAGATATTGCCTAAAGGCCCTACATTAGAGGAAAACACATAAAAAAGCATAACCAGTGAAAGTTGTTAGAAAATTATTAGTTTTACAGCCCTCATGGAGTTGGCCTTGAGTCAGTAGTCAGTCAGGTCACTGGTATACATACATACATACAGCCGTGTTTTTTCCTACGTAAATCAAGATCTTTATACAGCCATAGCTCAGTGAAATCCCATTCACGATAGATAGATAGATAGATAGATAGATAGATAGATAGATAGATAGATAGATAGATAGATAGATAGATATACTATCTATCTATCCATATATACTATACATAGACACACACACACACACACACACACACACACACAGAGTGTTAAATTTATATTTACTGACAAAGAAATAAAGGGAAATAAAGTCAGTAAATATAAATTTAACACAAAATAGTTCACTGTGAAAGCGACTACCTGAGGGCTCCTGGATTGGGGCTGAAAGACAAAAAGGAAGCAGTATGCTCCTTCCCATATTTTGGTAGACCAGGTTGCTTTGATAGAGCCCCCCCCCCACCGACACACCGTGTTTCCCTGAAAATAAGACCCTGTCTTATATTTTTTTGAACCCTGAAATAAGTGCTTGGTCTTACTGCCATGCATTCAAAAGCCCGATTGGGCTTATTATCAGGGGATGTCTTATTTTGGGGAAAACAGGATACACATATACACATAACCAATAAAAGTAGATAACACATATGCCTTGCCGTACATTTATAGAATTAAAGGGTTGGAAGGGATTTTGGAGTCATGATCTGACCATCAAGTCCAACGGACCAGCGCTACAGGAATTTCGGTATAAGAAATACAATTGTCTAAGCACGTAATCAAGAAGTACCTTTTCCTTCTGTACATTGCACAGCCAAGTGATTAGGTTCTGGGCTACAAATGTAGTAAAGAACACATTACCAAATCACTGTGTTAATTTTATTTGGTTAACAAATTTATGGTTCCCTACTTTAGCCTCTTTCTCTCTTTCCTGCTATCCACCTTTGTGCCTGAAAAAGCACCAGCACGGAAGAATGAAATATAATTCTGGGCTACTGAAGCAAAGGTCTTTTCTGTCATCTCCCCAACTACAACATTTTTTGTAATCTCATAGCTTCCTCAAACACAATAACCACAGGTATAACATCATAACATATGCAAACCAGCCAACGTTTGGTTAATCAAAGCATTATAGTACCAATCCCTTGAATTTCACAGGTATACCCAAAAATATAAATTCTTAAATAGATCTTAATCTAAGGGCAGGTTTATCCAATTGTCATCTATTAGCTCTGACCAATTGATCATGAATAATAGGAAAGGTCATATTGTGATTTTAGACTCTAAACTGGAGCCCAGGAAAGTGCAGCTGGACAAGGCTACCATTATGTTATACTACATCATCCTAGAAGGGTTCTGACAGTAAGAAGGATAGTTCCCCTTTAATTTGGCCTGTTTTTCCTGCTCCGCCAATTCATCTGCCCCATGAGATCATGCTATAGTCCTGTAGTTCAGAGACTTTTCTGGGGAAATATAAATCATTATAGAGCAGTGTTTGTCAAACATGGCAACTTTTAAGATGCATGCATTTGAATTCCCAGAATGAAATCCATGCATCTTAAAATCTCAGTTTGACAAACAAAGCTATAGAATAAGAATATACAATTCTCTTGTAAGATATATTGGCACTGTTGGCTCTTCTAAGTTTATGCACTGTCCCAAAAAGGCACAGAGAAGATGGGAGAGAGAGATATTGTCTTCTAGGGTAGAAGTTGATGTCTCTGACATGCACAGTGCAAGACACTACCTGTTCTACTGCATGGCATCTCAGGGAAGAAGCTAAGAATTTTAGCTCTGTTTGGGTTAAAGAAAATATGAGAACTTTTCTCTGTTGTGCAGTAATTTCCATATTAACTTGTTCTGATGGATGGAATCAGCATCAACAGTAGTGAAAACAAAAACATCTAGTCATTCTAAGTTCCCTTCAGTTATGTACAGTTGACAGATCCAGCAAGATAAAGAAGGTAAATGCTTGACTTGAGCTGAGAAGTGTGTGTGATCAGGAAAGAAGCAGGCACAATCTAGGGAGTTTCTAGATGAGTGGTATCTCAGGGACTGCCACAAAGAAGAGGGAGTCAAGCTATTCTCCAAAGCACCTGAGGGTGGGACAAGAAGCAATGGGTGAAAACTAATCACAGAGAGAAGCAACTTAGAACTAAGAAGAAATTTCCTGACAGAACAATTAACCAGTGGAACAACTTACCCCCAGACGTTGTGAATGCTCCAACTCTTGAAGTTTTTAAGATGTTGGATAACCATTTGTCTGAAATGGCATTCTATTCTATTCTATTCTATTCTATTCTATTCTATTCTATTCTAT
>WNWU01000037.1:12917852-12958912 GCA_012654045.1 Ptyas mucosa
ATTCTATTCTATTCTATTCTATTCTATTCTATTCTATTCTATTCTATTCTATTCTATTCTATTCTATTCTATTCTATTCTATTCTATTCTATTCTATTCTATCCTATCCTATCCTATCCTATCCTATCCTATCCTATCCTATCCTATCCTAGATGTCTACATGTATCCATATCCATATCAAGTATGCCAGATATTTCCTACCTCTGGTTTTAAAGAACTTAATATAGCAACCTTGTTGACATCAAGAAAGGATTCTTGTTTGAAAATCTGTGGGCCTAATATGCACACAAACTTGAATCAGACTTGACTCCTGGTGAAAACCAAGTTCATGCAGTTTTCTGAGCAGTATTTCCAAAAGGCCTTATCAATGCATTCTTCTTAATCCGAGAGAATCTGATTGGCCCCAAATCATGTAGTTAGCTTCCATGCTAACTAAGGTTTCCTTTAGTCAAGATAGCCTAATCTAATCTAATCTAATCTAATCTAATCTAATCTAACCTAATCTAATCCTATTTCAATGCAATGTGTTTAAAAACAACCCATCTGAAACAGAGAGCTGTTCAATCTCTTTAGGTTCAGCAAGGATTGGATTGACTTTCGCGGCCGACAAAGCTTCTATTTGGTTGAACCAGCCCTGAATTTCCATCAAACCATCTACATAAAATTGCAGTACACACCTGATCGTCTTAATCCCCAACTTTCATAGCAATTAAGGGGAGGAAGATCATTGCTGTCTTATTTATTTATAAATTTGTTTGCGGAACATAAAGGAGAAATGTCCAATCCAATGGCTGAAAGCAATAAACAAGAAGAAAAGAATCTACAAAAGCGGTGGATGAGATTTGGGGGAAAAAAAGAAACTTGTTCGATGAAATATCAGCATCACAATGCCTGCTTTGAAGCAATAATGTTTTTTATATTTCAAACTCTTACCTCGATTCCACCTGGGGGGCACAGTGCCATGAGCATTATAACACAGCAGGAACAGGAACAGCATCTTCCAGGGCATTGCAAATTTCCCAAAGCAGAGATTTCTCTGCTTCTACAGTGTCTGGTTTCTTGTACGCCAGGACACAGCTGGCTAATCTTTCTCCTCTCTGCTCCTTTTGCAAAATGGGATGCATGTAATGGGGTGAAGTAGCAGCACCTCACTAGCCTAGGCTAATTTTCATTGGAGTCAGGGAATTCATTTGCACAGAAGGGCTCTATTTTATATCCACATCTGGAGTGACTCATGACGCATGGAAGCTCATTGGCAGCTGTAGGGGTATAAATATCATTACATTTTTGTTTGGGGTTTCTTTTTTCTTTTTCTTTTTTTTAGTAGTTCAGTTCCATTCAGTAGTTGAGCCAGCTGGAAATTTCCCTTGTGTCAACAGACAAAAGTAGCTGTATAAAAGAACACTATTAAATCTTCAAGGCCACTACCTCCTATGCACATATTTCTTAGTGATCATACCAAGCCTGTGATCCTTGAATAAGGCAGTGACAGTTCTGGTATGCCAAGGGCTGGAGCGTGTTCATTGAAAGAACACTGCATATTTACAGGAGCAATTTGTTCTTATTGAGCACAACAACATGGGACAACTTTGCCAAGCAGGTCAAAGTTGGATGGTTGATATGAAGAAGTAAATATTTGACATAGACAGGGACATTCTGATATAATCTTTAGCTGTGGGTGGAAAACTAAACCAAGATCATGTTAGCATTCTTACTGGTTGTATAATCCAAGGAATCTCAATGAGGTGGTTATATATTTGTAAGCCTCAGTGATTTCATGTCTACGGCACATTTAAAAGAATGCTTAATTCCTTCTCATTATATTCAGTAAGACTTGTTTATTTTTAATTCAAAATCAAAGAAAAGTACAGAAAGTCGTGATGTGGGGAGGTTAAAGAAGTGAAGAGTTACCCTGTGGTAAGATGGGTGGCCAATATGTTCTATAAATAAATAAAACAAACAAGTAAATAAAGAACAAGGGATGTGATATGATAGCAGTATTCCAGTATTTGAGGGGCTACCACAAAGAAGAGGGGGTCATCTTATTTTTCAAAGCACCAGAAGGCAAGTCAAGAGACAATGGATGGAAACTAATCAAGGAGAAACTTCCTAACAGTGACGACATTAACCAGTGGAACAGGTTGCCTTCAGAAGTTGTAAGGGCTTCATCACTGGAGGTTTTTAAGAAGAGATTGGACAGCTACCTCTCTGAAAAGGGTCTCCTGCTTGAGCAGGGGGTTGGACTAGAAGACCTCCAAGGTCCCTTCCAGTTCTATTCTGATTGATTGATTGGATGCTCAAGTTCAAGACTATCCTTAGCCTTGGTGGTTCAGCTGACAATTTTGAGCCAAAAGTCTCAACCCAGTCTACAGATTTGTTGTTGTAAGGATGAATGAAAAAGGTAATGATATTGTGAATATTGTTCCAATAAGTACCCTCAATCAAGTAAGCAATAAACTGTTAGTCTCAAATCATTCTTTAAGACGCATTTCATGTCATCCTCTCCAATAATAATACAACATAAAAAATAGGAGTTGAATAACATATCATAAAATCAATGTAAACTATGATTAGATACAATAATAAAAAGGAAGATCAGTACTTTATACGTTTCCATGATTTCTTGCAAGCTGCTAAACAAAATTCTGATGCAAGATTTCATAATCTTTCTTTGGATGTAGATAGCTTCCCAAAAAAGTCATCCAGAGACATTGAAACTTACTTATTATAACAAAAAGAATGTTTGCATTAAGGGACTATCGTGATACTCGGCTTGCATATAGTAGAGATGATTGATTATATGTCAACATGTCATTTTTGACTCCTAGCAACTACATAGATCTTCTCCATAACCTTAACCTGTTTTTTCAAGTCTCCCAATGGTGCATTCATCACAGCTGAAACTAAGACCATCTGCCTTCTTGCTGGTCCTCTTCTCTTTTTTTTGTGTAGAAGAAGCAATACATAGAAAAACATGACCAAGTGAGCAGAGTCTTTCAGAGAACAGAATATTCTTATATCCCCCTGTAACAATCACTGGAGGGGATTGTTAAATGTTAAGAAAATAACTCTGAGTGCTCTATCTTCCTGAATGTCTGTAGCCATTACCAGCAACATCTGGTGAGAAAGCCCCATTCTTTCCAAAAAATGCTAATACTGAACTCTGTTTGAGTCCAGAGTTAAGCCGGGGTGCTATTCAGTAGGTTCTGACAGGTTCTGGAGAACCGGTAGTGGAAATTTTGGGTAGTTCGGAGAACTGGCAAATACTATCTTTGGTGGGCCGCAGAGTGGGGTGGGAATGGAGATTTTGCAATATCCTTCCCCCAGGAGTGGGGTGGGAATGGGGATTTTGCAGTATCCTTCCCCTGCCATGCCCACCAAGCCACGCCCACAGAACCGGTAGTAAAACAATTCAATTCCACCACTGAAAATTTCCTTCCTGCCTGTTTCTGCTCACTTGGTTTAAAGTGGATGGCTCTATTGACTCTTACAGAGAATAGTTTTTCTCTTCTAACTTGCCTTCAAGCTAAATCTCCTTTCTTGTGTTAAAGTCAGCGTTGTCCCTGTATATGTCCCAAGTTAACACCTACAAGGCTAAAGGGGATGGTTTATCTTTCCCCCTGGATTGGGAATGGGGATTTTGCAGTATCCTTCCCCTGCCACGCCCACCAAGCCACGCCCACAGAACCGGTAATAATAAAAAAATGAATTCCACCACTGGAGTTAAGTATTTCTCACACAAAGTCTTGTTTTAATCTTTATTATTTTTGTCTCTAAGCAGAGCGCTTCACAACACAGCAGTATCCTTGGAAATGTGATCTGCATGGTTTTTGGTAGCAGTGCCTAATTTCTTAAATCTAATTCCATACCACAGAGGAATATTGCTAAGGGTTTAATCCAGTGGTGGGTTGCCCCTGGTTTGGACCGGTTCTATAGAACAGGTAGTAAAACCCGCAGGAGGCTCCGCCCAACGACCCTGATGTCATCAGGAAGCTTCTGCGTATGTGCAGAAGCATGCATGTGGCCCCATTGTGAACCAGTAGTAAAGGTAAGTAGAACCCACCCCTGGTTTAATCACAACAAGGAGATGACAACTGAACCATAAATGCTTTAGCCATTAGCAGTATTTGGGCTGGGCTTTGTCTGGGCTCTAAGGCAGAGTTTAGTACTTAGATGGGCGACCAAAAGGAAACATTTAGTTGTAGGATGAACTGGAAAATTGAGAGACATTCTAGAAGACCTGAGTAAGCCACATCTTACTCAGTTAGTTGCCAAGAGTCAAGCACAATCCAAGATCACCTTCATCTTTATGTTTAAATGCGTAATACCGTCATATTATTTTATCTCCCACCCTGCCTGATACAGCTGGTTCTACATCAAGCTTTCTTTGCCATTTTAAAACTTCAGAATTAATGATGCAGCAGGGTTACAATCGCAAAGAAGGAAAATCAAATTCAGTCCATTTTCTTGGACTTATGGACACCTCCCAAACGTTTAGCATCTAAAAGTTAAAAATGACTTTCATTGTTAGAGGAGGGAAGCAAAACCAATACAACTTTTTCCTTTGAGTTGTTCACTTCTCAAACCATTCAAGTATAGCCTATACCAACAGAGTAAACAAGGGAGCAGATTTAGGGTGGCGTTTAATTCCACCCTAACCTTTGAATGATGGAAAGATATTACACATCCTTCTCGACCTCATTCCACTTGTTTCCAGAGGTTTAACACCTAACACTGGATACTTTGTGTAGGAAAATGTGTGCTGCCTTTCATTCCTGTCATCCAGAAACTGACAGCACATTCTCTGCACGTAGCTGGAAGGGTGTGGACAATGCCATGTAAAGAGGAAAAGTAACTTGTCCAAGAAAGATGTGAATGAGCCCACAGTCTGTCAACTCAGTAGTTGCTCAGCTACTCTGCTCAATATACAACCCTGAAGGGCAATTACGCTGTGGTGATCATTGGTATGTAATTAAACAAAATGTTGGAAATACGGAGTTGTGATACTAAAAATATCACAAAAGAAACATCTATGTAGCCTTCCATATTGCCAGTCGAAATATAATATTTTGAGTGAGTAATTGAACCTGAAAGTCCCGTGTTAGTAGTGCAGAATATACAATTTCATATTCACAAAGCATAACAATGTTTTTCTACTGAATCTAATCAGATTTGAAGTCTGTAAGTTTTCTTGTTTGAAACCCTTTGTGCACAGGGACAGGACTGGTACAACACACTTAAGCTGTGGCTTACTTAATTATGGTTTACTGAATAAGCCACAATTGGCTGGGTTCACATAACACATAAAGCTGCAAGTTTCTTAAAGATGGGTTATTATCAGGGGTGAAATCCAGCAAGTTCTGACAGGTTCTGGAGAACCGGTAGCAGAAATTTTGAGTAGTTCGGAGAACCTGCAAATGCCACCTCTGGCTGGCCCCAGAATGGGGTGGGAATGGAAATTTTGCAATATTCATCCCCTAGGAGTGGGGAGGGAATGGGGATTTTGCAGTATCCTTCCCCTGCCACGCCCACCAAGCCACGCCCACCAAGTCACACCCACAGACTTGGTAGTAACAAAATTTGGATTTTACCATTGGTTATTATGTCCTGCATTAACACAAGACGCTAACTCAAAAACTGTGTATTGCAAAGCACAGTGACCAGTACCATAGAGTTTGACATGTTTCATGAAATCAGACAGGAAGTTGACTTATCTCAAGTCTGATGATTTCTCTGTCCAGCACAGTATCTAGTACACATCTATATAAATCAGAGGTCTTCAAACTTGGCAGCTATGCTGGCTGGAGAATTCTGAAAGTTGAAGTCCACAAGTCTCAAAGATGCCAAGTTTGAAGACCTCTGATATAAATGGAACAGCTGTACAGGATCTTGGGCAAAGTACTTTCACACCTAAAATCTGGAAAAGAACAAAACAACAATCTTGTTGGATCAGGACTACCAGTTTATTTTTTATGCAGGCCAACCAAATTCTCCTTAGACACTTGTAAGCAAGATACAAGTACAAGAGTCCTGGTGGTGCAGTGGACTAATTCACTGTTATTAAGATCAGCTGCTTGCAATTGCTGCAAGTTCAAATCCCACCAGGCTCAAGGTTGACTCAGCCTTCCATCCTTTCTAGGGTAGGTGAAATGAGGACCCAGATTGTGGGGGCAATAAGCTGACTTTGTATAAATATACAAAAGTATGAAGGCTATTGCTTTAAGCCACCCTGAGTCTCCGGAGATGGGCGGCATATAAATCAAATTAAAACAACAACAACAACATCCTTTTCCAATCCTCATTGGCTTGGAATTTGAAGGCAAGTCACCTCCAACCCCAGAAGTTACAGGTTTTCTAAACCAATCCATTGAATCCAATCCACTTTTGACATTATATAATAAAAGAATTCCACAAATTAGTTTTGTGCAATGCAAAGCCTTGCTTTAATTTTGTTCTAAATTTCTTTCCAGGCAGTTTTGTTGGATGGTGCGGATCCCATAATGTTTGGAAGAAGAAGAAAGATTTTTCATTTCTTGCATCTTGTCATGCAAAGTAAGATCCTCCATTACTAAAGTGTAGTACTTCTAGGTTTTTCTGAACTCAGCAGCAAAACATTAATGCCGTCCTCACTTCTGTTTAGAAGTATGCTTTATCATTCTCTTACTAGAAAGAAGCAGTTAATATTATGTGGCAATCATGGTAAAATGTCATTTTTGGTTCACAATCATTTGCTGCTTGAATTTCAGCTGCCATCTCTTTAAATAAGCTGTGAACTGTTTTTTTAAAAAAGAGGATTTGGTATAGGCTTTCATTCACAAGTAGCTGTTATGAAAGCAATAATGGCATGAGCACATTTTCATTGTCTACTATTTTAATTTATGATTGCTTGGCCTCATAGATATTATGGTCTTAAAGATAAATAAACAACAATTTGCTGCTCTTTGGAAATATATTATGTAATATGTAAATTCCTCTGTTGCCCTAATATTGAAATGACAATATAATTGAAAAAAATAAAAATAAAATAAAAGTTCTGGTAAAATGGACATCCTAAATCAAAGTTGACAATTATCTGGAAACAGGGATTTCTAATATTCCCCTAAGAATTGTTTCTTTAGACATTTTATAGCAACTAGCAAAGACAGAGGCTTGGCGTTTCCTTCTTTGTTTCTGAACTCTTTCCCAGATGTTTGAAAATTAGGAGCCACACTGTGATTTGACCAAGTTACAGAAACAAAAGTACAGCTCTCGGTTGGTTTGGAAAGGCTAATATACTTGGGAGGAATTGGCTTTCATATTTTTTTTTTTTGAAATGTTGAAAAGTTGCTGATTTTTTTTGGTCAAATCTTTCACTGGGACACTTTTCCTCAACATCAGTTGCATTCTAATATTTTCTAATTGCATTCTAAATATATTTCGATTGTAATTATGATGTTTCTCTTTCCTAAGAAGCAGATACATAGAACCATCACTACAGTGGTGAAATTCAAATGTTTTTACTACCAGTTCTGTGGGCGTGGCTTGGTGGGTGTGGTGTGGCTTGGTGGGCGTGACTTGGTGGGCATGGCAGGGAAGGATACTGCAAATCTCCATTCCCACCCCTCTCCAGGGGAAGGATACTACAAAATCCCCATTCCCTCCCCATTCCTGGGGGAAGGATATTGCAAAATCTCCATTCCACCCCACTTGGGGCTAGCCAGAGGTGGTATTTGCCAGATCTCTGAACTACTCAAACTTTCTGCTACTGGTTCTCCAGAACCTGTCAGAATCTGCTGGATTTCACCCCTGCATCACTATCGTTACGTTAAAGATAAAGATTTTGCCTGTCCAGTTATATCCGACTCCAAGGGGGCAGTGCTTATCTGCGTTTGCTAGCTGAGGGATCCAGCATTGTCCAAAGATGCTTCCGTAGTCATGTGGCCAGCAGAACTATACACCGAGGTGCATGGAATGCTATTTCCTTCCCACTGGAGTGGTACCTATTTATCTACTCACATTTGCATGCTTTCAAACTGCTAGGTTAGCAGAAAGTAGGGCAGATAATGGGACCTTGCCCTGTTGCACAGAGCTTGGGTCTAGAATCCAGACTGTCAGCTTTCATTTTCATTTGGTTGGAATTTGAATATGGAATTAATAGATTTAACTTTAGGGGAAGCCCAAAGGTGAAAACCTATCAAGTGGCAGGGAAATCAGGAGACCCCTGCAGTTCAAAGGGGTATAACGATTTATTGCAATCTTAAACTCTCTACAGGAATCTGAACTACTAACAGTTAAAGCAATTTGGTGGTATATAAGGAATTCATGGTGGGCTGGACTTAGATCTTTTGTGGGTGTGAAGGGACTCTGTCAGGGTTCCAAGTAATACACCCATAGCGAACAGAACTCCAAGACAGGTAAATTCCTCAAAGAATAGTTTTATTGGATATATCATATTGGCACAGGCTGGTGAAAACTGACTGTAAATGTTCCCGCAGTTTTCACCTAATTAAAAGTAAAGGTTTTTCCTCTTTCCCCCAAACAATCAGTCATATGGTCCAATCAGGTTGCAACCTGGTTGCTTGGGCAACATCACTCCTCCTTTCTTCAGGCACATGTGGGAATGTCTTTGGTTCACAATGGAAACTATTTTGTTTTGGCTACCAAACCCCAGCTATCACTATTCCCACCTACCTAACCCTCATCTCTATTGTGGCAACCCTGGAGCCTCAAAATGGCCTCAGTCAGGCCAACTCCAGAGTTGACAGACTCATGACTGATGATATGTTTGCCCCCTCCCTCGAACTCAACCTGGTCATCTCCTACATAACCCCTTGTTCTTCAGGCTTCATGTCCACAAAAGGTCCTTAAAATTGCACCATTGCAATGACAAAATGATCATATTTATTTGATTTGATTTTTTTATGAACACCCCTTTTACCAAAGCAATTCTGGGTGTCAAATAGAGGTTGGGGACTAAAACAACAATATAAATAAATGCAAAAACAGCCAACACAGAGATTTCAACAATATTCGTTTGTTTTAATTTGAGGTGAAATTTGAACCCTGAGAATGGTGTGTGAAAAGAAATATAGGTGAAACTCAAAAAATTAGAATATCGTGCAAAAGTTCATTTATTTCAGTAATGCAACTTAAAAGGTGAAACTAATATATGAGATAGACTCATTACATGCAAAGCGAGATAGTTCAAGCCTTGATTTGTCATAATTTTGATGATTATGGTTTACAGTTCATGAAAACCCCAAATTCACAATCTCAGAAAATTAGAATATTGTGAAAAGGTTCAATATTCTAGGCTCAAAGTGTCCCACTCTAATCAGCTAATTAAGCCATAACACCTGCAAAGGGTTCCTGAGCCTTTAAATGGTCTCTCCGTCTGGTTCAGTAGGAATCACAATCATGGGAAAGATTGCTGACCTGACAATTGTGCAGAAAACCATCATTGACACCCTCCATAAGGAGGAAAAGCCTTAAAAGGTAATTGCAAAAGAAGTTGGATGTTCCCAAAGTGCTGTATCAAAGCACATTAATAGAAAGTTATGTGGAAGGGAAAAGTGTGGAAGAAAAAGGTGCACAAGCAGCAGGGATGACCGCAGCCTGGAGAGGATTGTCAGAAAAAGGCCATTCAAAAGTGTTGGGGACTTTCACAAGGAGTGGACTGAGGCTGGAGTCAGTACATCAAGAGCCACCACACACAGACGGATCCTGGACATGGCCTTCAAATGTCGTATTCCTCTTGTCAAGCCGCTCCTGAACCACAAACAACGTCAGAAGCATCTTACCTGGGCTAAAGACAAAAAGAACTGGTCTTGCTCAGTGGTCCAAAGTCCTCTTTTCTGATGAGAGCAACTTTTGCATCTCATTTGGAAACCAAGGTCCCAGAGTCTGGAGTAAGAATGGAGAGGCACACACTGCAAGATGCTTGAAGTCCAGTGTGAAGTTTCCACAGTCTGTGTTGATTTGTGGAGCCATGTCATCTGCTGGTGTTGGTCCACTGTGCTTCATTAAGTCCAGGGTCAACACAGCCATCTACCAGGAGATTTTGGAGCACTTCATGCTGGAGCTTTATGGGGGTGCCGACTTAATTTTCCAGCAGGACTTGGCACCTGCCCACATTGCCAAAAGTACCAAAACCTGGTTCAATGACCATGGGATTACTGTGCTTGATTGGCCAGCAAACTCACCTGACCTGAACCCCATAGAGAATCTATGGGGCATTGCCAAGAGAAAGATGAGAGACATGAGACCGAACAATGCAGAAGAGCTGAAGGCCACTATTGAAGCATCCTGGTCTTCCATAACACCTCAGCAGTGCCACAGGCTGATAGCATTCATGCCACGCCACATTGAGGCAGTAATTGATGCAAAAGGGGCCCAAACCAAGTACTGAGTACATATGTATGCTTATACTTTTCAGAGGTCCGATATTGTTCTATGTACAATCCTTGTTTTATTGATTTCATGTAATATTCTAATTTTCTGAGATTGTGAATTTGGGGTTTTCATGAGCTGTAAGCCATAATCATCAAAATTATGACAAATCAAGGCTTGAACTATCTCGCTTTGCATGCAATGAGTCTATCTCATATATTAGTTTCACCTTTTAAGTTGCATTACTGAAATAAATGAACTTTTGCACGATATTCTAATTTTTCGAGTTTCACCTGTAATATTTGGTTTGGGCAGCGACTAAATGTTTGACCAAGGTTAGTTGATTGTACAAGCAGCATTATAAATCACGTTTAGAAAACAGACAGTTGTGTGCAGTTATCAGTTTCAAGTTTATAGCATATGTTATGCTAAGTAGAATTGTGATTGCACACTAAATACCTAAAGCACTATTTATACAAACATAAATTCTTAAGCTTTGATTGATTTTGGATATAAAGGTTAGCTTAAAAATGTTTTTAGATAGAAAGGCAAAACATGTCCAAATGCAACTATGAATATGTCATCCCGTTCCCCCAAAAATGTGTCATACCCCTTCTCTTAAAGATGAAAACATGGAAAAGGAAAAAAGAAAGGTTACTTAACTCTGTAGTCCCTGCATTTTTCAAATGCTTATTTAGGAAGCACATTGGTTAAACGTTTTGGAAATGGTTATCTAGAAAAATACATTATGGAAGGAAAAATTATTTGGCAAAATTGTTACATGCACAGAATTCTTTCCTGCAAATTAGAATGAAATATCGAGACTCCACAAACTGATTTTTTTTTTAAAAGAATTGAACCAGTCTTCCCTGGTTTGTGTGCCTTCAGATTTGTTGGGCTACAAGTTCCATAACTTTCAATATGTTCATGGAATCTGGCATATCCAGAGGTAGTATTTTCAATGCATTTCAATTTGAGATACTATGCCCTGATTAGTCATGGGAGTGAACTCAGACCTACGGATTTTTAGAAGGTAACTTCAGCCTCCAGTTCAATAAGCTTCACTCAGTGTGAATCAACTTCAGGCATTTGGACTTAGTTCATATTGAGTTCATTTCAGGTTCACTTCAGGCTATCCATCCATACATCGTGGCTTAGCATTCATCCTAACATATTTAAGAGTTTAATAGTTTCTGAGAGTCCCTTATTGGGCAAAAGATGAAGCCTTAATAATGGTGAAGATGTAGGTCTCAGTCAACAGTGTTTATTCATGGTTACATTTTCATGATAAAGTCATATTTCTTTCAATACTTTCATGCAGTTTGGCTAAAACACACTAAGAAAATAGACATGGGGAAAATGACTCCCACTACTGCTTCGAGGTGGTATTGCAGTCAAAAGGCTATTTTTTTTTCATTTCTTTTTTAAATTTCCAAAGAACCCAAAGTTCTTTGGAAAAATAGACGAGTTGCTGTGGAATCCCTTTATTTGCCAATAGGTCTGTTCAACTAGAGTAGAGTTGAAACTCCCTGCATGCAGCTGGTTGAAATGAAGATTATACTAAAGGCAGGCTAATGACCTTTATGATATCCAAAACAGGAAATTTGTCATTGCTGCCTGTGGAATGCAGCTGAAACAATCTTGAAAGTTCCAGAAGAGGAGAATTTATCAAAATGTGTTTCCCAACTCAACCCACTGAAGCACAACCAACATAAAGCTATGAAAAGGATAACAGTGCCCTGCATCAAAAACATCTCAGAAATGACCAACAGACTATTACAGCCACATCACATCACTGTAGCACACAAAGCAATGTCCTCCAAAATATCTTAAGCTAATTAAAAAACCACGGTAGTTAAAGAAGAAAAAATACGAGTCATGTATACATACAGTTGAAGGACTGCAACAGCCACTTTGTTGGACAGGCAAGCAGAAGGCTACCAGAGCGCATCCATGAACACTAATTAGCAGTCAGAAAACATGAAGAAAACACCTTAATTTCACAAGACATGGACAGACTCAACCATAATTTCAACTGGGAAATTGTGGCCATCCTAGCAATAGCACATAGACTTACATACTGCTTTACAGTGCTTCACAACCCTCTCTAAGCAGTTTACAACAATTGGGCCCTCATTTTACTCACCTCGGAAGGACAGAAGGCTGAGTCAACCTTGAGCCTGGTGAGATTCGAACTGCCAAATTGCAGGTAGCCGGCAGTCAGCAGAAGTAGCCTGCAGTACTGCACTCTAACCACTGCGCCACTGTGGCTTTAGACCAAGCTAAATCCGCAAAAATGCTGGAATTCTTGTAAGCTTGGCATTCGGAAAAATCAACCATCGATAGGCACATACAAAGAAACCATATTTATACACCATTTAAAAGAGACAACAAGAAACCTAAAAAGGAAATAAAAAGAACACATTCTCCCAGGTAGTTAACATTCAGACAGGCAGGTATTAACACCAGGCAAACAATCAAGCAAGCAGAAAACAATACCCTAATCAATACAATGCAATACCTTTATGAGGATATTAATTGCTTAAGATCCCAGCATTCTTACCAAAGCAGAGGAATGCTAAAAGTGATTTGAAAAACTACAGTAAAAAAACTGGCATGCAGACACACATTCACTACCTATTTCACGCATGCAGTAAACAAGGTTTTGCTGGAGAAGTTCATGCTTCAACCTTGAAAGTTACAATTTCCATACGTATCCTCCATGGGGTATTTAATCATGCCACAGATAACATTACTCTGACATCATTTTAGTTACATAACTGGAAAGGGTCACTCTGTTCCAGATTTTGTTTAGATATTGCTAGTGAGATCTTGCACTCTGTGCACCAATCCCTTTGTGATTTGTGACATTTTTATCTGGCAGGGAGACAGCAATATCCTTGCCTGGGGATATGGAGATGTTTGAAGCTGATACTCATCCTTCTGAATCCTAAGGAAGGATCTCAGGGTGGCCAGCCAATCCTGGCCCTGACTGCTGAATAACAGTCAAACCTATTCTCTTTAGAATAGAACAGAACAGAATAGAATAGAATTCTTTATTGGCCAAGTGATTGATTGGACACACAAGGAATTTGTCTTTGGTGCATATGCTCTCAGTGTACACAAAAGAAAAGATACGTTCATCAAGAATCATAAGGTGCAACACTTAATGATAGTCATAGGGTACAAATAAGCAATCAAATCATATTAGGAAATAGTCAATATAAATCGTAAGGCTACCAGCAACAAGGTTACAGTCATAAGTGGGAGGAGATGGGTGATAGGAACGATGAGAAGATTAACAGTAGTGCAGACTTAGTAACTAGTTTGACAGTATTGAGGGAATTATTTGTTTAGCAGAGTGATGGAGTTTGGGAAAAAACTGTTCTTGTGTCTAGTTGTTCTGCTGTGCAGTGCTCTATAGCCTCGTTTTGAGGGTAGGAATTGAAACAGTTTATGTCCAGGATGTGAAGGGTCTGTAAATATTTTCACAGCCTTCTTTTTGACTCAGGTCCTCAATGGAAGTCCGTGTCTGTCTTGTTGGTATGCATTTATCATGATTATTTATCATTTATCTTGATTATTAGTTTGTGTTGTTGTTTTTATTTGTAAAACGTAACAAAATTATTCGACAAACAAAAGTCAGTGCTGCTACTGAGATCTCACAAAACCTCTCTCTTCCAGAATGAAGCCTCTTGCTCCAAACTGCTGCTAAATCCATGAGAACAAGGTCAGCGATGTAAAGAATTTCCTGCTTTCCTGCCTTGTTAAGTCCTGCCAGATGTCCTCAGAAAGGAGAGTTATGATCAGTTCTTCAGACCAGGACCACTGTGTCTTTTCCATAAACATGACAACACAGTGCCCTTGATGCTTTAAAAAAAAGAAAGAAAATCAGAAGGAAGAGGAAAAACCCAAAAGAACATAAGACTTAAATCATATCCACCAAGAATAAACTTGATGCCAAGTTCTGGAGAACCAAAAAGGCGTGATGGAGAGAACATTCCATTGTGTCAAGAGATCCCTTGAGAGCACAGAAATGGCAACAACCATGCTTCGTGAAGTTAATAGTCTGATTCAGAGGATTGTGTGACAAAATCAGCATACAATAATGCTACACTTCCAAGGCAGAGCTGTGGTACTCTGGAGGAGGCATTCAAAAAGCAAAGTTCAGAGAAACTGCCATTATTTGTGCCATTAGAGTTATAGTATCACCCATTAGGGGACGTGGTGGCTCAGTGGCTAAGACGCTGAGCTTGTCGAGCAGAAAGGTTGGCAGTTCGGTGGTTCAAATCCCTTGCACCACATAACAAAGTGAGCTCCTATTACTTGCCCCAGCTTCTGCCAACCGAGCAGTTCGAAAGCATGTAAAAATGCAAGTAAAAAAATAGGGACCACCTATTTTTTTACACAGGTAACAGTGTTCTGTGAGCTTCTGGCATTTAGTCATGCCGGCCACATGACCACAGAATTGTCATCGGACAGTGCTGGCTCTTTGGCTTAGAAACGGCGATGAGCACCGCCCCCTAGAGTTGGGAAAGACTAGCACGTATGTGCGAGGGGAATCTTTACCTTTACCTTATCACCCATAAGGTTGGAATGGAACGGAACGGAACGGAACAGAACAAAATTCTTTATTTGGCCAGGTTAGACACACAAGGAATTTGTCTCCATTGCATTAGCTCTCAGCGTACATGCAAAACAGCAGAGTAATATAATTATAAGATACCAATAAGAGAAATTAATAGAAACAATGAGAAGGACAATTGTAATACAGCCATATACTACATGGTAAATATCCTTAGATATAAGTCTGTGGGAATTTGGTGTTCAGCAGAATAGTGGCATGAAGTAAGAAACTGTCCCTGTGTCTGGTTGTTTTGGCATGCAATGCCTTATATCGGCATCTTGAGGGGAGAAGTTGAAACAGTTTGTGTCCAGGATGTGAGAGATCTGTAGGTATTTTCTGACTCATCCAGTATACAGATTCTCAATCAAAGGCAGGCTGGTTGTAATTGTTTTTTTCTGTAGTTCTAACTATCAATTGAGACCTGTACCTGTCCTGTTTGGTTGCTGTACCAAACCAGACAGTTATAAATGACAGATTCAATAATTCCTCTGTGGACTTGTACCAGCAGTTCAGTTACTGTAACATAATTTAAGTCTATTTTGAAAGCACAAACTTGAAGATTAGAAATACTTTGATTTAAACACTGAGTGAGAAGTTTACAACTGTATGGTATCCTGTCAATTGAATGAAGAGCGATCTATCATCTGGAAGTAGAGTTAAAATGATCTCAGGACATAACTGAATGTCTGAAGTCTTCTCTCATGGTATGCTCTGTAGTTAAATGTAGACTGGTTTGAAGAACAGATAAATCCCACCCCCCTTCCTTTGTCTCCTCCTTTGTCTTTATTTACAGTCTTGCTTGATGAATTCTTCTGAAGAACTCCAAAATTCCACAGTGCTTTGCACTTTCCAGTTGGCCTGTGCTGGAATGTATTGTTCTTATCCTGATGTTGGAATCTAATTTATTTCACTGTATTTACTTGTCTTAGTCCCTGGTCCCAGGTTTTCTATTTGGTTCCCCCTTTCATTTATCTACGTTATCAGTTCTTCTCTAAAATAGTATGTTTCTTTAAAGATTTTGAACATGTTTGAGAAGAAGCTACTATTTCTCTGCCAAGAAGAACATTATGATGTCCTGCTATGGATTTATGAATCTATGGAGCTGCTACATAGGGACTGTCTTCTCTTCTCATCTGGCCCTCAAAACAATCTGAACTGAATGGATTGATAACACTACATCAGTTATCTGCTCCTGATACCATGTTCCACAAAACTAGGCAATCATGCATCCATAGAGGAATATTCAGCATGCTGAAAGTGATATCTTAGTAACTGAGAATCAATCATATTGAATAAAATTATGGTTTAGTTTAGTTTACTTTACTTTATTGTCATTGCACATGGTACAATGAAATTAAATGCCATCTTCGGTGTACATTATAACTATAAAAATAAAAACACAAACATACATCCTTTACATTCTATGTAATTGAAATTGAAAAGCCGATATTGCACTATACCGTAGAATTCAATATGGTTATTGTCCTGGGATAGAAGCTGTTTTTCAACCTATTTGTCCTTGTTTTTATTATCCTGTACCGTCTGCCAGATGGTAATAGTTTAAAAAAAAAAAAGGGTGCCCAGGATGAGATCTTTAAGAATGTTTTGAACTTCCTTAAGGCAGCGGGAGCTATAAAGTTCTTCCAAAGAGGGGAGAGGGCAACCAATGATCCTCTGGGCCAGGGGTCGGCAACCTTAAACACTTAAAGAGCCACAAAGGTCCTAACCAGAAAGTCCTGTTCAATTTTGGAGCTGACCAGAAGTCCAGTTCCCCCACCATAATCTCCTCCTAGCACTGCATCCTTTTTCCTCTACCTGTCCTAACTGAAAGCCCAATCAATTGTGGAGCCAACCAGCAACAGGGAGCCGCAGCAGAGGGATGAAAGAGCCACATATGGCTCCAGAGCCGTGGGTTACTGACCCCTGCTCTGGGCAATGATGTTAATCCTCTGGAGTGCTGTCCTATCTGCCACTGTGCAATTGGCAAACCATACACAGGTACAGTAAGTTAAAATACTCTCTATGGTGCAGCAGTAGAAGGTCACCAGCAGTTTTTCATTCAGTTGTTGTTTCCTGAGAAGTCTCAGGTAGTATAATCTCTGCTGGGCCCTTTTGACCAGTGCTGCAATGTGGGTGCCCCAGGACAAGTCCTCTTTTATGATAACACCCAAAAACTTAAAACTGGCCACTTGCTCCACTCGGTCTCCCTTGATAACCAAGGGCTGGATGTGTGATCTATTCCTTCTATAGTCCACTATAAGTTCCTTGATCTTATTTGTGTTAAGTTGAAAGTTTCCTTGTTAATCATGATTGCCTATTCTTCTGAGCGCCTCAAACTCACTTTCTCCCTCTTCTGAATTCCTCAATACTTTTTCAAACAGAAGGCATCTTCATCATCCTATAATTCAGCCCCCCCCCCAGCCAGCAAAATCAACAGTTCTTCTTGCCCTTTCCTCCCGTTATCCTCCCCTTCATTTGGTTTTCTAAACTCTTCATATTATGTCTACTGACCTTGACTTGCAACATTCCTTTCTATAAACCTCACAACACAAATTCCACTTAATGGACTTCTAACATAAGTCACACAAGGGCTAGTCTGTAAGGCAATGAATTTTTGGCACCAATCTTCTACTTGCCATAATAAAATTTCTCGGTGGTTCTCTATGGAATCCAACCGTTTCAAGTAGAATTCTGAAGTCTTAATGACTCCAAATGTCAGCACCATCATCCCATCCTTACAGCTTTCCCTTCATATCTAGATACGAAAAACATTTCTGATTAGGATTTGGGCATTTCTGAAGACTGGATCAACAGGACTGCTATATTCCATACATCCTAAAGTTGAATTCTGCAGGCAAAGCAAAAGAAATGAGAGCTAAAGCAAAGCTTGCTTAACTACAATGTAATTTTAATATATATATATACATGAGATGAGGGTGTGGCTAACTGATGAAACCTTATAAGGCAGAAATAGATCTATCTTAGAATCCCAATGGGCAGCAAAAGGTCTGCTGGCTGCCAGAAGAAGAAAAAAAAAAAAAGCCCAGAAACTAGTGAATTGGGATTTCACTGAACTAGTGCTGCATAACATCTTGGTTTACATAGGTAGAACCTGGCTAAAGAGAAATACACATAAAACCTATGAAAAAGAAAGAAAAACAAATTATCTATCTATCTATCTATCTATCTATCTATCTATCTATCTATCTATCTATCTATCTATCTATCTCAGTCCGGATCCCCCTGGCATTCCCCAGGATCACAGTACACAAGAAAGAGATACACACTTCTTCTTTCTCTTATCTCAATTCATGTGAAAGCTCCAAGTACCATAATTGGATAAAAAAAAAGCTCTTCTTGAATTTTATTGAAAGGTTGTTTTTTTAAATGCTAAATGGCATCAGAGATGGAGATGGATTGTCTTTGATACTGTACTTGTGAACAAAAAAATATTAAATTTCTCATCCCTGTGTTCTGCAATCCTAATGAAAAATGGACTCCCCTATGTCTGGAATTTTATTTGTTTTATTGTAAGCCCACTGATAAATGTAATTCCTACTTTGAATTTCTATATTTCAAGGTAATTTTTTTTGTTGATTCTATGTATTCTTTTTAAATAAACAAGCATCTAGGACAGAATGGGCAACCTGTGGTCAATGGACATAACCATCAGCATCCTTGGTAACAATGGGCAATGAATACTGAGAATAATAATTGAGCAAAATCTGAACCACTACAAGGTATTCTAGGTTATTAACAGATGTTAAAGCTCCATGCATCATCTTTTCCATAGCTTTTTACTGGGCAGAATAATTAGCTATAAATTTAATTAATGTGACAGACTGGTCCTGAAGGGAGAAATCTAGCAATATACTTTCCTGGAAGAAAACTTACAATAACTCCCCCCCCTCTCTTTTGTTTTACAATCCAGCAAATCTTAATTTGGGGGAGAGACTGGGTGACGGGTTGGAGCAGAGAGTTTACTGGCTGGCTGCCCTTCCTGACACCACATGGAATTCAGAGCAGATATATTTTTTTCTTTGCATTCTAGGAGATAAATATCTGCCAATACCTAGGATTGAGCTGTCAACCTTTCAAGTGGAAACGAGCTTCTACACCACTAGACCACCATGCCGTTCCCAAAGAAAACTTACAATTAAATCATGTTATGTTCAATTGTAAGTTGAAGAATTCTAGATTTTTCAGCTGGAGGAAAGAGCAAGAGATCTGGCTCAGGAATGTTAATTTGAGCAGAATTCCTATTATACTCATTGATACACCAACTGTTAGCTTTTTACAAATGAAAATATAATTGCAGAAATTGTTCCTGGAACATGTTAAGAAAAACCAAAGCATCAGAAAAAGATGTGGCTTGATTTTACTTCAGAGCTTTCTCTGAACTAGGAGTGAGAGAAAGAGGGAGCAAGAGACCATGCAAAACATGGTCTTTGCTAGTCTGAAAGTGAAATTAATTGTAAATATTAGCAAATTGGGGAAAAAAGGATCAGTTGCAGTCATGCGCTTTGAGATTACAAATTAAAGAATAATGATCTTTTCTTTTTTCTCCCTTCCCTCAAGTTCATCTGAAATATTGATAGTGATTCCAATGGATAACACCATTACATGAAACTTATTTCTTCATCATTTTAGGCCAGATAAGAAAGAAACTTCCCTGGATTCACAGCTCATAAACCAAATAATTTGTTACTTCATCCTGCTTATGTCATGAATCGTGCAACTATACTCTTGCTTTTAATAGCAAAAAGAAAAGAAAAACCCTGCAAAGAAAAAGAGATAAAAGGAACAGTTCAAGCATGTGTTGACATTTTCTCCAGACAAAATTTGGATTATTGCTACTGAAGCCTTTCATTTGTAAAAATGTCCTTATTGGAAAAAGATTTGCCTCCTGAGCACACAGAATGAAGAGAAACCATGCAAATAATTAAAAGAGAAAGAACAGTAGGTTTACTAGAGAGAGACCTAATTTGTGCTCCCAAAGTCCTATAAGGACTGGTCTTGTCAGAGACTGGAAAGACCTGAACTCCTTTCAGCCTTTAAGGTTCCTAGTCCTGATTAAAAAAATATTTAAAATGACAATATAGGAAACACAAATACGCAGCTTGCTGCTCCTATTCCCTGGCTATTTGCTCAGACAGAGTTTGGGTGCAGCTTTAAATGCTGGACCCCTTTAAAAACTGAAGACAAATTGCCGTATTTATCGTGACTGAAGAGCAGATGATAAAATGCACAGGGAGCATTCATATTAAGTCTAATTAGTTGACTGGCATGATTAAAATCAGGGTTTTTTCCTGCCTTCACCTAGCAAAGGTTCAGTGTGGAGAAATATTGTACTGTTGTGGTCTGCCAGCAACCTGTGAAGCTGGCTGGGGAATTCTGGGAGTTGAAGTCCACAAGTCTTAAAGTTGCCAGGGTTGGAGACCCCTGCTCTACACAGTTGCAAGTCTCTGCAACTCAATAGAATGTGGAAAAACTGCTGCCCCGTGTGGCCAGTCATGGCACTGCAGTTTCACAGCTAAGAATCTGCTCTGGTTGCCCATTTTCTGAGCTGAAAAAGGCACATATAAACACAACGGCACTTAAAAACAAGTTTTAACTTAGCTGTGTTTTGGCTCTATCTCTTCATGCCCAGTTCTGGTTTGGCTTTTCAGTTGGATCCCTGATCCTTAATTCCGGTTCAGTCGAGGCTCCCATTTCCCATTTCAGATAGATATCCATGGCCAAGCTATAATATATGGCTAAGAGGCCTCACTAATTGAAAGCAGATCATCTAATGGGGCTTGTCCCTTGGCAAGAGCTTAGGAATGCCAAAGACTGTCCTGTTTTGTGTGGCTGCTAATGTACATTCTGTCTCAAAAACAATAATGTTGTTCTTCTTAGAGCGTTCCACATTTCTGTAATAATATACCCGACCTCTCTTGAAATGAACTTTCCTACACTATGGCAATATGATATTTTTTTCCCCCACAGTGGATCAAACTCACCTATTTTACCTTTCATTCTTTTTTAAAGAAAATCATAACTCATGATTTGTAATCGTATTGATGGCATTGCTATGTCTTTTTTGAGGGGGCAGGGAGGTCACAAAGACCCAGAAATGGGTCTCAGGGATATATCTGGCCTTATAAACTAAGGGTTGTCTGCTGCTTTATTATCTAGAGCCGTGATGGCGAACCTACGGCACGTGTGCCCGAAGTGGCATGTGGAGCCATGTCGCCTGGTACATGGGGCATCGCTTGTTCCTCTTCCGGCTTTCTGGCGCGCATGGGCATGCAACAATCAGCTGGCCTTCGTGCGTGTGGCAATGCCGGAAACTGGAAGAGCTGGTCTTCTGTTTTCCTGTGTGATAATGCTCGCCAGCCAGCTGATTGTCACGCATCCATATGCACCAGAAATCTGGAATACTAGCTGGCTGAAACCGGAAGTTGACTAGCTGAAACTGGAAGTTCATTTTCGGATGCACACATGTGCTCTGGGCAGCTCCTCTTCTAGGTTGCGGCCCAGATAAGCATGCACACACTCACCTGCTCCCACCAGGTTTGCCATCACTGATCTATGGTGCTCTATCATCATAGATAGATAACCCCCCCTGCAAAAAGTAAACGAATTAAGGACCCTCCTTTAAATGGCTTCTTGATTTGTTGTTTTGATTAAACATTTGTGTAAATGCTACTATTGATAAAGTTTAAGAAGTTTCAGAGGAAAAAAAAATAATTTATTATCTACACTATTGCCTTGTCTTACTGCATAGCATTTTAAGGTGACTTTTTTGGTCTCATTGTGCTGTTTGTCAACAAGATAAGATACATTTTACTGCAGTAATTTGTTTTCTAGCATCCTGAATGACAAATGCTAGATCAGGTTTTCCAGCTAAAAAAAATGTGGTTAGTTCAGGAAATGCTGATGTATTCATTATAAATTATAACATGTCTGAAGAATCTATTTGTTCCTTGAATTTTTTTCTGCAAATTGCAAAATGTTCTTCTGAGTGGTATTTTAAGGAACATAGTTTTTATACTTTTCTATCCAATGGAGTGTTGAAAAAATGTACAAGAGATCAGAATTCTGTCTACCTATCTATAAGCAGATAACACAATCAAATAAAGCAAAAGTTTGAGTTTTGCTAGACATAAAGGACATACTTTACCATGCTTAGATTAGACGCATTGAAATTATTTCTAAACTGCAATGGGTTTACTTGTTTCCTACTTTGGATTCAGCCCAACGATTGCCTATCCCACAAAAGGTATCAATTTACTTAATAAAATTAAAGTGATTCTATTGTTACTGCTGTTATGAACTGTCACAAGTATTCTCATTCGGCATACCTTGAGGCTGTGATCTTGCTCATATTTCCTGCAGTGTATGTTTCATTTAACTTGAAAAGATTGAATTCTGAGTTGTGCTGTTATATTTTAATTAGGGTTGCACTTTCCGATTCCAACTTTTATAGCGTTGCCTTCATTACGCCCATACATAAAATGTCATTAAAGTGAAGGATAGTACATAAAAGGCTGCAATACAATAACAGTCAGGTTTGAGGTAGTGCAATCTAAAAGCTGTTTCCTTGTGAATGCATTTAGATATTTGGTCAGTCATATCAGTTAACATATAGCAGTGTGATATATTTTGATAGCAATGTATTCATACTCTACACTAGACCCTAAACAGCTCTTAAACCACCCCCCACCCCAAAAAAGAGCAACTAGGATGATTAAAGGTCTGGAGACAAAAACATGAAGAACAGTTGTAGGAATTGGGTATGGCCAGTCTAGAGAAAAGAAGGACTAGGATGATAGCAGTCTTCCAGTATTTGAGGGGCTGCCACAAAGAAAAAGGGGTCAACTTATTTTCCAAAGCACCACAAGGCAAGGCAAGAAACAACAAATGGAAACTAACCAAGCCAGAAACCCACAAGAAATGGACAAAGGGCAAGAGTGAGAGAAGATTTTATTTATTTATTTATTTATTTATTCATTCATTCATTCATTCATTCATTCATTCATTCATGTATTGATTTTTTTTTAATTCTTATTTATATGCCGCCCTTCTCCGGAGACTCAGGGCGGCTTACAATGTATTAAGCAATAGCCTTCATACTTTTGTATATTTTATACAAAGCAGCTTATTGCCCCCACAAACTGGGTCCTCATTGATTGATTGATTCATTCATTCATTCAATTTTTATGGCACCCAGCTCCCATCTCTGCTATAAGGTGACTCTTTTTCCTCTCCCTCCTTGTCCAGCCCAACCGTTCAAACAACCAGAATCAGCTACATAAAAACATACAACTGTAAAAGGCCTAGATTATTATGTTAAGGTACTTTCTAAATTAAAATAAGAGGGTGTCAAATCATATCAGCCAACATGTCAGGATCAGAAATAAGAACATGGGTATTGTAATGCACTGTCCATTGTTTGACCATTGTTCATCCCTCCATCTCTCCATCCACCCACCCACATATATACAGACTACATAGAGAGACAAAAGATGAAGTCCCCTTTTCAATGTCATTTCCTTTCCTCAATCCCTTGGTAACTGGAACTGAAGCATTATATGATATTGTTTAACAAGTCTTTCCCTAAAACAAACTGAGAAATGGGTTGTTGGAAGAAATATCCATCTGGTTCAGTTCCAAGCTGGGACAAAGACACTGGAAACATGGAGGCTGATTGGAAAGGTGGTTTAATGGTGAAGCAGAACCACATGGGTTTGAGGTCCTGGGCAGCTGACCACATGGAGTTGAAAGTAAGGTATTTTTATACCTTCTCTTGGGCTTTGAACTTGAGCTTCCTGTTCCTGTGCAAGAACATGTATTCTATTGGCTGTTGTCAGACGCCCATGGGGCACTGTAGGGCTCATGTTTGTCTGAGTTAAGATTGGTTGAAGTTTGGACTGCTGATGCAATGTCCTTAGAAGATTGTGCAATGTAGTGAACTCTGCTGCTAGCAGGTTAATCCTATTATGTCCATGTCTTAATCCCTTCACCCTGGAGCTGAAGGTCTTTTGTTTTGTAGATAGGCTGGCCCAATCTTTCTCAATGGGCACAAAAATCTGCTGGGGGGAGGGAGATTGAGTCTTCTTTCCGTCTTTTAAGAAAAACATGTTTCTCCACTTCTCATTTAGGGAAATATAATACTCTGCCTTTTTAAAAATATTCCTCAAAATATTTCATTCTTCTAGGAGTGGGTGTGTTCTAACTTTCTATAGGGTCTAAATAATGAATGAGAGCAACCAGGGGCTGAAACACTGTTTGGGATAATAGGAACAGCTGTTCCTCAACTACATATAAGAAACACATCCTACAGCACCTCCAAACCAGTGCTGAAATCCAAATTTTTTTTACTACCGGTTCAGTGGGCGTGGCTTGGTGGGCATGGCAGAGGAAGGATACTGCAAAAACTCAATTCCCTCCCCACTCCTGGGGGAAGGATATTGCAAAATCTCCATTCCCACCCAATTCTGGGGCCATCCAGTGGTGGTATTTGCCAGTTCTCCAAACTACTCAAAATTTCCGCTTCTGGTTCTCCAGAACCTGTCAGAACCTGCTGGATTTCACCCCTGCTCCAAACTGCATGTTGTGATACATATAACATCAGTCATTGACTGAGATTGTTATTCAAAGAAATTGAATAACAAAATAAAATAACAAGACAAAGCAATAATAAAATAAAATAATAAAATAAAATAATAAAATAGAATCAAAACATGTCAAGGTAAATGCTAGTTCTCATGAGATTTGTCAGTCTGCTATAAAGTAGACTTTCTCTTCATTGGCTGTTTACATCCTACATTCCACGATTGTTAACTTTTTTCCCCAGCAGCACTGAGAGAGGAGGGAGGGAAGCAAGGAAGTAACAAGGAAGACCAGCAAAAACAACAGTGGCAGCTTTGTTTTGGAGAAAGAAGGTATCACGGCCAAGATCAATTGTTTATTTGCTTTTGACAGCAAAAATCAGATCGCTCCCAGCACCTTGGCCGTCTCTAGAATCCTATAAGATGCTACAAGATAGGTTAAAATGGTGAATTAGGTTTACTCTGAAGTTGACGTAGTGATGAAGGCCTTAAAATGAATTTTACTAGATTAGCAACTAGAAGATCCTTTTCTTGGGGAAATAAACTTTTGCAAAATTAAAATCAAATTTTAGCATAGATGTCTTTGGAATAATGCAAGCAAAATCAAACCATTCTCTGATTTTCTTTTAAAAACCATGCAGTAACAAACAAAACTTCAAGGTAATATCAATGGTATTATTATACTAAGTTAAAATGGGTCTAAAAAAAGAAGTCAAGGCTATGCAAAGTGAAGACTCCTCTCTTTGCCTGATTTTACAATTAAACTCATGGGAAAATACACATTTTGAATTGCTTTATAAACTCAGTATAAAATCTGAGCTCTAACCCAGAGGGAAACTTCTCAGAGCAAGAACAAAATCATCCCTTAGACAGAAAACAGATGACCACAGGCAAGATAAGAGAAATTTTGCCTGCTGTTTTTCTGATATCCGGAATACATTTTTAACGAGACTATTTCATCAGTTTTATTTCTAAGCCAAACACACAGGAATCAGACTATATATAGTTCTGTTAGTTCTGTACTAGTGCTGATTTGTCTCCTTGTAAAAAGGAAAAAAAATATATCAGAGAATGAAAGCAATTTGCAATATCCTAATATTTATTCACAGCAAATTAATGCAGATGTGGTTCTAGCCAGTTTTACCAAGGACTGAAATGTAGTTCATAAATCTTGTATTTGTGTGTGTGGGTGGGTGTGTTTGTGTGTAGTTAATTAAAACCAGTACTGGACTGTGTGAACTGAGGTGTCACTTGGAAGTAAACTAATGTCCATCCAGGCACCCGAAAGCCTTTCTTCTTCTTCTTCTTGTGCCATATCAATCATCAGATGTTGGTGATCAGGTTGGCAATCCTATTTTTGTCAACAGCTGCATGAAAAAGTGCTGCTGAGTTTAGTCCAAACAAGTCCCTTAGATTTTGAAGCCATGATGTTCTTTTTCTGCCTGGATCTCGTTTGCCTTCAATCTTTCCCTGAAGGATTAAGTGAAGGATGACGTATTTTTCTGGGTGTCGCATTACATGTCCAAAATATTCTAACTTTCGCTTTTTAATGACTTTGATGCAGGGGAACCTGGAGAACTGCAAAAATCCCTGCGCTGCCCCCCACCCCCTATGCCCAGCTGAGCCACGCGATCATCAGAGGCTTTTTTTTTTAATTTTTAAAAGCATTTTTTTCTACAACCTCTTCTGACGAAAAAATGCTTTTAAAAGTAAAAAAAAAAGCCTCTGATGATCGCGCGGCTCAGCTGGGATCGTCAGAGGCTTTTTAAAGCATTTTTTTCTGCAACCTCTTGGCCAAAGAAGTGGTAAAGAAAATGCTTTGAAAAGTCTCTGACGATCCCAGCTGAGTTGCCTGATCGTCAGAGAGGCTTTTCAAAGCATTAGAAAAAATGCTTTGAAAAGTTAAAAAAAAAAAGTTGGCCACGCCCACCCAGTCACATTACCCCACCCCCACCAAGCCACGCCCACAGAACCGGTAGTAACACATTTTACATTTCACCCCTGCTTTGATGATTTCCCTTTGCTTTCCCAGGTGGCTTATCACCTCCTCATTTCTGATTTTGTTAACCCAGTTTATACATAACAGCCGTCTGTAAATCCACATTTCAAATGCTTCTAGTTTCTTCAAGTGGTTTTTTGGTTTTCTTTTCCAAAGCCCTTAGGCACTGAAATAGAACATAGACTGCATCACTTTGGTGACCAGAATCAGATATATACACTTGAATGTCATCATGAAGCTGAAGTATCACCATGGAGTTGTATTTCACCCCATGCTGCTAGATGTTCTCCTTCAAAGGTGTACATAGACATTAAACAAGAAATGGGGAGACAGTACAGCTTTGAGCCCTCAAGAATTAGACTACTTGCTCCAATACTATTTGAAACTGATCCCAAGAAAGTGACTACTGCCTCCCACTCCCAACTCCCCGGGCCAGTCCAGAAGATTAACATAGTCGGTTGTATTGATAGACACTGAAAAATAAAGGAGAGCCAGGAGATTACATTGCCTCCATTCCATAGGTTGTCAAACATGACCTGAAACCAGACTAAAAGGGGCTTAGATAATCTGCTTTCTCCAAGGCTCTTTGGAGTTACGTGTCAGCCCTCTTCTCAATAACTTTTCTTAAAAAGGTATGGTTGGAAAATGGATGAAACTTTATTTATTTATTTTTATTTTATTTATTTGTCGAGTACATATTAGATAATATATATAAGCATGAATTGAATACATAAAATAGAAACAAGTAGAGGAAACATTAGGACAGGAACGGTAGGCACGCTGGTCCTCTTATGCACACCCCTTACAGACCTCTTAGGAATGGGGGGAGGTCAACAGTAGCCAGTCTAAGGTTAACATTTTGGGGGTTTGGGGATGAAACCACAGAGTCATTCCAGGCATTGACCACTCTGTTGCTGAAGTCGTATTTTCTGCAATTGAGTTTGAAGCCGTTCACTTTAAGTTTGTATCTATTGTGTGCTATCGTAGTTGAAGCTGAAGTAGTCATTGACAGGTAGGACATTGTCCAGTTTGGTTGAAGACAAGGGTGACCTCTTGAGGAGAGAATGGACCATTGCCTCTTTAAAAGTTGGAAGAATCTCCCTCTCTCTCAAGGATGCATTTACTACCATTTGGAGCCAACTCATGATCTCACCTTGAAAACTTTAACCAATATGGAAGAGCATGGATCTAACACAGAGATGTTCACTCCAACAGACTCAGGGAAATTGTCCACCTCACCAGAACCAAAATGTTTAAGCCAGGGGTGGGTTCTACTTACCTTTACTACCAGTTCACAATGGGGCCTCACGTGTGTGCTTATTTCACTCGCGCGCATGCACACTCTTCTGCGCAAGCACAGAAGTGTTTTGATGATGTCAGGGTCAGTGGGCGGAGCCTCCCTCCAGTTTTACTACCGGTTCTATAGAACTGGTGCGAACCAGGGGCAACCCACCACTGGTTCAAGCTCATTCCAGACAATCAAGCCATACAGTCTACTTTATAAGTTGTTATTGGGGGGGGGGGGGAACCAGGGTGAAATGCTCCCGGTTCAAACCAGATTGCCCGATCTGGTAGCGATGGAGGCGGGTGGTTCGGAGAACTGATAGCAAAAATCCCTGCCCCTCCCCCCATGCCCAGCTGAGCCGTGCAATCATCAGAGGCTTTTTTTTTTACTTTTAAAAGCATTTTTTCTACAACCTCTTCGGCCAAAAAATGCTTTTAAAAGTAAAAAAAAAAGCCTCTGATGATCGCACGGCTCAGCTGGGATCGTCAAAGGCTTTTAAAAGCATTTTTTCTACCTTTAGAGGTTGTAGAAAAAATGCTTTCAAAAGGCTCTCACAATCCCTGAGTTGCCTGATCGGCAGAGTCTTTTTTTCTTTTAAATGCCTCTGACGATCCAAGCTGAGTCGCCTGATCGTCAGAGGCATTTAAAAGAAAAAAAGCCTCTGCCGATCAGGCAACTCAGCTGGGATCATCAGAGCCTTTTGAAAGCATTTTTTTACAACCTCTTCGCCGAAGAGGTTGCAGAAAAAATGGTTTTAAAAGTAAAAAAAAAATTGGCCACACCCACCCAGTCACATTACTCCCCCCTCACCAAGTCATGCCCACAGAACCAGTAGTAACAAATTTTAGATTTCACCACGGGGGGGGGGGGGGGGAACCACACTGATTCTCATACATCTATAGTAGGAGGGATGGCAAGCAAATTTTTTTTCAATAAATTAAACAAAAATCACCTCTTTCAAGAGTCCATATTTAATATTTTCAGTGTAGTAGCACACTATAACTTTAAAAAAGTTCAAAGAAAACGAATTTGTACTCACGGTTCCAAGCTTATTGCCAAAGATCCTTGAGTTAATAGCTGTTCTTGCTGAACATTCTTTTAAAGCTTTGGTTGATTAACCTATCAATTAAAGTATACCCCATTAAGCCAAGATGGATAAAAAAAGAAAGAAAAAAAATCCCCACATAAGCTATAAATTGAGGACATAGCTTTTGTCTTGAAAAGCTGGTCACTTATATGCATTGCTGCTGTAGAAAAAGATTTAATTTTAGCATGCAAAAAAAGACAAAAAAATTGACATTACACTAAACTAAAAAAAAACTCCTAAAGCATTTATGCAAACAATAATTCTTCAAGAGTTATACAATGCAAGCCTAATTGAGAAATGCAGAACTAGCAACATGCTTTTATGTGTACGTACGTATGTTACACTGTTTACCATAGTTGCCACAATCTCCAGATGTTAGAGCAGGCTTTGTTCATACAAAAGCAGAGAAATATGAGCCTCAGAATCTTCTGCCACAACAGCATATGGTAACCGTCCTCCAGCTTCTTAGATGCTTGCTAAATCCACAGAGCACAGTAGAGCAGATCCCAACAGATGGCAAACATTTCTCAATCCTAGAGTAGAATATTTTTAAAAAATGAACACTGAAATTGTGAAGCTGGAGCCTATTTTACAGAAGTTCTGTAAATTGCACATAATATGGAAGTGAATTAAGATTAATACATGACAAATATATGGCAAAGATTAGGTAAAGGTAAAGGTTCCCTTCCCACATATGTGTTAGTTGTTCCCGACTCCAGGGGTGGGGTGCTCATCTCCGTTTCAAAGCTGAAGAGCCAGCACTGTCCGAAGATTTCTCCATGGTCATGTGGCCAGCATGACTCAATGCCAAAGGTGCACGGAATGCTGTTACCTTCCCACCAAAGGTAGTTCCTATTTTTCTACTTGCATTTTTTACATGCTTTTGAACTGCTAGGTTGGCAGAAGCTGGGACAAGTAACGGGAGCTCACACCGTTACGCAGCACTAGGGATTTGAACTGCTGAACTGCTGACCTTTCGATTGACAAGCTCAGCGTCTTAGCCACTGAGCATCCCTCATGGCGAAGATTAATATATGACAAATTCTAACTGGGATAGTTACATTATATGGCCGATCTGACTCTGCAATGAACTCCTTTGTTTCATAAAATTATACATCAAGCTCCAGTCTTCCACTGTTTGGGCTTGGCTCTTAACTACTGACCAAAATGTCACACTGCTACTTGACAAAGTCCAGTCATGTTAATTGTGTTTATAATTCCTCCCTTTCAGGAAATGCAAGGTTTCAGATGCTGTAGAGGTCATAGAACTAATTTAGAAGCCCTAAGTCATGGGAAAGCTCTGGTTGCCCTTCAAATGTTTATGGGAGTTGTAGTTTGTCAGAGTGTGTTGCAGCACACACAATCAGACAATTCAGCAGGATTCAAAACTTCTTTATATACATAACAACACATACCCTTGTAGTTTTTTCCATGTTGCAGAGAAGAGAAATAGCAAGTACAAACACAGCACAAAATGAAGGAGGGAGAAGCTAGTGCCATCAAGCTTATATACAGAACAGTTAAGCCACGCCCAGGCTCCAAACTGTCCCTTATGGCCCTGTACAACAAATACTACGTTTCAGTTACCAAACAGTCCCCCATTGGCTGACCTGTTGCTATGCCTATTCCAGTTCATGAATATACCGACATAGTGCAAAATGCATGACGTCATCAGGTTGCCTGAACATTCTATCTGGGAACTGTTCAGGTTGAAAAACTCAAGTCATATCAGGCAGTTTCTTTCACTGGTGAATATTTGGACTTCCTTATGTCAAATATTTAAAATAAGTGTATTTCATATGTTGTTGTTGGCAAGGTTCATTAGTGCCAATCTCAGCATATGAACACTAATGGTTCAGAAAACTGAATGAAAAAACACTTTTTGAAAGACTTAAAGACTATAAATTGAATGGTTTTGCTTCTTTTCCTTCTATGGCTGCCAGGATTGCAAGAATTTGCCATAGTTGTCTGGTGAGTATTTTAAAAAAAAGCTTGTAGAATTGTGCTCTGACTGATCTGAGATAACACTCCAGGATATGAGCAACGACAAAATAGTTGATCTTTTACAATAATTTATTAAACGGACAATGTTATGAGCCAATTTGGCACTCTCAAGGATTTTTTAAAAGCATTCTCTAATGATGTTTTTAATTGTTGATTCAGATCCAGAGAATTTGTTATTTTGCTAAATCTTTGTTGATTCTAAAATTCTATGATTCTGTAATCTTTTTGTAAATATGGCCATGATTAGCAATAGCAATAGCACTTAAACTTATATACTGCTTCACAGTGCTTTACAGCCCTCTCTAAGCAGTTTACAGAGCCAGCGTATTGCCCCCAATATGGGTCCTCATTTTATCCATCTTGGAAGGATGGAAGGCTGAGTCAACCTTGAGCGTGGTGAGATTCGAACTGCCAAATTGCAGGCAATCGGCAGTCAGCAGAAGTAGCCTGCAGTACTGCACTCTAACCACTGCGCCACCTTGGCTCTTGAATGAAGAAGTTGGTTGAGCTCCCTTCCTTACCGAACATTATCGTTCTGAAGAGTAGACAGTTCATTAAAAAGATAAGTCTACCCCTAAGTTTTGAGGAACCTAAATGAAGGTAGAAGAGAATTCAGCTGTGAATTAATCTAATTTTCTCCAGATCTGGCAAAAGTAACTTTTCCCTGATGGTAAAATCTAAATAAGAAAGGGCAGCAACATCATGCCCAGGTCTTCAATGGCTTCAGATCACTGTGTACAAAGTGACACCCAGCCCAATAGTCACAAATTAAAATGAGTTGAAAGATATAAAACTAGGTTGGCATAATCTGAAAAATCAATGTGAAAAATTTAATGCTTAATAAAAGATGATTAATTTGAATCCAAGAGTAAGCGGGTCCTGTAGATTTATTTGATCGGATGTTTTTCATTCTACTTTTTTAAAAAAATGCAAATAGACATTAAATAAAATTGTTTGTTTGTAATTTTGCATTTATATTTATGGTTTTCCACAGATTATATGTTCTTCAAGATATTACTAGGGTGGACCAGGCTCTCTTTCTTTGACAAGAGGAAAAATACTAGATCTGTGCTAAAATATTCTGTCCTTTTTATTCATTTCAATCGAATGGAACTTTGGAAATATGTGATGTAAAATGGGGCAGAACTCTGTCAAGTAGAAAAAATAGGGACCACCTTTGGTGGGAAGGTAACAGCATTCCTTGCGCCTTTAGGATCTAGTCATGCTGGCCACATGACCACGGAGACATCTTCAGACAGTGCTGGCTCTTCGGCTTTGAAACGGAGATGAGCACCACCCCCTAGAGTTGAGAACGACTAGTACATATGTGCGAGGGGAACCTTCACCTTTATCTTTTTTATGGCTACAACTGATAAAAGGAATTAAAAATAATATTAAATATCATGCTTAGCAATCTTTCCCTATCGTGTTTGTTTTACTGATCTCTTTCTATTTTATGAGGAATATTTTTCCCCCAGGAATAGAATAGGGAAAAAAATGGGAATAGGTGTGGGTATACAGTTCTTATACTTGCTTTAGTTGGGAGATGGATAAAGTGTGTGCAAGACTTTGTTCAGATTACAATTAAATTGAGATATATTACCAACTCTCAGCATGCAGGGAATGAGACAGAAAATCAGGCATTGCTTTTACAAGGAAAGAAAACTTGTAGGAAAGAAAATTGAAATTGTACTACAGTATAAAACAAATCAATAGCGGGAATTGATGCCCAATTATCATACAGACCAATCATCTGACCTAAGCAATCTTGGGCAGCTGCTGTGGGACCCAGAACATTCTTGCTAAACTGACATTTTCCAGCGACTATGCTGGAAATTTAAAACAGTAACTCCCTCCAAACCATTTGATATGAATTGCAGTATTACTATTACCAACAGGGAAGATGGTTAAGATCGCTGATACTGGCAGCTGATCAGCTAGAAGAAATTTTGTTAAAATGCTCCCCTCGATAGACTTAGAATTGATTCTAATTTCAGGTTTCATTGAGGAAACATCACTCTCAGCTTAGATCAAAGAGCTTGGGTCAGGGAAAAGCATTTTCCCTTCATGGAATGATATCTTTAAAATATAATGGCTAATATCTTAACAGTTTTTATGAAATCATGTTCTCTCCCACAGCTACATCAACCTTAGCCAATAACCATGCTGACTGGATCAATAAGAGGTGAAGTCTAATGTGACCAGAAGGTGTCAGGTTATTAATGCTGGATCAGAATCATTTTCTATAAAACAGAGGCAGAGGGAGGAACATAAGAGACAAGTCAAGGAAGTTATAAAATGTCTTTCAGGACCTTGGACAGATCCACAGCATGCAGTAGTTGTCTGCTCCTGAGGAAAGCCTTTAATTCTGCAGCTTCTGGCTTTCTACGGCATCAGGACTGGCTCTAATGCTCAACAAATCCAAGATATCTTTGGTTCAGGAGAGTCCTGGAGTGGGAGAAAATTGTTCCCTAGGAGATGCCTCCTTCAGTACTAAAGAGCTGGAGAGGAGTAAGTTTGATGTTGGAGAAAAATGACAAGAATATTTTTGGGAAGCCAGCTTCACAGCCAGACCTAACATACTGAAAGGTACACTGTAGGGTTAAAGAAATGTGTTGTAAAAACTATTATTGGAGGGCTTTATATGTTTATCATAATAAATATAGTATGCTAGTATTCATAGAAAGAGGGGCTGGTGTGAGTGAAGGGGCAGTTTCTGAGGAAGGAGGGATCATACTCTAAAAATGATTACTTGGAGCACATAGAGAGAAGTATAACTAAGATTATAAGGGCCCTGGAAGGAAAAATATATAAGAAAAATTAGAGAAATTGGGTATATTTCAATATTTGAAAGATTGTCCTATAGAAGGCAGAAAAGAAACAATAGCTTTAATTATATTGAAGCAAATTTTAGTTGGACACGAAGAACAATTTCCTATTTGTAAGAATTCTTTATCAATGGAAAAGTGATGGTGGATTCTTTTTCTCTGGAGATGTTTAAACATACACTGGATGGCCCTCATTCAGGGAGATGACCATCTGTAGTTGTAAACTCCTGAATTGGGCAAGAGATTGGATTGGAAAGTCTCTAAGGTACCTTCCAACTGTTCACTCTTTGATTCTAAATACTCAACAGTTTGAAGGGAAAGAAAGCAAATGAAACAAAAAAAAATCTCCATTAATACAGCAACCTGTGTTTTATGTCCTGTGGAGCTTTAGAACAAAATTCAGACAAATACAATTACAGCTCCACACTGTTTCAATTATGGAGAGCTTGCAGGTGGCTCTCTAATTATCTACAGAATTGTTTAGATAATTGTTTAGAGTGCCTGAACAGGACATATGGCATTGAAATGGAAGTCCATGACATACATACATACATACATACATACATACGTACGTACACATACATATAGTAGTGGCCAAAATTGTGGAAATCTTTTGGGAAAAATGTATTTTTGAGGTTTGATGGCTAATAATACCACTTTTTTTTTTTGAGTTTTAAGATAATCATATTCCACTGCTGGAATGGGCTGGGAATAGCCCAGACCTTAACCCAATTGAAAATATATGGAGCCGACTAAAGAAACTTGTTAATCAGAAGCGACCCAGCAATAAAAAATCAGTTTAATAGAAGCAATCATTCAATCTTGGTTTCACATTATAACAGCTGCAGAACTAAAAGACTTGGTTCACTCCATGGGAAGAGGTTGTAAGACCATAATTCATGCTAAAGGTTACCCAACTAAGTATTAACTGACGTGATAATTTTTGTATATCTCATTTTTTCTACGTGTTTCACTTTTCTTCTTTATACTGTAACTGCTATTCTAATAAGCAAATCCTTCATAAAAGTTATTGCATTACATTCTTGATTAAATTATCTTTCCATTGATATATAATTTTATGGTACTACTCCCCCAAAAAAGTGGTATTATTAGCTAGTTTTCAAAAATAAACTTTTCCCAAAAGGCTTCCACAATTTTGGCCACTACTGTACATACATACATACATACATGCATGCATGCATACATACAGTACATACTCCCTTTTCATCCCTAGGGTTGGCAGGTGCCTTCCTTAATCTCAGGTCCTCTACCAGTGACCTGGGATTTTGAAAGTTCTTAGCTGTCCTACTACTTCATTCTTCTGGACAGAGGGTTTTGATGGTGCCCCTGGAATCTCTTGTAGATACTCTCCCAGTTTAGGTATCATAGCTCCATTATATTACTTTTACATTTTTTTTATTGTATCCTATATATTCTGCTACATTCTCTCTGAATCCTACATTGCTCTTCTATTACTGATGGATCGTAAAATGGGAGCAAATGAAAGAACAGCATAAAAAAAGCTGGAAAATGCAGACTTAAGCCATCAACCGGGGCCATTTAGAGTTGATAAATGGAAACACAGTACTGTACTAAAGAAAACGTCTGTTTATTATGATTGCATAGCTGGCATTAATAAACTAGTATTTATTTCTTTAAAGAAGGAAAGGTGAAGGAAATGTACACAATGAAATGTATAAAAAGTTGTGATCAGCACAAATACCATGATCTGAGTGTGGTATAAAAATATACATTTCAGTATTGAAATGCTGAAATTCATCCATAAGGAGCTCTTAAGGATTTCCCACTAGACTCATGGGGGGGAAAGAGTCCCCACTTCTTTATTTCCTTTTTGACATGTATATTTTGTGCATGTAAAAGGACGTGTGTGTGTGTGTGTGTGTGTGTGTGTGTGGTTGCAGAATATGCTGTAAGAAAGTTGCTAGAAATATGCACAATACTGGAAAAATCTAGAAACTCCTACAGATGATTCCCTACTGTTTCTTAAAAGAAACCATATTATTTCACCCTTTTTCTACATGCACATAAGCACCATGGCATATTTCTCCAGAGACTAGAGTCCAGATGGCCACGTTGGCAAGTTAGTTGGTATCAGTGAATTCACATCCAGGTCCAGCTGCTCAGATTATCTCTTCTGGAATTGCAACACCTCTGAGGTTGGATTCCTATGCAGTGTACTTCTTAGAACATCATGAAGGGGTTACAAGGCTTTGGAGACCAGAGTAAGTTGGCCAACTCACTATTCCATTTTTGGTAAAAGTGGATTTCATCTAATGATCTTTGTAAAGTCAGAATGCTGTGTCCAAGGATAATCAACAAAATTCTGGAATGTGCAGAAATGGATAGGTTAACTATAAAAATCAAAGGAAAAGAAGACTCGGAATATTTTATAACATGGGAACTATTCTACAAATGGTTAATTGACATACTGAGGTTAGAGGAGTGGATTTATGTGAAATATGGACTACATGAGAAAGAAAAACTGATGAGTAAATATTTTGATGGTTATATAATTGATACTATAACGGAAGATAGTATACTTTTCAATAACAATTGATATTATCGCATATATGTTTATATGTATATGATTATAATGATTATGATGATGTTTATATGTTAACATTTTGGACACCTAGAAAACACAGAAATGGAACATAGAAATGGAATATGTGATATAAAACAATAAAAACAACTATATATATATATATATATATATATATATATATATATATATATATATAAAATTGCTAGAAGGAGATTGATCATGCTCTTGGCTTGATTGGTGGGACCTTTACTACTTATACTTTCACAGTGTACATAAAATCCTACATATTTTGTAACGTCTAAAAAATACTGATGAGCAGCCAAGGAAGAAAAAAAAATTGGGGGAAATATTAAAACGGTCATTAGAGTCTGCATTGTGGTTTCTGAAGACTCCTGTTGTTAGAATGTTGATGCTTCTAGCAAAAATGTTGTTTCTGTCTAGAGTAGGTAACAAGAAAGATGAAGGGCAAAATCCTAGTACTCACTGACCAGGGAAATGCAGCTTGTTCATTCCTTTATCCCTTTCTTGCTTTGAAAGCCTTTTGCTTTTGTGGTTTATTAAAAGCTGTTTTACTGATGCGAACCATTGTTTTCTTTTGATTTCTCTAATTGTCCTTTGGTTTCCCCCCACCATTGACCCTGGAACAGAATATTCCTTTTTATCAGTGGGGCATGAGCTATGTCCACTGCAGCCTAGCCAATAGCAATAGAAATAGCACTTAGACCAGTGGTTCCCAACCTTTTTTTGGCCATGCCTCACCTAAGCATCTCTAAAATCCTGATGCCCCCCCCCCCCACCCCGTGACATATAATTCTTACTTTACTCAAAAAGTGAACTCCTACTCACGCGGAGGAAGCCTAAAACTTTGTAAAACCTGTAACTTTGTTGCTTATATCCTTACAATTTATATTGACTGTTTCCTAATATGATTTGATTGCTTATTTGTATCCTATGACTATCATTAAGTGTTGTACCTTGTGATTCTTGACGAATGTATCTTTTCTTTTATGTACACTGAGAGCATAATTCCTTGTGTGTTCAATCACTCTTGGCCTATTCTATTCTATTCTATTCTATTCTATTCTATTCTATTCTATTCTATTCTATTCTATTCTATTCTATTCTATTCTATTCTATTCTATTCTATTCTAAAAGGCCATTAACTTGGTTTAAACAAGGTTCCAAAGAACATGGCATCCATGAAAGAGAAAAATAAAAGAATGAAAGACAGTAGAAGTACTGAGGAAAAAATAATAGTATGAAGGGATATGAAAATAAAGTTTCAAAACATATAATAGAGAACTGAAATGCATAAATATAAAATAATTTTAATGAAAGCTTTTTCTGTAATACTTTGATCGTATCAACTAGTATACATTTTAAAATAAAGGTACCTAACAAATTCAAAATACAATTTGAGCTCACCTCAAGATCATATTTACAGCGCAATCCTATGCATATCTACTCCGAAGTAAGTACCATTGTCTTCAATGGTCTTACTCCTGGGAAAATGTTGTAGGATTGCAGCTTTAGTCTACTTAAATTAGTGAGATCCTTGTGCTTGTTGCCTGCTGCAGAGAGATTTTATATTAGGCTCCAATTTAGTCAGCTTCATTCTCAAGTCTCCTCGTTCAGTGATATCCAGTCGATTTCTTTTCTTCAGTAGCAAATCATTTATAGCACTAAAGCCACATTCAGCTAAATATGAAGATGGGAATGGTAACAGCAGTTTTCTTGCAAAGTAGGTTGAATTTGGGTATTTAGTTTCTGTCTTGTCACAAAACCATGCCATAATAATAAGAAATAACTATTAAAAGAAGATGGTGCAGAAAGAGAGAAATTTAAAAAAATATTCTTAGCTTAATTTATGAATAATAAGATTGTCATGAACAAAAGGGGGGTTGTAACCTATGACCCCCTCCCAACTTGGTTTGAACCTGCAGCTTAGTAGGGAAATGCTTTGGTAGTTCAGTAGGTGGAAGTAAATTACACAGGCCTGGCAAGGCCTATGCATGTGTGGCCCAGCCCCAGATTGCTTGAGAGGAAAGGTCTTGTAAAAGGCGGCCTGGGAAAACATAGACTAAAAATAACTGTAAATCTAACAATTTCTTAGTTAAACTTGGGTCCTGGTTCTGTATCCTCACTGCTGGGCTTCCCCCAGCAGCCATCCACTCTGTCTCCCCACAGAGCAGCTCTCCCTGCAACCACCCAGCAGCCAAGCCCACAGGAAAGAGAGAGAGAGACTCTGCCAATCCATGATTCGTAGTGGGAACACATCTGATTGGCTGGCATTTGCTCCCTCCTCCTCCCAGCTGGGGTATCCTTTTCAGACCAGGCCCTAGGAAATGCACTTTAACAAAGACAACAATAGGTAAATGAAACACAGCTTGGGCTTCACGTTGAGAACCACTGACTTAGACTTATATACCACTTCATGGTGCTTTACAGCCTCTCTAAGCAATTTACAGAGGCAGCATATTGCCCCCATATTGGTCTTTCTGCATATAAATATCAATGCTGGGAAATGTCGGTACATTTTTTTTTTACAATAGCATTAGCAATAGCATTTAGACTTGTATACTGCTTCACAGAGCTTCACAGCACTTCACAATGCTTCACAGCCCTCTCTAAGCGGTTTACAGAGTCAGCCTATTGCCCCCCAACAATCTGGGTCCTCATTTTACCCACCTTGGAAGGATGGAAGGCTGAGACAACCTTGAGCCTGGTGAGATTTGAACTGCCAAAATGCAGGGAGTCGGCAGTCAGAAGAAGTAGCCTGAAGTACTGCATTCTAACCACTACTCTACCACGTCTCATATGATTAAATGGGGTGGGTGGGGGAAAGACAATGTTTAGCAATGTTTAGCAATTTTTCAAAATAAGCAATGTTTCAAAATAAGACTAATGCTTTGCTGGCCATGAAGAGTTGATTAAAAAACATTTTGGAACTTTCCAGATTCCTGAGGGCCATGATAACGATTCAAGTCAAATTGAGAGATGCTAAAGGAAGATTTGTTTTTCTGCATCTCTTGGAATCCTTTGGGAGCTGTCAATAAATCATTTCAGACATGTTATCTTGAATTTTTTCCAATCTCAAAATAATACATACCCCTAAACATTGCTGTCAAAATGCCCCCAAACATTAGATCGCTGTCTTAAATTCAGCACAAGGAGGGGGGGGGAAAGAGAAAATGGAGGCAGCTTCAACAGAAGAATATATAATCAGTTGCATATCTATCCAGTAGAGTAATTTCTGATAATCTAATGCCCTTTGATTGTTATAGAGCAACTGCCATTATATCTCAATGATAAAGATAGCTACGGCTGACAAAATGTTTAGGCCAAAACATTTAAGGGCACTAATCCATAAAATAGAATAAAAATGGAATGTTTTGGAATAAAATAAATTTAGAAATATTCACGAAAAATACACATAGAATTATGTCATGTTAAGAAAATAATTCCATAAATATGATTGAGAAGGTAGGTTGTGGGCATGTACACACACATGCATGCGATTATTATTCAAACGGATTTGAAAAATAAACATAAGTCTGAGGCAGAAATAAACCAATTTATCCATAACTACTTGAAGAAAAAAAGTGAGGAAAGAGCTACCGAGCGTCTGTTAAACCAGTTTAAGACTGTACCCACTTCCCTAGGAAGAACCCCCCTGTGAATTCACAGTATCATTATATACGCACGTTGGATTGTGCAAGAAATCTGGATGATCTCTCTCTCTCTCTCTCTCTCTCTCTCTCTCTCTCTCTCTCTCCCTCCCTCCCTCCCTCCCTCCCTCCCTCCCTCCCTCCCTCCCCCCCTCTCTCTTCTACAAAAATATTCAACACAGCCTGGAGAATCATTTCCCTGGAAATTATTTTTTTTAAAGAGAAAGAGAGAGGGAGGGAGGGAGGGAGGGAGAGGGAGAGGGAGAGGGAGAGGGAGAGGGAGAGGGAGAGGGAGAGGGAGAGAGAAACTATATGGGTTCTTAAAAATAAAAGTATTTTTCCAGCCTTTAACTAATTCCAAGAGTAAAAGATGGCCAAAAGAGGACAGAAAGCAGAATAGTATTACTTTTTGTCCTTAGGAGACCTCAGCAGAAAGCAATATCTGTAAATCTCTCCTTCCATGCAGGGCGCAATAGCTCAGTCAGAGAAAGACACATTATTAGCAAAAACTATGCTCTAAAGAATGCCTCCTATAGTGTAATGCTGGCTTGTGAGAACTTTTGGGAATGAAACAAAGTTGAGCATGTCATCAACATTAACCTCGTAGCAAACCTCTGTGCAGATCTTCTTTCTTGTAATTGTCTTTCCTTAGTTTAAAGTCACCCGTCACTCCCCACTCAAAGCAACGCCTCTTAGAAGTCCAGAATTATAAGTCAGACCTCTTGGAAGTCAGCTTGACTCTTGATGGTTTCAAAAAATGCATCTCTGTGGACCTCTGCCATTTCTTTCTTCTTAGATGTTTTTCAGCTTTGATCTCTAGTCCTAGATCTCTAAACACGAACCAGCCAAACTGTGCTCAGCTTCCAAACCTGAAGATGATCAGAGAGGTTCTCTCTTCCATAGGCCAGCTAATAGCCCTGCTTTTGCTACTAACATGACCTGCTGGAAAGGGATACATTCAAGGAAGGTTCAAAAGTTCTTACAAAGAGAGAGAGAGAGAGAGAGAGAGAGAGAGAGAGAGAGAGAGAGAGA
>WNWU01000037.1:12958922-12999757 GCA_012654045.1 Ptyas mucosa
AGAGAGAGAGAGAGAGAGAGAGAGAGAGAGAGAGGGAGAGGGAGAGAGTTTGGTTTTTGAATTGGCTCTCTAGCCAATTGTATATAGATATACATATACTGTATTGAAATGACCTTTCTATAAAACAGTTTTCCAATGAAAGCCCTGAACAGGCATGAATTTGATGTAGACTGGACTGCATGGCCAAACTAGCAGAGATTGCAAGTATATTCTGTTCTTCCATTATCATTAAATGTTCTATCTATACCTGTCCATTTATCTATCTATCTATCTATCTATCTATCTATCTATCTATCTATCTATCTCTATCTATCTATCTATCTATCTATCTATCTATCTATCATCTCTCTCTCTACCTATTTATCTATATCGATCATTTCTCTCAGCTTTCTCTCTAATTAAATCTAAATATCTATCTATCTATCTATCTATCTATCTATCTATCTATCTATCTATCTATCTATCTATCTATCATCTCTCTCTCTCTATCATCTTTCTCTCTAATCCTATCTATCTATCTATCTATCTATCATCTATCTATCTATCTATCTATCTATCTATCTATCTATCTATCTAATCGATCATGTATCTATTTTGAAATCATGGATTCCCTAGCTATTTCAACCTCCCAAAATTTCTGAATGAATTTGTGCAAAACTCCCTTCTCCAATAAAACAAATGATGTCATTAGGGTGAAAGCTGGGCAAGAAAGGAATACGGTACTGACTTTTTAAATCATTATTTTTTTAAAAAAATATTTCATAGGGGTTTTCATAGACTAGCCTAGGTAAAGTGGGGAAGAAGGCCCAGAGTTAGTTTTGACTATAGGCAGTCCTCGACTTCTGACCACAATTGAATCCAAAGTAGAAAAATCTGGACAACCAATAGATGGCAACAAAAAGATGGAGGAACAGAAACACCTAAAACTGGTCCAGATGCAATAACCCTAACCAAAACCAAGCTGGAAATATATCTCCATCTGAATTCCTAAAGGGTTCCAGCCGATTTGTGTAAATAGAATAGAACAGAATTCTTTATTGGCCAAGTGTGATCGGACACACAAGGAATTTGTCTTTGGTGCATATGCTCTCAGTGTACATAAAAAGACAAGATACACTCGTCAAGAATCATAAGGTACAACACCCAGTGACAGTCATATGCAGAGATGGGTTCTACTACCGGTTCGCAACGGGAGCGGCTGTGCATGTGTGCTTCTGTGCAGATGCGCAGATCGTCAATTATGACGTCCGGGCGGAGCCTCCCACCGCTTTTACTACCAGTTCCAAAGATCTGGACAGAACCAGGAGCAACCCACCACTGTTCATACGATATAATAAGCAATCAAGTCATACTAGGAACAATCAATATAAATATAAATCGCAAGGGTACAAGCAACAAAGTTACAGTCGTGCAGTCACAAGTGGGAGGAGATGGGCGACAGGAACAACTAGAAGACCAATAGCAATAGTAATGCAGCTATAGTATTAGACAGTTATATAGAGAGTTATAGACTAAGTGAGCCACTGACTGTTTATTATGCTTTAAAACCATGGATACACACTTTTGATTGGGTCATAAGTCACACTGGCATTTTAGTTCCATGCTGTGGACCATAGCCCACAGAGTGAAAACTGGCATAATAACAAAAAGAAAAAGAAAAGAAAGAAAGCAAATTAATATCAATTAATTATACATGTTGGATGTAATATTAATTAAGTGTGACATTACATTGATTCAGTTCATTAATCTTTCCCTTCTCCCACGGTACCTACACTTAAAATGACTCCACTTGTTAAAAAAAAAAAATCTTCTTGAAGCACAATGTTCCTAATCATATATTCTACTTTAAATCCACAGGGAAACAAATGTGACTCTGACAATTTGTGTCTCCTTAGAGAAGGACTGTAGGGCCCCGCACTCAGTTTCATACATTTCTGTAATAGGGCAAGTTACAAGAAATAAAGTCTCTAGAAAGGAGTTAATGCTGACTGATACTCACAACCTGCAATTATTCTCAATGCATTTTGCACAACATAATTAAATATTAACCAGAGGGCACATGGATCAGATGGCATATGCTGTGGCATTAATCAGAAGATGGATATTTTATGTTGTCCACAAGGTGGCAGACTTTTCTTAGCTTTACAGAGAAGCTACCTGTTTAAGCTGCTCGGTTAGAAACAATTCCTTTGTAACCTGCCCTTGCTGGAGATCATTACAGAGTCATGTTGGATAATCTGCTGCTCTGAATGGGTTGCAGTTGGGCCTGAAGGATGCTTTTATGAAGTCCTGAGGGCTCCTTTGGCTACATGCTAGGAAAGTAACAAAGCTCAGATTTCTTTCACTTTGAAATGCTATTGTAAACCAGAGCAGAATTCTTCATGCACCAAAGCAGTTGCTTTGTCCTGTAAAGTGTTGCAGTTGTTGTCCTGTACAAAAAAATGGGGGCTCTGCTTTAAAGGGACATTCCAGCTGAATCTTGACTGAAAACAAAGCATACGTTCAAAGGTTGATACAACCTCTCCTGTCCCCTCCCCTCCCAAAATAGAGATATTGTAAGGATGGGGGAATCAATCAGACCAGAGGTGGGTTTCAGCAGGTTCTGACTAGTTCTGGAGAACCGGTAGCGGAAATTTTGAGTAGTTCGGAGAACCGGTAGTAAAAATTTTGACTGGCCCTGCCTCCATCTATTCTCTGCCTCCCAAGTGCCAGCTGATCAGGAGGAAACGGGGATTTTGCAGTATCCTTCCCCTGGATTGGGATGGGAATGGAGATTTTACAGTATCCTTCCCCTGCCATGCCCACCAAACCACGCCCACCAAGCCACACCGGCAGAACCGGTAGTAAAAAATTTTGAGATCAGATCCAATTTGATTTAACAGAATGCAACAGAATGTAATGTAATGAAGCAAAAGAACAGAATTGGAAGGAATATTGAAGGTCTTCTAATCCAATCCCCTGCTCAGGCATTATACCATTTCAGACAAATGGTTGTCCAATCTCTTCTGAAAAACTTCCAGTATTGGAGAATTCACAACTTCAGGAGGAAAGTCGTTCCACTGATTAATTGGTCTAAATTAATCTAATTTCCACCTTAGTTCTAGGCTGGTTCTCTCCTTAATTCATTGCCATCCATTGCTGCTTCTTTTTTTTGAAAAAGTTTTTTATTTTTTTTCCTCATAAACGTTTCTTATCTAACATACATGCGTACATACATAAGTAATTGAAAAGAAAGTAAAAAATCAGGATTGCTCTAATACCACTTTGGAAAATACTAAATTGAAAATGAATACAACAGAGAGAGAATGGAGAGGGATAGAGGAGAGAAGAGAGGGAAAGAAGAAAGGGAAAAGGAGAGGAAGAAAGAGAGGGGAAACATGAGTAGGAGAGTAGGTTAGAAGGGAGGAAGAAGGAAGGTGTGGGGGAAAGGAAGGGGAAGTAGAGAAGGAGAAGGAGAGGAGGAAAGAAGAAAGAAGAGTAGATGGAAGAAGGGAGGGAAAGAAAAGAGAGGAGAGGGAGAAGAAGGATTGTTGTAAAACAAAGGAGATGAAATGGTAGAAGAGCAACCCCGAATATACTTAAATTGTTTAGGATGAAGATTGTATTAGCATGAAAGTTAAAAGAAAATATGTATGTCATCCATTGCTTCTTGTACTGCCTTCAGGTGCTCTGGAAAATAGGTCGATCCCTTCTTTGTGTTAGCCCCTTAGATATTGAAACACTGCTATCATGTCATCCCTACTCCATCTTTTCATTAAACCAGCTTTCATTAAGCTAGACGTATTTTAACTGGAAATTTAAGTTTTGAAGAAGGCATAAATAAATTTGAATTCATTACCCGAGATATGATGACAACCCAGTCTGATTCAAACCATTTTGCAATCAAAGATCTATGGAGATTCTCAGTCATCCAGGTCATGGTTGTCCCAAAGGTGCTTTTTTCAAGAGGCAACTGGACTTTTTGGTTTTTCTTTAAAGATATTTCACTTCTCTCTCATCCAAGAAGCTCCTTCAGAGCTGAAGAAGCTCCTTGGATGAGAAGTGAAACGTCTTCAAAGAAAAACCGGAAAGTCCAGTTGCCTCTTGAAAAAAGCAACCAAAGATCTAATTGTTTAAAAAGACTCTGCCAGAAACTCTAAAGAAGAAAGTTCAAAATGCCTTAAATATGGTTTACCTTTATTAAAAAATAGTATGTAAAATGTTATGCATATATTTATATATGTATATATCCTGCTTCTGCTACTCCTCCTGAGTATTGCTGGCCAACTACACTCAGACACAAATTATTTCCAGAAATGAAGGATTATTTTACACCTTGTGAAATATCTTTGCAAAACCTCCTGGTACTCCGAACCACTCAACAATTGGAAACATCCCACAAGAACAAATCATTTTTCATTCTTCTGAGCAGGGGTGGGTTCTAAATTTTTTTACTACTGGTTCTGTGGGCGTGGCTTATTTTGTGGGCGTGGTTTGATGGTCATGTGACAATTCTTTAGGATTTAGCAGAGGTACTGGTCTACCAGGCTTTTAACTGCTTGCAGAGCTGTACCGGTCTACTAATTTGTTTTTGGAGGCACCGGTCTACTCATTTGTTTTTGGAGGTACCAGTCTACCACCACACTGCCTTTTAACACTAATCAGCTGTAGGGTGGCCCTTTGAAGCCCCGCGGCAAGAGTTTAAACAGTTTTTTTCCTTCTACCCGATCAGTTGGGACTCGGGAGGCAGCGAATAGATTGGGGGCGGGGCCAAATAAAAGATAAGAATAATGTGGGGGGGGCAGGGGTGGGAGGGCTCAGCTCCCAAACAAAGAGAACTAGTTCGGTGACGTCATATCGTCACCGCTACCGGCTCGGCCGAACAGGGCCAAACCGGGAGGAACCCACCACTGCTTCTGAGGCATGTCCAGAAGCAGCCAAGTTTGCCAATGTGCCCTGTCCAGCCTCTCAGCCTTTCACTTCACTGATGAGGGGCTCTTTCAAAGACAAACTTGCTTCACTAATTATGCTGGTCTTCCTGGTTCTCCACGAATACCCAACAACCAAGGGCAGTGAGGTGCAGGAAAAGCCAGTGGAAAAAAGGAACGGACTGGATTTTCCTCCACTCAGAAGCTGCCAGCTTGCCCACAACACAGCAGCATGGGCAATAGCACTTGCTACAGTATGCCCAATAATTGCCCATATAATGCCTCTGCTTCATAAGCTGCTGTGGTTGTCAGTGAGTGTTTGGGTGCAATTCACAATGTTGGTTACCATCTCTAAAGCCCTTCATCGTGTAGGGCTAAGCTACTGATGAACCAGTGGTGAAATCCAATTTTTTTTACTACTGGTTCCCATGGGCGTGGCTTGGTGGGCGTGGTGTGGCTTGGTGGGCATGGTGTGGCTTGGTGGGCATGGTGTGGCTTGGTGGGCATGGCTTGATGGCTGTGACCGGGAAAGAATACTGCAAAATCTCAATTCCCATCCCACTCCTGCAAAATCTCCATACCCACTCCACTCTTTGCCAGTTCTCCGAACTACTCAAAATTTCTGCTACCGGTTCTCCAGAACCTGTGAGAACCTGCTGGATTTCACCCCTGTGATGAACCATCTATTATCTGCCTAACATGTTCAATTGAATAGAGTTGACATGCTCAATGATTAATCACACCCATTTGTTAAACAAGGAGATCCGATAGGACAATTCTTATCACTGTGCCTGACTGGGATCTACCCAGGCCATATTTAAAAGGTCATTAAAAATATGACCTTCCCCCCAAGATTAGGATTGATTAGGATAGATGGATGTTTTTCTTTTCAAGATATGCATCATACATTCTTCTTTGTTACATGTTTTTATTTTGCTATAAGCCACTGAGAGTCTTCATCGAATCAACCAGCCTTATAAATGTTATATAAATCATTAAACATCCATTCATAATTTATGTCTATAAGCAAGTTGTTCATGAGTTGGAAACGCCATCACATCTTCAATCCACTGAGTAATTGGGGTCATAAATTTGTTTTTTTTCAGGGTGGAAGGACTAGTCTGTCAGCAAATTAAATCAATCTTTATTAACCAGCACAAAGCAAATAAAACAGTAGGTCTAAATATGAGACTAGAAGGATTAAAATAAGTGACAGAGGATAAGCATAAAAGAGCAATTTTAAGTAAAGTAAAATTTAAACATAAAAAGCTTTCATTAGCAGTATAGATAAAACGAAAGAGATTAAACTCTGTCATCTGAAGTAATTATAAAAGAGAAGTTTTAACTAAAAGAAAATGGAAATATTAAAAAAACCTAACTTAAAATATGAATGGTTTAGAGTGAGTCAGCCTTAAACTAGTGGTATCTAGTAGACCATAATAAAACAGATTCAGTTGTTTTCACTTTCTAAATATCTTAGTAAGGTCATCCAATAAGTAAGTAATATACATATATATATAATAAGTACGTAGCTTTAAGGAATTGAGTTTCTGGGCATTTTGAACTTTGTCTCCAAGTAAAAAGTGATTTACATAATAGCTTCTTCACAGCACATAATTTTAGAACTTTTGTAAAAACAAGTTTTAATGAAGCTTTATTGTGATTGCATCTGCAACAAGATAATGATTTAATCATTCCTGGCTTGTACAAACACAAAGAGGTTAAAAGTAAATAAAATAAATTATTTTTATTGAATAAATGTAAGATGTAAATTGAGAGTTTTGGAATTAAGATTAAAATGATGATGAGGATGATGATGATGTTATCCATTCAGTCATATCTGACTCTTGGTGATCTAATTTTGCACTGCTTCTTTTGAGTTGTTCTATACCAGTGATGGCTAACCTTTTTGCCATCACATGCCAGGAGAGGGGGCACGCGGGGGAGGTTCACACGTGCACATGCCCACACCGATAATTCTATGTGCCCTGCCCTGCGCATGTGTGCACACCCCCACCCCCACGCTCCTGGCACACAATGGCCTGGTAGGCCCGTTTTTCTTTCTTACCTGGTTCCAGATCCCCTCTATTTATCTGGGAAGGGCGAAAACAGCCTTTCTCACTCCCTCAGAGGCCCTCTGGAGGCCTGAAATGGCCCATTTCCTAACTCCCGGTGGGACCGGAAGTGACATTTTTGCTGTCCCACCAGGAGTTGGGAAATGGCCCTTTCAGGCCTTCGGAGGGCCTCCAAGGGAGTGGGGAAGGCTGTTTTCGCCCTCCCTAGACTCATAGAGAGGATCTGGAGCTAGGTAAGAAAGAAAAACGGGCCTTCCCCATGCCCTCTGGAGGCAGGAAACAGCCTGTTTCTCTATTTCTGGGGGCCCCAAAAGGCCCGAAAATCAGCTGGCCAGCACGCACATGCATGCCAGAGCTGAGCTGGTGTGCCCACTGATATGGCCACGTGTGCCATAGGTTTGCCATCACAGTTCTATGCTCTGGCTTTGATGATGTCTGCTTTGATGTTATCCAGCCATTATATTCTTTGTCAGCCTAGTTTCCTTTTAATTTGATGTGATGATTAGTTCATTGGCCAGCTGTTTATGCCAAGGTCAGAGAGCTTGTTTCATCATTCATTCTCCCCGCTCCCCTGCCTTCAGCATTCTCTGTAGACAGAATAGAAGCGGTAACATTTTATGTAGTCTGTAAGGAACCCAGAAGATCAGCAAAAGCCATCAAATCTACATGGGGCTTCAGATGGCCTTAAAATACCTTTGGAACCTCATGACTCATTTCTTTGAAGGAGGCCCCCAATTCAACTAATGACGCTGTTTCAATAGGACCATTCATTTGAAACTTTGTTGAACTGAATCACCCAATTACCATTTCATCCACAGCTAATGTGTTGTAAGAAATTTAGCTCTGAACTCTTTGACTGCTATCTTGGCAACTCCTTGGCAGCTGTCTGTTTTTGGGCTTTCTTTTCTTTAACGATTTGCTGAGAAATTTGATGGGATGGCTTCAATACGGCCAAATTCATGGGCCCCTCAAGACATTGACCAGAATTGGGAGGAAAAAGTTTATTGAACTGTGTAAGAAGTTAGCACCCACCCGTTTCCTAGAGGAATGAAATATTTGGGGAAATATTAAAAAGGCAGAATATTATGTTTCCCTGGATGAGAAATGGAGAAGCATGTTTTAAGGACGAAGCAGCTCCCATCTTCCTGCCCCCACCCTTTGTCAAGGGGCCAGAGGCAGAAACTCAATCTTTGTCAATGGACCATCCTCTGCAACACAATAGGGCCTATCTAGCAACAGAAACTCACCACATGGCACCTGGGAAGATTACATCAGCCAGCAAGGCTAGCTAAGACCCCCGCCACCTGGGAGTCTAACAACCAATCTGGATACTCTTTCTGGGCCCCAGGAAGTTCAAAGCCAGAGAGGGCATAAAACCCGGGGACTCGCTGTGTCTCTTCCCTTTATCTGTTCAGGAATTCAAACCATGTGATCCTGTCCACCATTAAACCATCTTTCCAAGCAGTCTCCATGTTTCCAGTGTCTTTTTCCCCGCTTGGAGTTGAACCCAGAAGGATATTTCTTCCTACAACTGAATTGGGCTAACTATAAAAAGGCAACATGGATGTGTGTGTGTGTGTGTGTTTGTGAAAAACAACAGGTTTTCATCTATCATGTGGCACTCTAATTTCTGGTCATAAAATTTTGCTAGGGATGAAGCAGCCTGTGAGAAGAAGCAGCTGTTCACAAACCATTGAATTTCATAGGTAACAAATGTCCATACAATTCTCACAATATTTTCTGGAATTAAGGAAGATGGGTTTGATAAATGTTGTGAAACTTGTTGATAAATCTTAAAAACTTGTTGATAAATCTTGAAAAACGTGGGGTGGTGGTGGTGGATGGGAAGAAGAATGAAGAAAAAAGGGAATACAGCACAAACGAAGGACATGATTTGAGGGAGGTCCAAAAAGTCAATATGGCAATCTGACTGCACAATTGAAATTCTATCCCTTTTATACTTAAACTGATATATATATATATATATATATATATATATATATATATATATATATATTTGTGTAGTGGGCTTTTAGAACACAATAATGTGCTGTTTTTACCTGAAGGGAAACCTATTTCCCCCCAAATATTTGCTTTAATATTTGCAGGCTTAGATTTCATTTAGTGATAAAGAAAGAGTAAGAGCATATGAGGTTTAGAGGTATTGCTGCTGTTGTGTTATTTCTTCCCTCCCACCCTCATTAATTAAGGTAATACGATAAAATACATACAGTAGGGGAGGAAAAGTCTTTTTATATTTCAGTAGGAGAAAGGAAAAATCTGATTCATTTAGTTCTTGTCTATAAAGCATGACCAGTTCCTTTCTGTTTATTAATGTAGCCTTTGTCTCTCTTATCTTTCATGACTCTCCATTTGTCAGCCACATTTATGCATTTAGGATAATATAACCCAACATTTCAGAATGATAAAGTTTATGTGCTTCTCTAATCTGGAGGTGTGACTGATGTCCAATGCCATCCTTTTCACCTTGACGGAGATTAGCATTCCTCTAAAGAATTCTGATGGAGAGACAAAAATTTTAGTGAATCTGCTTAACACTAGGGAGGAGGGGAGGGGAAGGGGGGGTTGAAAGTAGCATTCGATTTTTCCACAAAAATTTCTCTCTCTGTTGAACTTGAGGAAACTCTTTGCAATTAGCAAATGTTGATGATTTATTCATTTATTTGAAACAAAAAAATGCATTCGCAGCATTTTTGCCTTAAAAGAAAGATGCTGAATTTCTAAAAGGAGAACAATCAAATCTGCTTGCAAGGCCTGGCTCGAAATGCACCCTATTCGATAAGCAACTACATGAAAAGCACTCTGTATATGATTAAAGGAAATTTGAAACAAGTCGAGTTTGCTAGACAGGAATGGAAGTGCAAATAATTGCATGGCCATTAGATGACAACAAAGAATCACCAACAGCAATGCTGCCATCTGGCAATCATTTGAATTTGGGCAACCCAGATATGACAATCCCTAGACTAGAGAAACAGGAAATATTATTCTGAGGTTAAGACTTCAGCACAGTCTGACTCATGGAGACCTAGGCCTAGAAAAGCAGTGGGATTTCAGTGTTTGCCACTGCATTCAAGAGAATGTGCAACCAATGTCAGTTCATATTTAGTTGAGGAGAAATTCCTACTGTTTTTGATTGGCCTTTGTTAGGGATATTCTTGGCTCATAACCGATGTTGTGGGTTATTGAGCAGAGTACCCTTTGAGTAAATGCATGAAAAGCGACTGGGAGTGGTTGTGAACAATCACAGTCAACATACAAACACATTGAATTGTTGTAGTCTGTTACTTTTAGAAAAAGTAAAGCAAAGTCCAAAAACTATCCAAATCATACAGAGATAAGACGAGAGTTAAAAGATCAATCCAGGGATATTTCAAGTACAAAGTCTTCTTACCAGTTGTAGTCATACGCAATAAAACAGTTCTTCTTGAGTTTCAAAACAGGAACAAGTTCAATATCAAAACATTCAATAAATAGTAGAAAGCAACATGTAGCTATGATCAAACAGTGATCATGCAGAGAAATCAGGAAGATAGTTACAGCAAATAGGCAGGTAAAATGGTGTAGTATCCAGTCTTATTCAGAGGTAAGTGAGCACCCAGTTGTCAATTTAACTTCAGATAAATCCATACCATTTTGTTTCTTTTCTTGTTCCTTTATTTCACACTCCAAGAATTATTATTGGAATAATTAGCCAGAATAGAAAGAATAGGGCAACTGAACCAGCAGTGTGCTGTAGCTTCTCAAAAGGCCAATGCAATCCTAGGCTGCATCCACAGAGGGATAGTATCAAAATTACAAGAAGTGATAGTACTGCTGCTTTATACAGTACTAATGAGGCCCCTCACCTGGAATATTGTGCGGTCATCTTGATACAAAAAAAGATTCTGAGACCTTAGAATGAGTACAGAGAAGAGCAACAAAGATGATAAGAGATCTGGAAGCTAAATCATACTATGAATGGTTAAGGGAACTAGATCTGTCTAGCCCAGGGGTCAGCAACCTGCGGCTCCGGAGCCACATGTGGCTCTTTGGGCCCTCTGCTGTGGCTCCCTGTCAGATGATCCCACCACTGGCTGGCCCTCCCCTCCCAATCACTCCTCACCTGGCCTGAGAAGGTAAGGGCGATGGTGGGGGATGGCGAAGTGGCCAGAGCAGAGACAGAGAGATACAGAGAGAGGGAGACAGAGAGAGACATAGAGAGATACAGAGAGAGAGAAGGAGAGCAAGAGGGAGGGGAGAGAGAGATATGTCAAAAGGATTTTGTGATTCCCGGTATTTTTTAACAACTGGTTCTCTGCCCTAATGACCGGCTGGGTAGGCGTGGTTAGGGGTGTCCTGTGACTGGTGGAAGTGAGTGACATCGAGTTGGCCACGCCCACCCAGATTTTATGGCTCCCGGTGTTTTCTTTTCTGTGGGAAACGGGTCCAAATGGCTCTTTGAGTATTTAAGGTTGCAGACCCCTGGTCTAGCCTAACAAAGAGAAGAATTAGAGGTGACATGATAGCTGTCTTCTGGTAAACAGTAACAGAGTTGGAAGGTACCCTGGAGGTCATCTAGTCCAACCCCCTGCTCACGCAGGAGACCTATACTAGGGATTCGAAATGCTGAACTGCCGACCTTTCTGAAATGACAAGCTCTTAGCCACTGAGCCACCTAGTCACATGTTACTTGAGGGAGTGTCACAGAAAGAGGGAGTTGACTTCGCCTCCAAACCTGAGAGGTAGGACAAGAAACAATAGGTGGACCTTTGTGAAAAAGTCATAAAACCTAGAACTAAGGAGAAATTTCCTGACAGTGAGAACAATTAATCAATGGATCAGTTTGCCTCTCAGAGTTGTGGGTGCTCCGTTGCTGGAGGTTTTCAAGAAGAGGTTGGACAGCCATTTGTCTGGGAGGGTATAAGTTCTAGAAGGTCTCTAGCCTGGGGTGAAATGTAAAATGTGTTACTACCGGTTCTGTGGGTGTGGCTTGGTGTGTGGGGGGGTAATGTGACTGGGTGGGCATGGCCAACTTTTCTTTTTTTTTTAACTTTTCAAAGCATTTTTTCTAATGCTTTGAAAAGCCTCTGCCGATCAGGCAACTCAGCTGGGATCGTCAGAGAGATTTTTTAAAAAATACCTCTCTGACGATCCCACCTGAGTTGCCTGATCAGCAGAAAGGTATTTTTTAAAAATACCTGGGATTGTCAGAGACTTTTCAAAGCATTTTTTAAACCACCTCTTCGGCCAGGAGGCTGCAGAAAAAATGCTTTGAAAAGCCTCTGATGAACCCAGCTGAGCCGCGCGATCATCAGAGGCTTTTTTTTTTATTTTTAAAAACATTTTTTTGTCGGAAGAGGTTGTAGAAAAAATGCTTTTAAAAATAAACAGAAAAAAAGCCTCTGATGATCGTGCGGCTCAGCTGAGCATGGCGGGGAGGGCAGGGATTTTTGCTACCGGTTCTCCGAACCACCCGCCGCCATTGCTACCAGATCGGGCGATCTGGTCCGAACCAGGAGTATTTCACCCCTGTCTCTAGCCCTATGATTCTTGGATTGTAGAGACTTATGTCCGGATCTCCACTAACCACAAAATTCACTGGGTGATTTTCGATTAGTTATTGACTCTCCCTGCAACTTACATATGTTTTAAATGACAGCTTCCCCAGTCCCTTTCACCAGGCCAGTCTGATGGAAATTGAAGTCAAAACACCTGGAAGGGCATCAGGTTGTCCATCAAGTACTGAATGAGATAAATGGGACACAGTCTCTTAGCTGGGTTATCCACAATGGAGTTATGGCTCCTTAACCTATCTCTGGCAACATCGTCCTAAATAAATCTCAAATGCAGATTTAGTCCTGATTTGCTGCATGATTTCTCTGACAGGACTGAAACTAAATCTTGTGAGGGAGAACTGAAGGAACTGTACCTTTTGCTAAGAGAGAAAAAGATGAGGGAAAAGTAGATTATACCAGAATGAAGGACATAGTATAATGTTCTTAATTACATGAGAGGATATTCTGGTTGAATGTTAGGAAAACTCTCTTGACTGTATGACCACTTCAACAGCAATGTGTTCAAGTGGAAGCTTGGCAACCTTCTATCAAAGATACTTTCATTAGCATTCCTATATTAAGCAGGGAATTAGTCGAAGTGACCTAAATGCTCTCGTCCAACTCTGTGACCTTCTAGACCAGAGTTTTTCAAATTGTATTCCTGATAGTTTTCCAGGAGAGGCTAAGGGCAAAATGTAAGTTCATCAAATGCAGCCAATTTACAATCACTAGAGCTTCGCCTCTTGATCAGAGGTTACTCACAGGTTCCGTGCATCTGAAAAAGTTTGAAAACTTCCAGCTTATTTTATTTTTCTTTTTGCTAGTTTCTTATCCGAAGTTTTTGGTTCCACATTACACAAAATCTTCAACCAACTCCTTTCAGAATTATCTGTCTCCTCAAAGGAAGCTCCAGGTGCATGTAATTTATTTATTTTCACATTTCAGAATGGCCCGTCTCCCTCAAAGAGTTATTAAGGTCTCAAAAACTATGTTCCTAGCCTTGCTCTGGATGCCCTTGTGCCCAAAATTATTTAAGCGTCCACCAGGATGTCAGTATATATATCATATGCTGATGCTGAACTTGAATGAAATCTTGATGAGAAAAATCTAATTTTCAAATGTGGCTAGAGATAAGTCTGGCCATCAGATTTGCACAATTTGAGCATTTTCTTCATTCAAAACAAAAAAAAGGGGGGGGGATTTTCTCTGTTCTATATACCATTTTGATGATAAAAAGCTATCGCTTACTGCCTTCTGAGCCCCAGAGTAGAAATGAAAAATTACTGCATCTATTAGAAGTGAGACGGAGAGAAAGTTCAACTTTCTCTTCAGGCTTTTAATTTATCATTTCTTAGAAGCGAATCTTGGCTGAAATATTTAAAATAATATGAAGTGAGAGGGAGAACATGTTTCTAACAATGAAAGCCAGATGGACGACTGGGGAAAGTGAAGGGCAATCTTGAGAGATTAGAAGAATGCCAATAATGAGAACAGAAAACAGAAAGGGGAAGAGGTAGAACTGATAAACTATCCTACGTTGTCGGTTTCCCTACCCACCTCGTTTTGTTCAATTGTGTCTGATTCTTGGAGACTGCCTGGACAAGTCCCTGAAATGTTTGTGGCAAGGTTTTTCAGAAGTAGTTTACCATTGCCTCCTTCCTAAGCTGAGACAAAGTGACTGGCCAAGGTCACCCTGTTGACTTTGTGCCTAAGGCAGGACTAGAACTCATGATGCTCTGATTTCTGGCCTGATGCCTTAACCTGGGTGTCAGCAACCCATGGCTCCAGAGCTGCATGCGGCTCTTTGGGCCCTCTGCTGCGGCTCCCTGTCCCATCACTGGATGGCTCCACTCCTTGCCCTCCCCTCCCAGTCACTCCTCGCCTGGCCTTGGAAATCCGAGATACAGAGAGAGAGGTGGAGAGAGGGGGAGAGAGAGACATAATTATATATAGAGAGAGATACAGAGAGGGGGGAGAGAGGAGAAGAGAGAGAGGAGGAGGAGGAGGAGAGAGAGAGACATAGAGAGATACAGAGAGGGAGAGAGGGAGAGAGGGACAGAAAGAGAGAAAAGGGTTTTGTTGTTCCAGTGTTTTTTAATAACCGGTTCTCTACCCTACCAGCTGGGTAGGTGTGGCTGGGGGGGGTGTCATGTGACTGGGTGGGAGTGAGTGACGTGGAGTTGCCATGCCCACCCAGGTTTTGTGGCTCCCAGTGGTTTTTTTTTCCTGTGGGAAACAGGTCCAAATGGCTCTTTGAGTGGTTTAAGGTTGCAGACCCCTACTTTAACCACTATGCAAACTGGCTCTCACTTTGAGTTGTTACCATTCCTCTTTCCCTAAAAAATACAAGAGTTGCATTCCTGAAAACCCACCCAAAGACATTTTTTTTAAAAAAAGGAACACTATAAAACTATGCTAATGATGGGGAAGTAAAAGGAAGAACTCTACCCCGAATTCAAGAAATTTCATTTCACAACTTGAAAGTAGCTACCAGACCAGGATCAAAGATGCTTTCCCTTTTAAATTAGGAACTAGTATCTTTTGAAGAAATGCTAATCAGCCTATGGCTTATAGGACAAACAGAGACTGTGAAAACTCTTGGAGTGAAAATATATATATATTTTTAAGATACTTAACTAGACACGACAGCAGAAAAACCAAGTGGTAGAACTAACTGCCAAATAGCTGCAGTCTGGAAGTGGGAGAAAGGTAAGTTGGTTTAAATGAAACAAGCTTTTGTTGAGAAGATTGGCCATAATATTAAGCCACAATAAGATTTTTTTTAAAGAAAGCACACCATGCTAGGTTGCATTTTCTTAACTCAATTTTAGGATTTTCATGCTCTGTAAAGCCATCATGTTTCCATAAACTGTACATGTGTTAATATGTTTAGATATGTGTGAAGATTTCTATGTAGTAGAATTTATTTACATTTCTCAAACGTTAGCCATAACAGTATAAAAAAATACCTCTAAGAATAGGCAGGCTATTTTTTTTAATCCCTGCCGAGTGTTCTTTTCTTTCTTTTCTCTTTACAAGTATTGGATTGGATCACACATAATACTAAATACGTTTTTTGGTGGGGTTTTTTTGGTCTTCACTTGATCAATGAAGCTTTGAAGGTTAATATTCCATGAAAAGCCATACGACTCTGGCTTTTGAAAGAAACCAGTTTAAAACATTCTTAGCAGAATGTAATAGCTGAATTGTACCAAAGAATAATGCAGTATGTCCTTGGAGACCAAATCCTCAGCATTCTTCTTTAAGCGCTGATCACATTTGCTGAAGAAGAAAGAAAGAAAGAGGAAGAGAGAGAGAGAGAGAGAAAGGGAGAAAAAGAGAAAGAGTTCAAGACAGATGAGAAAGACAGAAAGAGAAAGAAAGAAAGAAAGAAAGAAAGAAAGAAAGAAAGAAAGAAAGAAAGAAAGAAAAAAAGATGAACATGTTATCTATGTTTATTAATTTTATATCCTGTATTTTATTTGGCACCCAGGGAAATATATGTAACATTCCTTATCCTATTTAATTAACAATAATCCTGTGAGATTGACTGGCTGTGAGAGATTGAAAGTGACAGTCCCAAAGTTACTTTGTAAACATTCACAGCTCAGGTAAAATCAGACCTGGACCCTAGTTCAACACCTTAAACATTACATTACACTGGCTTTCAAAATTTATGCAAAGCTGTAAGAGGTTCCCCTTCTCCTCCAGTTATGTGTTGCTCAATTAGCCTCAGTTCATTTTACATCGAATTAAGCATAAACTAGGATTTACAAACCACAATGCACTAAATGAAATCAAGCAAAATATATATCATAGTGGATTGAGGAACATGTGTCCATCTAGATATGAATTACAACCTTCAGATCCTATTCTTCATCTCGTATCAAAACAGGAGTGGGATTCAGCCAGTTTGGGCAAACCGGATGTTAATTTTAATCTGATTCGCTGAACTGGTAATTGCAAGGACTGGCTTACCATGCCCACCCTGCCCCTCCCCTCCCTGGAGTCTCCACGTGACCCATTTTGGATGCCAGGTAAGTGCAGCGCCTGCACAGAGGCTCTGAGAGGGCGAAAAACAGGCCTCCTAGAAGTTGCGGAAGTCCGGAAATGGGCTCATTTACAGCCTCCAGAGGGCCTCAGGAGCCCAGGGGAGGTCGTTTTCGCCTTCCCAGAGGCTCAAAGAAAGTCTCCGGAACCTGGGTTGCCCACCCAGCAACCGGGCAGAGAACTAGTTGCTAAAATTTTTGAATTCCACCCCTGTATCAAAAGCTCTATTCACATGGCCACTGTAAAGAGTGGACCTTCCATTCTGTTCTTCTCTTTAAAATACTTCCATCTGCTTCAGTTTCTTCTATTCAGTGAGTCTTCAAGTTGTTCCTATATGCTCAGTGTTTGGTTGAGTTCTCAAAAGTTGTCTCACCTTCCCCACAATTTAATTGTTCCAAGATTTCAAGCGATGGTCAACCTAATGAGTCTATTTCCCATACTTAGGATCAGTCCTAGAATAGAAGTGGACAATTTTGCCTTTCTAGATGGAATGCAACATTCATCACTGATTGTAAAGGTTAGGAAGTGAATGCTTTTGTTACACATGCCTACTTCAAGCTATGGGAATAGGGTCTTTTCCTCAACACAGGATACCTGCATTTCACAAATAATGCCTTTGCCATAACATTTCATTTATTACTTCCAACTTTTGTTTTTCAAAGTAGTGTCCATGCAAAAATGGAGAAGAAAGATACACCAATGAGGATTACATAATGGTATAGCAATAGCACTTAGACTTATATACCACTTCACAGTCCTTTACAGCCCTTTCTAAGCAGTTTATAGAGTCAGCCTATTGCCCGCAACAATCTGGGTCCTCATTTTATTGACCTCGGAAGGATGGAAGGCTGAGTCAACCTTGAGCCTGGTGAGATTCGATCTGCCAAACTGCTGGCAGCCGGTGTTCAGCAGAAGTAGCCTGCAATACTGCACTCTAACCACTGTGCCACCGTGGCTCATATGCTGAAAATACAGTTAAATCAGTGGATTGTAATGAGAGGTAAACAAGGTATTATGTGTGTTATACTGTCTTCACAATTCAAAACTTATTTCTGACTAAAGCCGCAGAGAATCTTCTTATTTTTTGGCTCCACAACACGTAAGACTGCAGTTGAAAGCATATATTCTTTGGGATAAGCCTCACTGGACACAGTGAGACTTACTTCTCCATAGGGATATATGCAGTGGTGGGATTCAGCCAGTTTGCACCACTTCGGGAGAACCAGTTGTTAAGTTTCTGAGCAGTTTGGCAAACTGGTTGTTGGAAGAAATCATTAGGGCAGAGAACCGGTTGTTAAATTACTTGAATCCCACCACTGGATGTATGGGATTGGAGGTGAGAAATTATTTCTTTCCTTCTGCATTTTATATGTGCTTTTCTTTCCAGTGCTGGAAAACTGTGGCTGATAAGTAAAACAGACAAAGATCTTTCCTCTAAAAGCAACTCTGTTTCCTGCTTGCATAAAATCTTAATATAATCACTGCAGATAAAATAAAGATGAGACCGGCTGCATTTGTATGACATCTATAACTAAGTAGCCATGGTTTATTTAGTTCCATTTTCACAACATACCAAACCATGGACAAACCACATATGCATTCTCATGAAATGTAGATTAGAAAGGAGTTGGCTGATTTGTGATTCAATGTTTGTATAAATCCTTAGTTTCTCATGGAACCCATTGTACTCCCAAAATTCCCAGAGTTCCATTGAATACAGTGGGGAAAAATGCTGTTTTCGAGATCACATGGTTTGAGCTAAATACCTTCAAGGGTTTCACTGCAATATATTTTTAACTTTTTTCCTTTGTACTTTTTTTTTAGAGAGAGATAGCAGGAACGAAGAGAAGCAACCTCTTGACTGTTGAACAAAAAGAATCAAAATTGTACTGGGTAAGTGCAGAAAATGTTCTGTCCAAATTCCCCAACCCCCCACCTCTTCTCTCTCTCTCTCTCTCCTCCCTCTCTCTCTCATCTTCCTCTCTCTCATCTCTCTCTCTCTCTCTCTCTTTCATATCTCTCTCTGTGTGTCCTCTCTCTGTATCCTTTCTCTTTCCTCTCTCTCCTCCCCTTCTCTCTCATCTCGCTCTCTCATATCTCTCTCCTCTCTCTTTCATATCCCTCTCTCTCCTCTCTTTGCTCTCTTTCTTTCATCTCTCTCTCTCTCTTCTCTCTTTAATATCTCTCTCTATGTGTCCTCTCTCTGTGTCCTCTCTGTGTCCTCTCTTTCCTCTCTCTCCTCCCCCCTCTCTCCTCTCTCTCTCCTCTCTCTCTCCTCCCCCTCTCTCACCTCTCTCTCTCCTCTTTCTCCTCTCTCTCTCTTTAATATATATTTCTCTGTCCTCTCTCTCTCCTACCCCTCTCTCTTCTCTCCTCTCTCTCTCTCTCCTCTCCCTTTTTCTTTTTTCCAGAGATGCCAGGTTTTGACTGGAAGAATGATCATTAATTTGAGATTTCTGTTTTGTTCCCTCTGATTTCTGAGCTGAACCAAGGTGCCAGGAGAATTGATGTCACCAGTTGGGAAGACTGACCTGTTTTAGGAAGAATCCCACTCATCACCATTTGGATGGATGCCAGGCTGGTTGGGGCACTTTTGGCAAAACTTCTCCTTATGGTATTCTGGAGCTTTGCTGCACTACATAAATTTTTTAAGGGTTTTGTTGTTTTACAGTAGGGTTGATATGGCCATTTGCCAACCTTGGCCTTCCTGAGAAGAACTGTATCATCAAAGGCAAGGCGCTCTGGGGTTAGGGTTGAGGCTTGCTGATAATATTCTATGTTAGGTAAGAGGCAGCCAAAGCAGGTCGTCACCATAAGATAAATATCAGAATGGTAGGTTTTACAGAAAGCATAGAACAGGTGGCATAGAGAAATTTCCCACCTCCTATTCTTAGATATTTATATCAATCCCCGTGAGAGTCAGCTTGGCATTTATTCACACTTACTTGAGAGTTTTAATTGACCCTGATTGTGCAGAATTTAAAGCTTAACTTAACAGAAATAACAGAATTTAACAGAATAACAGAGTTGGAAGGGACATTGGAAGTCTTCTAGACTTGCTCAAGTAGGAGACCACTCCAGACAAGTGGCTATAGAGCCTCTTCTTAAAAGACTCCAGCGATGGAGCATTCACAACTTCTGAAGGTGAGCCATCTCACTATCGGGAAGTTTCTCCTTAGTTCCAGATTGCTTCTCTCCTTGATTAGTTTCCATCCATTGTTTCTTGTCTTGCCTTCTGGTGCTTTGGAAAATAAGTTGACCCCCACTCCCCCCCAAAAAACGTATGTTGGCTATTGAGCCACTGTGACACAGTGGTTAGAGTGCAGTACTGCAGACTACTTCTGCTGCCTGCCAGCTGCCTGAAATTTGGCAGTTCAAATCTCACCAGGCTCAAGGTTGATTCAGCCTTCCATCCTTCCAAGGTGGATAAAATGAGGACCCAAACTGTTGGGGGCAATAGGCCGACTCTGTAAACCACTTAGAGAGGACTGTAAAGCACTGTGAAGAAGTATATAAGTCTAAGTGCTATTCCTATTCCTGCCAGGTTCGTGTCATTCGCAAATTTAATTAATCCTCTTCTATTCCCTCATCTGAATCATGTATGAATTGTACCCAAAAGAGCTCAGTTGAAGGGTGTGTACTGGGCCTAAGATGGAACTTTGGGGTACCCCTCTGTTTACTTCCTTCTATATAGATGCAATTCCTTCAAGGACCATATGTTGAGTGCAGTTTGTCAGCCAGTTACAAATCCATTTGGTATCTATTCCACATTTTTTAGCTTACCAAGAAGTAGGTTATGGTTTACTTTTTCAAATGCCTTACCGAAATCCAAGTATACTATGTCCACTGCATTTTCCTGCTCCACTAATTTAGTCATTTTGTCAAAGAATGAAATAAAATTTGTTTAGCATGATCTGTTTGATCATTTTCTGTTTGATCATGATCTATTTGCTCCAAGAGACCATACTAAGCCTTGATCACATATTCAGCGGGCTGAAAATTCAGGTTAATTCCCAATTGTGTTAGCAGCAAAAGCCTTGAGAAAAAATAATTAAGATTTGTAAGTGGCCATTTTAAAGAACCTGGAATCTAAGAAAGTGAATGGTACCCAAAACAGTGTTAGCCTTGGTACTCAAAAGAGCTCAGAACGTTCAGGATTTGATAATATTAATTACTGGATTTTTGGGCTCAATGTCAACACCAAAAATCCAAGTAGACAATTTAGCCCCACCTTTCCCTATATGGAAATGGTACTGCAACATAGTAAACTGTCTATATCAAACCCAAATGTAGAAGAAACACTGTCAAATTCATGAAACACGTTTAAAAAACAGGGAAGGACTTCAAATTCACCACATTCGATTTGTTGCTTTGAAGCAGACTTCTGTTCCAAATCTACTCTGGTGATGTGATTTGAGCTAAGTCTTGTTAAGCTAAGAAATTTCTTTAAAGTTTTGTATGATCCTATATCAAAAAAATATTTTAAACAAGTTTTTAAAATTTTTTAAAACAAACAATGTATCATTAATCATTCAGTGTGTCATCTGAGTACATATTTTGTGTCCTCTACGTCCTCCTCCATCATTTTCTTACTATATTTCTATCATATCTTTATATATTCATTTAATTTATTACAACATTCTTTCCAAATTTCTTACATTTGTTCCTACATTTCTTACATTTATATTAATTCGTTTTCTGCCTCCTTTCTCCCCATTTTTCTTACTACATTTCTATCTTCCTTTTACATCTTCATTCAATTCATTACAACAGTTTTCCCAAAGTTTTTAATTATTTTAATTTTCATGTATATCTCTTCTCTAACCATTTGTAAAATTGCCCCCATACCTTAAAATACCCCGATTCTTCTTTTTCTTCTTTTCCTTTTTTTATTGAAAAAGTTTTTCAAATGCAAATTTTTCCCCCTTTCCCCCCCTCCCCCAACATATTATATTACATTAATCAAGTAAATCTTAGAAAATACTTTTTCTTTAATTACCAATGTTAATCTATATCAAAATTGATGGGTATTGGACCCCAAGAGTTTTATCTTATTGTTTTATTTTTAATTAAATTTATATCGTGTCCATCGGGGTTCAAGGCAACTCTGGGCAGCTATTTTATTTTAGACTTATATGGCAGTCCATCTGTAAAGCCATCCGGTTCTGTGGGCATGGCTTATTTTGTGGGCGTGGTTTGATGGTCATGTGACAATTCTTTAGGATTTAGCAGAGGTCTACCAGGCTTTTAACTGCTTGCAGAGCTGTACCGGTCTACCTATTTGCTTTTGGAGGCACCAGTCTACTCATTTGTTTTTGGAGCGCGCCGGTTTACCCATTTGTTTTTCGAGCGCACTGGTCTACCACCACACTGCCTTTTAACATGATCAGCTGTAGGCCGGCCCTTTGAAGTCCCGCGGCAAGAGCTTAAACAGTTTTTTTCCTTCTAGCTGATCAGCTGGGACTCGGGAGGCAGCCAATAGATTGGGGGCGGGGCCAAATAAAAGGTAAGAATAACATGGGGCGGGCAGCTCCTGAACAAAGAGAACCGGTTCGGTGACATCATATCGTCACCACTACTGGCTCAGCCGAACCGGGCAAACTGGGAGGAACCCACCGCTGGTACCCTTTCCAATGAACTAGATACTGTAATCAACCTCTATACAATCTAGAATCTGGGATTTTCTTAACCTCATAATGGGTTTCCCCTTGCACCACTACAGGCTTGGGTGCCGGTTGGGTCTGTGGTCCCAACTGTGATCCGATTGCCGGCTTTAGCAAACTGCAGTGAAAGACAGGATGCACTTTCCCTAGTATCCGTGGGAGGTTAAGCTGAAGTGTCACTAGGTTAATTACTTTCACTATTGGGAAAGGTCCTAAAAACCTAGGTCCCAACTTTTTTCTGGGTAACTTTAATCTAATATATTTGGTTGATAGGTAAACCTGATCTCCCACACAGAAGGAGAGCTGGAGAGATCGGTGTTTGTCTGCTTGTTTTTTATATGCCAAATCAACAAGAAAACCAGGCACAATTTCCAGTCCATCAAACCATATATTCCTTGGGTTCCAACCTTACCCTATGCTAGTGCCTGGAGGAAAATCCACCCTTTATGACTTTCCAAAGCAAAAGAGTGAGGAGGCCCTGCAGGTCTTGAGGGAAATAAGTTCCACAGGGCAGGGCCTACTATTGAAAAGACATATTTTCTGTAGCCCACAAGATGGCGACATAAGAGATGTTTCCCCTCCTTATTTATTTGCCCATTTTATCTGGGCCTAGCAGATACACCTGTTGAGAGGCAGCCTGGCAAATAAACAGCTTATAAAAATTGAATCCATAATCTAGAGAACATCCAAGTAAGATGATATTGATGCTCTCCCGTATTAGAGGATTAAATGTGTCATGGTAACAAAGTTAAAGAGTATTAAGGCTTTCTTTTTTTTAAAATCAGTTTTTTATTTTATTCAGAAGATTAAAATACAAAAGTAAAAATTAATAGGTAAAACCAAACTGGACAAGAACATTTAAAAAATGTAAATTAAAAAGAACAAAAGACAAAAACACAGATTATCCCCCCCCCCCCCCCCAATTGAACATTGACAAATCTATTGCAATAATAGCTTCCTCCCTTTCAAAGCAGGTCCAAAATTTATAAGCTTCTACATCTATTTGTAAGTCAATTGACTTCTCATACAATACATATATGAAAGAAAAAATAGTTAACAGATTAACTGCAAAGTTAACGTTCAAAGCACTCCGTTAAGTGTCTGTAACTGTAAGTGTACAATCCAGGGGTGAGTTGCTCCCAGTTCTGTCTGGTTCTTGAGAACCGGTAGTAAAAGCGGCGGGAAGCTCTGCCCACCTGCTGTGATGTCATATCTGGCGATCTGCGCATGTGCAGAAGCGCACGCGCTCGCTCCCATTGCGAACCGGTGGTAAAGGTAAGTAGAACCCACCCCTGCTACAATCGTTTGTTATTTTCTACAAATCACCCCAATTATTAGTGTAGGTTTTCCTGCCTAAACAGGGGGTTGGACTAGAAGACCTCCAAGGTCCCTTCCAACTTTGTTGTTCTGTTCTGTTCTGTTCTGTTCTATTCTATTCTATTCTATTCTATTCTATTCTATTCTATTCTATTCTATTCTATTCTATTCTATTCTATTCTATTCTATTCTATTCTATTCTATTCTATTCTATTCTATTCTATTCTTTGATCTGTCCAGGATTAAATACCTCATTTGGTTCTTAATAATGAAACCTTTTCTTGGATTTTCAATTGGGAACTTTCCCAACTATTGCACCTCATTTCCAAAGTTCATAAATCTCTGTTGGAAATATCTCTCTAACATCCATTGTTGAAAAAATTTTCCTTAACAACACAGCATTCCTCTTGCCAAGAAAGTCCAGTCCATCCTTCATCAATTTCATTATCTCAGAATTTCTTATATTCATATTCCTTCCAATCTTTTCTGGCAGATCTATATTTTTCAAACCAAGTACTTTTTTCTTCACATCTGACAGTAAAGATTGGGTTCTGTTCTTCTGATCGGGTAGATGTTCTTCTGATATTCTTGAGATTTTTCCATGGTCCCTCATGGATGATGGAAATATGGCCACAAGGAACACTTCTTCTGAAGCCAGTTGGCACATCTGGTAATTTCCTTTTGGTAGTTGTGCCAGATAGTGTTGTATGACCTTAAGGAGAATTTTGCTAGCATGAATGATGAGGGCAGTTATGTGGTAATTGGAACAATCCTTAGATTGTAGACCTTTTTTGGAAATGGAACGAACATTTATCACTTCCAATCCTGTGGCCATGTGTTTACTTCCCAAATTTTCTGGCTGAAGGCTGTGACAGTTGTGGATAGTACAGGCCTCAGAAATTCTGGGCAAATGGTACCAACACTCAGGGTTTTGTTACTTGGTCATTGGCTCATTTTACACACACAACTTCTTCCTGGATGATTTTTGCTTTCCTTTCCTCATCATCCTGAGGAGGCTGGGTTTCTTTGTTGCTGGCATATATTCTCACCATCTGTTTTTGACATCTTGTTGTCTGACAGTTCTTTTCCTTGCTTGTTTTTGACGATGTATTTATGAGCAGCAAATGGTGTTTGAATAGCAATAGCATTTAGATTTATATATTGCTTCATGGTGCTTTATAGCACTCTTTCAGTGGTTTACAATGTTAACATATTGCCCCCAACAATCTGGGTCCTCACTCTACTAACCTTGGAAGGATGAATGACTGAGTCAACTTTGAGCCGTGTGGATCGAACTCCTGGCAGTGGGCAGAGTTAGCCTGAAATGCTGCATTCTAACCACTGCACCACCACGGCCCCTTTTGACTTGCCACCACAAATCCCCTTGACTTGCGCAAATGGATTTGTGTGTCCCTTTGTGCAGTCCTCTTCTAGCTGCTTGAAACACTGGTCCCGGTAAACATCATTGTTTTTCCTTGCTGTTCTTTGGAAATCTACCCTCAATCTGCTTGCTTCCTCCCTTTTACCTGCTGCTTTGATTGCTCAACTCCTCTGATGGTTCCATCTGAGAGCTACTTGTGCCTTTTCTTCTCTAGCTTCCACTGCTATTTCAGTGATAGTTGTTTGAATTCCTTTTATTGGGCATCTTCTTAGCATGTCCAGCAATTTAAATTGATTTTTTACCTCAGTTGTGAAAGGGATTTTGGCCATGGTGAAATTCAAATTTTTTTACTACCAGTTTTGTGGGCATGGCTTGGTGGGCATGGTGTGGCTTGGTGGGCGTGGCAGAGGAAGGGTACTGCAGAATCTCCATTTCCACCCTACTCTGGGGGAAGGATACTACAAAATCCCCATTCCTTCCCCACTCTCTGGGGGAAGGATATTTCAAAATCTCCATTCCCACCCGACTCTGGGACCAGCTGGAAGTGGTATTTGCCAGTTCTCTGAACTACTCAGAATTTCCGCTACTGGTTCTCCAGAACCTGTCAGAACCTGCTGGATTTCACCCCTGGATTTTGGCTATGTTACACTTCTTTTGCAGTGCTGTCCTTTTTGATGTTGTGTAGTTTGATCTTAGCTACCAACAATTCATGATCTCAGCCACAATCAGCACCTGGCTATGTCTTGACAACTAGGACTGAACTGGACCATAAATGGCTGTATCAGATACTGTTGGTCTGATTACATTGCAGTTTATTTGGTGAGATCTCAGTTTATAAGTGATACTTATGCTATTTGAAAAAGGTGTTCACAATTCAAAATCAGTTTTGAGTAAATAATATAAACAATGACTTTTTGGGATTGTTTTTTTTTATCAGGGCAACCTGGTCTACCCAATTATGAGATGGAGCATACTGCTTCCACTTTCACCTTTTAGCCCCAATCCAGGGGCCTTCACAAGTAGTCACTTTTGTGACAAACTATTTTTGTGCTAAATTTATGTTTTACCGACAAAGAATCTTTTTGGGATTCTTGCTTCAGAATTCCTTCAATGGTGGCATAGGAACCCTCTATCTCAAGCTGTGTTGCATCAGTCTTTGGGGCATAGACTGTGATTTTGAGTGGTTTGGCCCAGAGGTGGTATTCTGACCAGTTCTGGAGAACTGGTAGCAGAAATTTTGAGTAGTTCGGAGAATTAATAAATACCTCTGACGGGCCCCGCCCCCATCTATTCTCTGCCTCCCGAGTCCCAGCTGATCGGGAGGAAATGGGGATTTTGCAGTAACCTTCCCCTGCCACGCCCACCAAGCCACGCCCATCAAGCCACACCACGCCCACCAAGTCACGCCCACAGAACTGGTAATAAAAAAATTTGAATCCCACTACTGGTTTGGTCCAGATTTAGAAGGTCATAATGTAATCATTAATCATTGAGAAGCTTTCCACTGCTTGGACAAGTTTCTTTCTTGTGATAAATGCCACTCCATTCATTCCTGATTATGAATTCCTGAGGCTGTTGTCTTTGGCAGTGATTTTCTCTCCAAGCTTGTTTCAATTTAGTTTCTGAACATTTCGTTACCAGACTAGATAACATAATCAGCAGGATTCTCTTCTCCTTAGTGTCAGCATTCCAGAAGACTCCCACTCCAAGTAAAGACGCGGAAGCAAGCATTTTCCAAAGTTCTCTTTACTAGAATAGGTAAACTAGCACATCTGGGAAAACCCAAATCTGAAAGGTCTGGGTTTCCCTCAGTAAATCAAAACCCCCAAAACCATCCCCTCACTCCTCAGTCGATCACATGCTCCAATCAACATCTCTCCCATCTCGACTCAGCACACCAACCATTTCTTCTCCAGATGCCGGATCTCCCTGACCTTGACCGACAGGAAGAATGCTATTATTATTCTCTACTAAATCCCCCTTCCTACTTTCTCACATATGAGAAGGTGGCAGCATGGAAGCTTCCGGCCTAATATAGCTTCCAATGCTGACACTTAGCTTATCAATGTCTTGCGTGCCAGTTTGGTCAGTTAGTCGTGTGATTGGTTGTTCGTTTGGAGCTACATTTAAATTCTGAGAAGCTGATTGGTTCTCTTGTTGATTGGTCATTTGAATGGTCTGGTTTCCTAGAGTTGTTGTCTATCCAGTGTAACTCACTGACACCAAGAGATTTTCTATTTGATGAAATATTTTCTATTTGATGAAATCCAATTTGCCCGACTCATTCCACAGAGAATCCATGTTGCTATCCAATGTGTCTTCCTGCAGGACAGAACTTTCCTTTCACCAATGGCTGTTATCAGCAGGTGGGAATCATGCTGGATTTGTTCCAGGTGCATCATTAATGACTTGCTGTCTCCCTGCAAGCTCTTTCTCATTCACAGTAGCTTGATGGGTACTTCTGGCCTGGGGGTGGGGGGCTATCATTGGGCACCATATCTGATTCATTTGAGATTCATCTTTCCATAAAATTTTCTTGGCATGGTTTTTATAGGGTAGGTTGCCAAGTCTTTCCTCAACCCTCATAGAATGAGAATATAGTTGCAAGAAAAATCCAAAGACCAAGACAAAAGACCCAGATGTGCTCAACCAGATGTACCTATGCATTATACAAAAAGAACACGAGGACAAGAACTTTTTATAGTTGACTGTTCCCACTTGCATCTGGGAACAATTATGTTCTCTGAGAGCAATTATGGAGGTTTGACACCTGTGTCATAGTCAACAGAGTCTTAGCTATATAAATTGGTCTCTGTTGCAGCAACAATTCATGTCAGTAAGTATCACAAAATCACATGCTGGTTAATTCCCCCTCCCTCTTCATTGTCCTGATGGACCAGCACACCATATAAGATTGTGTGGGGGGGTTTTTTTGCTCTGGTTTGCAAATCAGCATGAATAGAAACACTTGTTTCAGGACTGCTTACTTGCTATGTACTGACATTCCTGATTCGCAAAATAGTCCATTTTGAAAAATGGACACAGCAGTGTTATTATTTCCCATATTTCATTTTTCTACAAAATGTGGTTACATGCCAGTATCACCCTGATACTAAACTCCAGCTCAGAAGAACAGACTCAGCCAGGACATGTCAAGGCTCATTAAAAATAATTTGATTTGAGCCCTGGTTGTTTGCCTTCTGCTTAAGAGTAAATGACAGGTGGAATGACAGCAGCAAAAGAGAAAGGACAGAACTGAAGAAGCGCTGCAGCTCAGCACTCCAAATTAACTGAAAAGAACAGAAGTACTTGAGAATAAGTGCTGGTGGAGGGATGGCATCTCTGCTTCCTTGGATTATTTCCCATTAAGAAAGCCCTCTTCAGAACATCTTTTGCAACTCAATAGTGAAAAAGGAATGGACCAGTTTTCTTAGTGAGCCAAAGGACTCTAACCCAGCAATGATGCTTGACTATTGGGTGAAACTTTCATTTCAGAGACCATTACAGGAATGAGATAAAATAAAGACCTGCATAAGACATATAGAACATCATTGCTGATCATTACTGAATCACAGGGCTGGAAGGGACCTTGGAGATCTTCTAGTCCAACCCCGTGCCCAAGGCAAGACATCTTATACCAGAGGCCTCCAACCTTTGCAACTTTAAGCTTGGAGGACTTCAACTACCAGAATTCCCCAGCCACTTTGCTGCCTGGGGAATTCTGGGAGTTGAAGTCCTCCAGGTTTAAAGTTGCCAAGGTTGGAGACTCCTGTCTTTGAAAATATCCAGTGATGGAGCACCCACAACTTTGGGAGGCAGGCTATTAAACTGATTAATTTTTCTCAGAAAATTTCTTCTTACTTAAATATTTACTTCGGTATTTTGCATTTACATTTATTCTGTCTCTTACAGGTATTTCTCAGTTGTAAAATGCCTTTGTCTCTCAGTAACCAAAAGGAACACAGTCAAACAAATAGAAATACAACAGGTAATCCTTACTTACCCATGACTTGTTCAGTGATCACTGAAGTTAGGATGGTGCTGAAAAACTTTATGACCAATTTATAACCGTTTATGACTTTTGCAGCTTATCTTAGTCACATAATCACCATTACAGTTATTTCAAGTTGCCTTGGGTCCAACCTGTTGTTTTTCTTTTTTCTTTTCCTCCTCTTGTAGAGTTCAGAGATTGAGTAGAAGAGATTAGAAGAGAGTAAGCAGGCATACAATGGGGAATACACATCAAAAGCAATGCCAGCAGCTGTTCAGCAAACAGCCAATGTGTTTTCCATTGAATGCCTGTTTACTACATTGTCTTCTAATCCCTTCATCTCCAATCTCATCTAGAGCAATGTGCTAGTGCAGAGTGGATTATGAAATTAAGGGAACTGGCAGAGATCGCAAAACTGACTACTTTTATAAAAGATAAAAGCATATCGAGCTTTGTTTATATTTGGAAACCACTTTTTGACTTCTTGCTTGAGAAAGATAAAAATGATTTTAGGATTTCATGATTAGATACATTATAATTACATAAATATTGTGCACTTTCAATTATCTATCTATCTATCTATCTATCTATCTATCTATCTATCTATCTATCTATCTATCTATCTATCATCTATATTATATCTATCTATCTACCGGTATCTCTCTCTCTCTCTCCCTCCCTCCCTCCCTCTCTCTCTCATCTATCTATCTACGGGATTCTATCTATCTATCTATCTATCTATCTATCTATCTATCTATCTATCTTTCCTATCTAATATTTTATATGATCTTTATGTGCTTTTGTTTTAATTTAGAATAAGAGAGTATTCTACTATATATTTATATCTATACTGAAGACAGTTCATCAACCTTTTTATTAATTTATTTTATGCTATTGCTCTATGTTTTCTTCAAATTTTTTAACTTTTTCCCATTTCAATCCCTGCCCCCTAATTTTTCCTCTTTTTTTGTTCTTTTGTATTTAATCTCTCTTTGAAACTTAATGCAGTTGATTTTAAAAAAAATAAAAATAAAGCAATGTACCAATGCCCTCAGAAAATAGCAAGTGTATACCCCATTGTGTACACCTGATTATTCTCTTCTAATTTCAAGTTTTCTCACAGTGCAGCGCCTGGTGGCACAGTGGACTAAGTGCTGTTAAAGTAGCACTTAGTTGCCAGCTGCCTGCAATTACTGCAAATTCAAATCTCACCAGGCTCAAGGTTGACTCAGCCTTCCATCCTTTTGAGGTAGGTAAAATGAGGACCTGGATTGTGGGGGCAATAAACTGACTTTGTATATATATAAAAAAAGAACACTGCTTGTGGGGGGGGGGGGAGCCCTACTAAGCAGGTATATACAAAAGTATGAAGGCTATTCTTAATGCATTGTAAGCCACCCCGAGTCTCCGGAGAAGGGCGGCATATAAATTGAACCAATCAATCAATCAATCAATCAAACAATCAAACAATCAATCAATAAGTGATTGATGATCATCCGCCCTAACCGAGCAGTATTAGGCAAAACAAGAGGTACTTCTATGGCTGCTCACAAAAACCCATCCCCTTCTCAGATCCCTCCTTTTAGACACATTTTTCCTTGTAGCAAAGTTGGTGAGTGGCCATGGAATTGCCGCTTGCTACATATGATGAACAGTTGCAGGAATTGAATATGTCTAGTCTAACGAAGACAAGGGGTGACATGATAACAATATTTGAAGGGCTATAACAGAGAAGATGCAGTGGCTCAGCGGCTAAAATGCTGAGCTTGTTGATCGAAAGGTCGACAGTTCAGCGGTTTGAATCCCTAGTGCCGCATAACGAGGTGAGCTCCTGTTACTTGTCCCAGCTTCTGCCAACCTATCAGTTCAAAAGCACGTAAAAAATGCAAGTAGAAAAATAGGGACCACTTTGGTGGGAAGGTAACAGCGTTCTGTGCACCTTTGGCATTTAGTCATGCCGGCCAAATGACCATGGAGAAATCTTCGGACAGCTCTAGATCTTCAACTTTGAAACGGAAATGAGCACCGCCCCCTAGAGTCGGGAACGACTAGCACATATGTGCGAGGGGAACCTTTACCTTTACCTTTAACACAGAAGAAGGGGTTGACTTATTCTCCAAAGCACCTGAGGGCAGGACAAGAAGTAATGGGTGGAATATCATTAAAGAAAGATTCTACCTGGAACAAAGGAGAAATTTCCTGACAATGAGAACAATTAATTGGTGGAACAGCTTGGCTTCAGAAGTTGTGGGTGCTCCATCCTTGGAGGTTTTTTAAAAAGTATTGAGACCACCATTTGTCTGGAATGGTATAAGATCTTCTACCTGAGCAGGGGGTTGGACTAGAAGACCTCCCTTCCAACTGTGTTATTCTGTATTCTGCTGTGTCCAGCATTGCCTAGTTTTGGTAAGGTATGGGAGATACTGTCAAATGATCATCAATGACTTACCTAATGTGCATTGAGCTACTAAGAAGCCCAGGATTAGAAGGGAATAAGGAGGCACCAATGGGGAATATGTATCAAAAATAATGTGGTGGCACTGGCAGCTGGTAGCACTCTCAGCAAACAGCTGGTCTATTCCATGTAACTACAGAGATGTTGCATCTCTGGTAGCTTTGAGAATCTGTTGTAAGTCTCTGTTGTCCAGCACCATCATAACTTTGAACAATCACTGAACAAATGGACGTAACCTGACAAATACCTATACTATTATCTAAGGGAAACTGAATACCAAAAGTCCATGAGGGAAAATTACAAAACAAAAGATGAATGCAAGGATCTAAAAAGAAAACTGAATTAAAACATATTGGAAGTCTACCCTTCTGATTTATTTTTATGGTCCATTCTTAGAAATGGCAGGCATTATTATCTGAAGTCTTCCACTTGATCTATAGCAATAGCAATAGCACTTAGACTTATATACCACTCCATAGTGCTTTACAGCACACTCTGGGCAGTTACATCGTCAGTATATTGTCAAAAATCTGGGTCTTCATTTTACCAACCTTGGAAGGAGGGAAAGCTGTATCAACCTTGAGCCCATCCAGATTGAACTTCAGGCTGTGAGCAGAGTTAGCTTGCAAAACTACATTCTAAACATTACACCACCAGGGCTCTTGCTTAATGGACCTTAAATATTACATTAAATTTTGAACTTCAAGATTTGTGCCAGATTTGTCATGACTTTATCAAGATTAAAGCACTAGTAAGATTTCTCACATAAAGTCTAACATCTGTTCTTCCTTTGTCTACTTATCCTTCTGTTCTTCTGTCTGGTTTCTTCATCTTTCCAGCTGGTAGCTTTTCAGTGCTTTTAGGTAGTGAAACAATACAACATAATTCAATAGCATTAATATCTTCCCCCTTGGGACCCAGTATAAAAATACAACAATGTATTGGAACAAACAACATTTGGCTAAAATTTTAATCATATGCAGTGACAAAAACACCAAGTGTGGTTACATATGATGAATGGTTATTCTGATCCATTGTGGCCATCATTATTAAAACAAAACTCTGTAGTTTACCTTAACTCCAAGACAGAGCAATCTACCTCCAGCTCAGTGGTTGCTTAAAGAGAGCCAAAAGGTGAAGTGTATTGATGCATCTCAAAGGCAGCTTCCCACTGGACTGATGTACATAAATGTGGTGTCGGGTTTCCAAGTAACACCCCCAATGAAAGAAGACTCTGAGGCTTGCGGTCCCTCAAAGTTCCATTTTATTTTATTTATTTTATTTATTAGATTTGTATACCGCCCTACTCCCGAAGGACTCAGGGCGGTGAACAGTTAAATGATAAATACAGAATACTGATATTCAGAAACCGATTAAAAATACAATTGAATAGTTTGATTTAGAATGGAATTAAATTAAACATCTCAAATTTATAGGGTAGATTCAGATTTAAAGAATTTAAAAGTGGTTTTAAGGGAGGTTAGGTCAGGCTGGCTTGCATGAATAGGAATGATTTGAGGGCCCGGCGGAAAGCCCGGAGATCTGGAATTAACCGTATTTCCAAGGACAGCTCATTCCAGATTGTGGGTGCTCCCACAGAGAAGGCTCTCCCCCTGGGGGCCGCCAGTCGACATTGTTTGGCTGACGGCACCCTGAGAAGTCCCTCTCTATGGGAGCGTACTGGTCGATGGGAGGTTATTGGTGGCAGAAGGCGGTCTCGTAAATACCCCGGTCCTAAGCCATGGAGCGCTTTAAAGATGGTAACTGAAACCTTGAAGCAACTCGGAAGACCACAGGGAGCCAGTGCAGCTCGTGCAGGAGGGGAGCCACATGGGAGTGCCACGCTGCTCCCATAACAACCCATGCGGCTGCATTCTGGACTAACTGGAGCCTCCGGATGCTCTTCAAGGGGAGCCCCATGTAGAGAGCATTGCAGTAGTCCATGTGGGAAGTGACGAGGGCATGAGTGACTGTATTTAACGAGTCCTTTTTAGTATTTTATTAGAGATATCATATTGGTACATCTGGGAAAACTCAAATCTGAAAGTTTCCAGGTTTTCCCCACCCAAAGGAAAGTTCAAGTCCCTGCCAAGCACCCACATGTCCATTGCATGGTCCAATCAAGCACCGTCCCAACTGGAGATGCCTCCCAGTTCCAACCCTCCAGGTGCAAAGCAAGATGTCCTTGACTCTCTGAAAAAGGAATGTTATTATGACTATGTATCACCCATGCTCCATACAATTCCCCTCCCAGTTTCCCACAGTAGTAAATGTGGCAGGCCTGAAGATTCAATGCAAAAGATGGCTTCCAGGCCTGACAGTGGTCCATCTCACTCTAGATTTCACATTAGATATGCATTTTTCAAAAGGGTTTTCAAAGAAGGAGAAAATCTTACACAGTTCCTGCTTAGAAATCAATTGGCATGATGTGCCTTGAGCACATCATGATTCATGCTGGAAGAGATGGCAAGCTTTTAAATGTAGCTAAGTGGCTCTGAAAAACCATGTCTTTTTTATTTTTATGCTAAGCTAAAAGTTGGTCTGAATAGTTTAATAGCCGCAATAATGTTTTTTTTTCTTCCACATTTTCTTTCCCCTTTGTGTTTTTAAAGAGCAGGCAGACATAATGTCAGTACTGCCATGCTCTTGGGCAAACCACCTAGTTTGCATGGCTGAGCTGACATCAAGCCAATGGCAAGACCCCTGGGCAGCAAAGTCCATCTGGAACTCCAGGGACGTTTTCTGTAAGTCACAAGCTTGAATGAAAACAGAAAGAACCTCAAAGAGCTGTGAAATCTCTGAAACTCCACCCTGGATCTTGAACAGAACTTGAAAAATGAGACTGGAAAACTTTATGACGGCTCGGAATGGCAAAGCAAGAATTACTTGGATTAAAGCAACCTTCAGGGATCCATTTGAAATAGATGTTTCTAAGCATAAAGGAATTACGTTTGTGTGTGTGTGAAAGATTGAAAAAAGAGGTTTATGGGAATGAATAAGAGCCTTGGTGGCACAGCAGATTAAAGTGCTGTTAAGTAACACCAGCTGCCTGCAATTACTGCAAGTTCGAATCTCACCAGGCTCAAGGTTGACTCAGCCTTCCATCCTTCCGAGGTAGGTAAAATGAGGACCCAGATTGTGAGGGCAATAAGCTGACTTTGTATAAAAAAAGAACACCACTTGGGGGGGGGGGGCTGAAAGCCCTACAAAGCAGGTATATACAAAAGTATGAAGGCTATTGCTTAACGCATTGTAAGCCACCCTGAGTCTCTGGAGAAGGGCGGCATATAAATTGAACCAATAAATAAATAAATACTGATGCATCTGCTTCTCCAAAGGAATTTGGCCTTTTAGTTATATACTACTAAAACTCTCATGTCTCTAACCTTTAACTGGGCAAAGCGATGTATCAGAGGGCAAAGCTTTTTCAACAAAGGTACCTCAAAAGGTACCCATAAGGAAGCCTGAGCACCAAAGAATTGAGGCCATAAGGAAGGCTGAGCGCTAAAAAATTGAGGCCTTTGAACTATGGTGCTGGAGAAGACTCCTGCGAGTCCCTTGGACTGCAAGGCGATCAGTCCTAGAGGAGATCAATCCTGACTGCTCTTTAGAAGGCCAGATCCTGAAGATGAAACTCAAACACTTTGGCCACCTAATGAGAAGGAAGGACTCACTGGAGAAGAGCCTCATGCTGGGAACGATTGAGGACAAAAGAAGAATGGGACAACAGAGAATGAGGTGGCTGGATGGAGTCACTGAAGCAGTCGGCATGAGCTTAAATGGACTCTGGGGGATGGTAGAGGACAGGAAGGCCTGGAGGGATGTTGTCCATGGGGTCGTGATGGGTCAGACACAACTTCGCGACTAACAACATAAACAACTTCAAAAGGACTAACTTACAGAATGCTAGGATGCCTTACTCCTGTGAAAATGATATTTGGGAAAACTGTTGCTTCACCACTGCCAGATTGTTGCTGCTTCAGCACTACCACCGCGTGAATTGCACATGTGTGTTTATATCATCCTTCTCATATTAGATATCCTGCATTTGCCAGGCTTTCAACGCACAAACTTCTGATCAGCAGCTGTGCTTATGAGGAAGTCCACACATCTGGAAGGGACCAGCTGCTTTGCATGAATGTTTTGCATGCATTTGTGGATATTGAAGGAAGTTACCCCTCCTAGAAGAATGAAATATTTTGAGAAATATTTAAAAAGGCAGAATGTACGAGCCGAGGTGGCGCAGTGGTTAGAGTGCAGTACTACAGCTACTTCAGCTGACTGCTAGTTCAGCAGATCAGCAGATCAAATCTCACTGGCTCAAGGTTGACTCAGCCTTCCATCCTTCCGAGGTGGGTAAAATGAGGACCCAGATTGTTAGGGGGCAATATGCTATTTAGTACGCTGTCTTTGGTGTAAACTGCCCAGAGTCCTCAGAGAGTGGGCAGCATAGAAATATGACTAATAAATAAATAAATAAATAATATTTCCCTAAAGGAGAAACATGCTCTTGGAGAGCAGCCCCCACCTTTCTTGATATCCCCAGCAGGACTGGGCCATCCTATCTACAAGAAAAAAGACCTCCAGCTCCAGGGTGATGGGATTAAGACATCACCCTCCAGGACCTAATAGGATTAACCCATCTAGCAGCAGAGCTCAACACATGGCACAATCTAAGAACATTGCATCACCCAGCAAGCTTCAAGCAAGCCTAGGACTCAGCCTACAAAGTTAGCTATGACCCTTACAACAGCCAATAGAATACATGTTCTTGCACAGGAACAGGAAGTTCAAGTGCAAAGCAAAACTCCATGTGGTCAACTGCACCAGGACCATGTGCTTGATGCTTCTGTTCATCCTTAAACCATCTTTCCAATCAGCCTCCATGTTTCCAGTGTCTTTCTCCCCACTTGGAGCTGAACCAGATGGATATTTCTCCCAACAATATGTAGAATGGTGTGTGGATGGATAGGTTTAGCAAGGTATAGTGAACATATAGTGGTGCTTCAGCTATGCAATCTTCAACGTGACTTGAGAGGAGACAAGCAATCCATGTTCTTGTCTCCAAGTTTATACCAAAGCTAAGAAATATAATGCTAAATCTCAACTGCTGCTTTCTATTTTAAATTTTTTTTATTAGATTATAGAATAAAATACAAAAATATAAAAGCAAATAATAGGACACAGTGGGAAGGAACCCTAATCCTAACCTTCCCCAATGTGTTCTACTACTTGCTTTCAGCTGTTGCTCTCTTGCTAGTTAAACATAGCATTGCCTTGTTGTAGGTGAGATTAATAAAAGAATAACAAGAGTTGGAAGGCACCTTGGGGGTCTTCTAATCCAACCCCCTGCTCAAGCAGGAGTCCCTATGCAATTCCAGACAAGTGACTGTCTAGTCTCTTCTTAAAAGCCTCCAGTGATTCACAACTTCTGAAGACAAGCCATTCCACCGGTTAATTGTTCTCACTGTTAGGAAATTTCTCCTTAGTTCTCGGTTGTTTCTCTCTTTGGTTCGTTTCCATCCATTGTTTCTTGCCTTGCCTTCTGGTGCTTTGGAAAATAGGTTGATTTCCCCCCCTCCCTCAATCCTTTATTTTAGCAACTGAATATTTTTCTGTAACATTTCAAATGTGACAGTCTCCTCTACAACGCATTCTCTCCACTTGTGCGCTCAGAACTGTCGACCATTGGACAAGATAAAAGATTGATCATCTGCAAGAATTAACTGCATTCTACCATGAGAAAACATAGCATCTTTCCATTTCAAGCTTAAACAGCCCCAAAGAAACACACTACCTTATTAATTTGAGTCTAGGCATTAAAAAAAACCCCGTAGTGCCACTACTCAAATTGGCAATGCTATGTCATATTCTCTTTTCTTTGAGATGTGGAATGTTTCCCTTAATGCTCAGTCAGCAGTGGCAATGGAGACGTAGAAAGCTTGGACTTTAGAACGTGAACAAGATGTATAAAAAAAGAACAAAAACTAGACAGATGAAAGATTGCTGTTTTATAGGTGGCTGTATATTTCTGGTAACATCTGCTGCTGTCATCAGTAAACATTATTGCCATAAGAAAGACATTTCACTTCTAAGCACCCTCCACAGTGTACAGAAACTGTTATAATTGCTCCTTAGTTTTCTTCATGCGCTGTTTGAACGGTTGCCTAGTAAATCTACTTCAAGCCTACTCACCTCCAGAAGGTCATTCTGCTTGCAAAACCTCCAAAGCATTTATTATTATTTTTTACTGAGTCAAGTACCGCTTTAAAAGAGGATGACTTAAAGTTCATGCAGATATGAGTTTTAAAACCTTAAGGATGAAAGAAGCCATTGTATAAACTTTGCAATCTTTAGCCACGAACACAGAAGGCACGCTTATATTGCTATTGTAATAATATTAGGGCAAATCTTCATATAACTCAGAACAAAAGTCATATGTTGGTGTTGAATAGCTGCAGCGGAAAGCTTTTTAATAATATCAGAGAATCGCAGAGTAAATTACATGGTTATAGGTTGAGCAAGATCAGTAGTACAAGAGAAGAACATATATAGGAAATTCTGGATATTTCCTCAAGGGGTGAGCATTAACTGTCTCAGAGGTGGTAAACACTCAACAGAGTTGAGGATAAAAGAAAGATGGCAAAATCTCCCACCAAAATAGAAGTGGTGGCGCAGTGGTTAGACTGCAGTACTGCAGGCTGACTCACTGACCACAGTCAGGAGTTCGATCCTGACCGGCTCAAGGTTGACTCGGCCTTCCATCCTTCCGAGGTTGGTAAAATGAAGACCCAGATTGTTAGGGGCAGTAGGCTGACTCTGTAAATCGCTTAGAGAGAGCTGTAAAAGCACTGTGAAGCTGTCTAAGTGCTATTGCTATTGCTATATGATTCCATTCACCATGGCATTCAGCTTCTCCCATAAACATTGTGAGGTTGTTTGAGTTTCTAGACAGAGGCAGTCCTTCACTTCCAACAACATTCTGTACATTTTGAACATTGTCTGCCTTAAAAGTGTATCATATTTTTGGAGTTCATGGATGTACTGTTTTAATTTTTCACTACAGGTAGTCCTCGGCTTATAACCATAATGGAGCCTGACCATCAGGTGACAAACCCGATTTTATGACCTTTTTTGAGGCAGTCACTAAGCAAATGTGATGGTGCTAAAGCAGCTGCCATGGTCATAAAGTGGTTGTTAAAAGCACCATGGGCAGGGTTTTGCTGAAAACCAGAAGTGCCAGTTTTGGACAACTTAAGAACTCTGAGGAACTGAAGCTTCAGAAGTAATGTCTATTAGACAGATTAACAGATTAACAGAGATGGAAAGGACCTTGTAGGTCATCTAGTCCAATCCTTCACCCTGTTCTGTCCCCATCCTCCACACGCACAAACCCACACAGACAGTCGAGGGTTAAATAATTGGCACACACAAACGGTCCGTTATCAGAGGCTTGACAGTTCTACGGGAACCGGCTGCCAAGTTCTTTACTATAACAAGAAGGGGGGTGTTCCTCCACCAGATAACAAATGCAATACACACCGGCTGGGAAAAAACAGTCCAATTCACAATCCTTCAGCAGACTGAGGCTTTGCACCAAAGAAGCTTGCAAGAATTAACTTTGTCCGTCACAGAATCTAAACGGCCACACCCCTCCTTTATATAGGCTGTGGGGTGTGGTCCAATGACTCAGCTTAATCCCTGGCACGCCTCCTCCTCTGCTGTGATCATTTAGCATGCCTACGCTGACGTGGATCCAGCCACAACTTGTCTCCCTCATCACTCTCCGACCTATCAGAGACACCTGGCTCCTGGCCAATCTCCTCTCCTTCGGCTGACACCTGAGGAATTGTCAGAGAGGAGGAGCCGGGGGAGGGAGGCCTGGCCGGCTCCTCTCCTTCATGTTTGGAGCCTTCTTCCTCCGATACGATGGGCTTGGGGGTCGGAGCCACAACACACCCAAGCAGGAGACCCTACACCATTTCTGACAAATGGCAATCCAATCTCTTCTTGAAAGTCTCAAGTGATGAAGCTCCCACGACTTCCGAAGGCAACTTCTGTTCCACTGGTTGATTGTTCTCACTGTCAGAAAATGTCTCCTCATTTCCAGGTTAAATCTCTCCTTGTTCAGTTTTCATCCATTGTTCTTTGACTGGCCTACAGGTGCTTTAAAAAATAGCTTGACCCCTTCCTCTCTGTGGCAGTCCCTCAGATATTGGAATACTGCTATCATGTCTCCCCTAGTCCTTCTCTTCACTAGATTAGCCATGCCCAGTTCCTGCAATTTTTCTTCATATGTTTTGGTCTCATTCAGTCCCCTAATCATCCTGGTTGCTCTTCTCTGCATTTTTTCTAGAGTCTCAACATCTTCTTTATAGTGCAGTAACCAAAACTGGATGCAGTACTCTAGATGTGGTCTTACTAAGGCTTTATATAGTGATATCCTTGGTCCATGGACCGGCATGCCAGAAACTGGGTTGCACAAACAAGAGAAGCTCCATCCATGGGATGCAGGCAGCAGATGAAACCACACCCCCTCCGGTCCATGGAAAAACCTCTGTTTATGGAACAGGTGCCCAAAAAGTTGGGGGCCACTGTTCTAGGCAGCTGTCCTGCACATTCTGAAAGGATTAATCTTACCTTATTTGGGGAAGACTGTTTGGGAAGGCAATTTAAGATTGAGGGTCATGAATGAACTTCTGACAGTAATCCAGAAGACCCATAAGGCGTTTATATTCTGGTTTTAGCTACACCTGGATCTGGAGTTGATTTAGATGGATTATTCAATTCGACAGGTGGCCTGTACTTGGAAGCTGTCACCAGTAAAATCCACAGGCAACAACTCCGCACACAAAAATGTGTGGAATTTGTCCTCATAAGGAACACATTGTTCCTGCAAGTGGGAGTCCTCCAATGAAACAAAATAAGGGCCTTTCTTTTTTTCAAGAGAAAAAACATCTTCATTTCATTCAACTTAGTTCAGCAAAAACAATTCAGTTTCCCTCTTTCAAACAATTACGCCTTCAAAAAATTCCTTTGGCTTGGCTTCATTCAATTGTGGCGCAGATTGTTTGACACGCTCAGTCTTATATTACAAGCGAAACTCCATTAATCCATTATTGGCAGGTTGAATATTTGTTTTGTCTTGTCAAAAAATTTGGACAGAGCATAGAATGATTTGCTGGAACAAAGCAAACAATGCAAATAAAACCAATGATTTCCCTTATCATTTACTAATATAATCTCTGTCTGCCGGAAATTATATACACCAGACTCCTGAATATTGCTTAAATTATTATATGCCTGCTTTGCCTCTCTCTCCTCCCTGATTCAGAAGTACATATCTAGGCGTTTTTAATCAATCTAGGTGTCTTTGTTCCTATAATAACTCTAGAATAGAATAGAATAGAATAGAATAGAATAGAATAGAATAGAATA
>WNWU01000037.1:12999767-13010663 GCA_012654045.1 Ptyas mucosa
TAGAATAGAATAGAATAGAATAGAATAGAATAGAATAGAATAGAATAGAATAACAGAGTTGGAAGGGACTTTGGAGGTCTTCTAGTCCAACCCCAGCTTAGGCATTTCAGACAAATAGTTATCCAAGAATAAAATAACAGAGTTGGAAGGGACTTTGGAGGTCTTCCAGTCCAACCCCAGCCTATACCATTTCAGACAAATAGTTATCCAATCTCTTCTTAAAAACTTCCAGTGTTGGAGAATTCACAACTTCTGGAGGCAAGTTGTTCCACTGATTAATTGTTCTGTCAGGAAATTTCTCCTTAGTTCTAGGTTGCTTCTCTCCTTGATTAGTTTCCACCCATTGCTTCTTGTCCTGCCCTCGGGTGTCTTGGAGAATAGCTTGACTCCCTCTTCTTTGTTGCAGCCCCTGAAATACTGGAACATTGCTATCATGTCTCCCCTAGTCTTTCTTTTCATTAAACTAGAGATACCCAATTCCAGCAAACATTTTTTATATGTTTTAGCCTCCAGTCCCCTAATCATCCTTTTTTTTAAAAAAAAAAATTGATTTATATGCCGCCCTTCTCCGGAGACTCAGGCTGGCTTACAATGCGCTAAGCAATAGCCTTCATACTTTTGTATATTTATACAAAGTCAGCTTATTGCCCCCACAACTGGGTCCTCAATTTACCTACCTTAGAAAGGATGGAAGGCTGAGTCAACCTTGAGCCTTGGTGAGATTCGAACCTGCAATAATTGCAGGCAGCTGATGTTAATAACAGGGCTTTAGACCACTGTACTATCCAAGGCTCTTGCAGGAAATGCCCTCACCTTTTTCTGGAATAGTACTCAGTATAAATATTTGAGGTTTCAGAAAAATAAAAAAGTTATTTTTCTTTAGAAGTGTTTTCAATTTTTCTTTTGCTTTTCTGTTAAGCCTGGAGTATTCAGGATGGGGATGAACTTCATAATTCACTTTGCACTGAGCTTTTGAGAGTGACCGAAATAGTAAAAGTACAGATTACATCTGCCCCCACCAAACCCCAGGATGAAGTGAGGTAAGATTCTTTCCCAGTGAAAAGTAGCCGGAGTTCATAAATATTGTATTTAAACTCAACTATCTCCAACTCCGATCTCTAACACTGAATTTTATACAAACCAGAAGAAATTAATATAGAGTTGCTTAGTCTGTGGTTCAGCATCGCGTAATGTTGCATTTGAGCAAATCAGGCATAACATGTTTAGCAAGCTATATGAACACAGCCTGTTTGTTTCTCCATCTCTCTGGTGCTAGTATGCTGTGGCACATTTTGTATTTTCTAGCACATAACAGCTAAACAGAGTTGGAGGGGACCTTGTAGGATGTAGGTCATCTAGCCCAACACCCACACCAAAGCAGGAGACCCTACATCATTTCTGACAAATGGCAGTCCAGTCTCTTCTTGAAAGCTTCCAGTGCAATGGTGGGTTGCCTCTGGTTCACACCGGTTCTATAGAACCAGTAGTAAAACCAGCGGGAGGCTCCGCCCACCGACCCTGACGTCATCAAAATGCTTCTGTGCATGCGCAGAAGCTTCTGGGCTTGCGCAGAAGAGCGTGTGCGCATGTGAGCAAAGCGAGCACGCGCACATGGCCCCGCAACGAACAGGTAGTAAAGGTAAGTAGAACCCACCCCTGTTCCAGTGATGAGCTTCCACAACTTCCAAAGGGAAGCTGTTCCATTGGTTGATTGTTCTCACTGTCAGAAAAATTCTCCATATTTCCAGGTCGAATCTCTCCTTGTTCAGTTTCCATCCATTGTTCCTTGTCTGGCCTTTGGAAAATAGCTTGACCCCCTTGTCTTTGTGGCAGGCCCTCAAATATTGGAACAAATATATTTGAACAAATGTTCTCTCAATCTGTATCATTAAGTTGCCCTTATCTGCTACCCAAGTCCTTCCATGGAGTTCCACATACACTGTTACGAGGAGACGAGAATGGTTTGGAGGTTTTTTTCCCTACCCCTTTAATCAACCTTTTACATTACCACACCCTCCCATGAAATCATTCAGAATAAAATACTATAGTTTATAAACTTAGCAGGTCACCAGGTGAAACAAGTGGCCAATGGGATTTTAGGCAGCCCTATTGGATCCCGTGCAAGGGACGTGGTGGCTCAGTGGCTAAGATGCTGATCTTGTCAATTGAAAGGTCGGCAGTTCAGTGGTTCAAATCCCTAGTGCCGCAGTAATGGGGTGAGCTCCCGTTACTTGTCTGAGCTTCTGCCAACCTAGCTGTTTGAAAGCACATAAAAATGCAAGTAGAAAAATAGGGATCACCTTTGGTGGGAAGGTAACAGCATTCCGTGTGCCTTTGGTGTTTAGTCATGCCGGCCACATGACCATGGAGACTTCTTCGGACATTGCTGGCTCTTCAGCTTTGAAACAGAGATTAGCATCGCCCCCTAAAGTTGGGAACGACTAGCACATATGTGTGAGGGGAACCTTTACCTTTTATTGGATGGCATCTGGTTCGCTCGGAGAGTCATTCTCACTTCTCTGTATGCTTCTTCTAGTTTCTTGGTCTATCCTCTTGAGTTGTATCCAACTTCATCCTTCTTGCCTTGTATTTGCTGAATCTCAATGGTACCAGCTGCAACAGCCTGTTATATTCAATTACCTTGTGTCTTTTGGCTTTCTTAGGTTATTTAACCCCACCCTCCCTTCTTTCTGCAGGTGCACCAGGTGCTGTGGAAAAAATAATTATGGGGATGAGGAGGTTTCAGCCATTGCAGGACAGCATGCCCAGAGGATGGCAGCCACTTAAAGCTATTGCGACAGATTTGTTCCTGGTTTCAGCTACTATGGGCTGGCATCAAATTCACGGAAGCATATTTTAAAATCATGAGAGCCAATGATGAAGAACCGAGTCATGGCACTGTGAACTCTTCCTTTAGCAATAAACACATTCTTCATTCACCTGAAATTTTAAATTAAAAAAGGAAGAAAGGAAAACAAAGTCGACATTCTGCAAAAGGACCTAACTTAGCATTATTTCCCCCACTCCCACCAATGTCACATTAGCCCTGTAAGTCTCTTATGAAGCTAAAGTTGGAGTTATCTCACTAGTATCATGTGATTTCATACTGTTTGAGAACCGATTTGGTCTAGTGGTTGAGGCACCAGATAACAAGCAGAAGACCGTGAGTTCAAGTCCCACCTTAGCAATGAATACCAGCTGGGTGACTTTGGGCCAACCATTCTCTTTTAGCCCAATCTATCTCACAGTTCTGCCAACCTAGCAGTTTGAAAGCACGTAAAAAATGCAAGTAGAAAAATAGGGACTACCTTTGGTGGGAAGGTAACAGTGTTCCGTGTGCCTTTGGCATTTTGTCATGCCGGCCACATGACCACGGAGATGTCTCCAGACAGCACTGGCTTTTCGGCTTTGAAATGGAGATGAGCATCGCCCCCTAGAATTGGGAACGACTAGCACATATGTGCGAGGGTAACCTTTACCTTTACCTTTATCTTTATCTTACAGTGTTGTTGTGGAGAAAATAGGAGGAAGATGTATTGGAAGCTTCCTTGAGTTATTTGTAAAAATAATAAAGGAGGGCTACAAATAAATAAATGAATAAATGTGTGTCTAGACACATTTGTTTTGGCAAGTCATTTGAGTATTTATGATCTGCTCTCCTAAATCTAAAACTATCAATAGGTTGAAACCGTTTGTCCCTGATGTACTGAATTTGAACAAAAATGTCAGTTGCAAATTAACATTAAACGTGCTTGCACAATAATATCAATAGCACTTAGACTTATATACCACTTTACAGTGCTTTACAGTCCTCTCTAAGCGGTTTACAGTCAGCATATTTCCCCCAACAATCTGGGTCCTCATTTTACCCAGCTCAGAAGGATGGAAGGCTGAGTCAACCTTGAGCCTGATGAAATTCGAACTGCCAAATTGCAGTCAGCCGGCAGTCAGCAGAAGTAGCCTGCAGTACTGCACTCTAACCACTACACCACCGTGGCTTACAATAATGTATAGCATTAACCATTAATCTTGCACAATACAGTATACCATTAACCATTTTGTGTTATAATAAAAATTCATGTCATGTCTAATTGTCACGATGATGATCTATCTGGACTGGGACCACAATGTTCCATGAAGTCATTTCCTTTCCTTATTTTCCTACTGAAACTGCAAATTACTGGAATTGTAATTTGCTCAAAATAAAGACTTTGGATCAGAGTACCATCAAAAGCACAGGAGAAAAGATTTAACTTCTTCCTCAACTGCTACAGTTTCAATTCAAAGCTAGGACTCTTAAGGAAAAAGAGTGGTCAAGCTGTCAAAGAATGAAGTTTGATCCAAAGTTTCCATATTTGTAAAAAGAGAGTAACACTTAAACAGCCACCTTGGAACTTTTACACGCTTAAATAGTATCTGATCTCAACATGTTTTTTGTCATTGTTTTCAGCTACAATTTCTTTTTCGTGTGAATGACATGAGTCAGTTAAGAGTAACCACGGTGTTTGGGGCACCGTCCAGGGGTGGTATTCATTTACTTTCCCTACCAGTTCGCAAATGTGAGTGCGCGTTTGTGCACACTCCCTTCACTCGTACGTATCCCATCCACGCATGTGCCCGGCCTTCTGTGCATGTGCATTGCTGGCGCATGTGCCTTACACGCATGCACCTGCCCTCAAAAACATGCCTAAATAGGATGGCATACAGCCCGGGTGGGTGGCCCACCCACAATTTCTGCTACCGGTTCTCGTGAACCGGTCTAAACCAGCTGAGTAGCACCTCTGGCACCGTCAGTGGATCTGAAAGGAATCCGTGGCCAAAACAGAAGCTAAAGTTATGAAATTCATCCAGTCAGCACAGAACTAAGTGAAACTTTCATTTGAAATGATCGTACATTTGTCCAGCTAGGTAATTTGATTTTCCAGCTAAAGTGAGTTCGGTAGAAGATTGATTGAGGTGTCTTGCATTCCGTTTAGACTGTCCTGTACTTATTATGTTCCAGATCTTTAGCTCCTGTTCACATACAGAATTATATCTTTCATAGGACAATAGCAATGGTAGCTCTCATTCAGCTATCAAAAAGATAAGCATGATGTATAACCATGCTGTTAGTGAATGGTTTTTTTCCCCATGTTTTATTTGTTTTATTTATATAACATTCAATTTCCATCAAACGGTGTGTGATCTTGGTACAGTTATTTTTAAACAGCTATGATCCACATATTCGTTGTAGTATTCATCACAATAATATTAATAATATAATAACAATATTTAACATCATCTTCTTTTCCACATTAACATTTCCTCTTTTTTTATCTCCTCCTTTCTGACTTCTGTTTTTATTGCCTAGCCATTGATAAAATACATCCCGTATCAAAAAATATTCAGTTTCTTCTTTATCCTTAATAATGAGCATTAATCTATCCATTTCTGCACATTCTAGTATTCTCTTAATTACATTCCCCTCTGACGGGATCTCATCATTTTTCCATTGCTGTGCAAATACAATTCTAGTTGCGGTTAGTATATGCAAAACCAGATATATAATCTTTTTATCATATTTTTCTGGTAGAATGCCCAACAAAAATATCACTGGTTTCAAATTTATGTTGTTTTGTCACCTTTTCCAACCAAGTATGTATTTTCATCCAATATTTTTTAGCTTTTGGGCATGTCCACCACATATGGTAGTATGAACCAGATGATTGATTACACTTCCAACATTTAGCAGATCTATCTTTATACATTTTTGCCAGTCTTGCTGGTGCAAAATGCCATCTTTATAACTTTGGAAGTGAATGTTGATTAAGACAGCCCAGTGCAGAAAAGGAATTGGTTGGCTGCAGTGGTGAAATCCAATGTTTTTTACTACCGGTTCTATGTATGTGGCTTGGTGGGCATGGCAGGGGAAGGATACTGCAAAATCCCCATTCCCACTCCACTCTGGGGCCAGCCAGAGATGGTATTTGCCGGTTCTCCGAACTACTCAAAAATTCCGCTACTGGTTCTCCAGAACCTATCAGAACCTGCTGGATTTCAACCCTGGTTGGCTGGCATAGTCCCAACCAAATGAATAATACAAAACAGTCTATTCACACTTTGGACTGGAACTAGCTTGCAGGTTGAACTTTAGGCTGAAGTTTCTAGGGTGAACTTTAACAACATGAAAATGTTTTCCCCATTAGATTCATTATGGGAATATGTTTGTTTGATCGGTTTTCCAGCCATATACAGGTAATTCTCAACTTACAACCAGAATTGAGCCCAACATTTCTGCTCCTAAGTGAGACATTTGTGAAGTGAGTTTTCCCCCATTTTATGACCTTTCTTGACACAGTGGTTAAGTGACTCACTGCACTTGTTAAACTAGTAACACGGTTGTTAAATGAATCTGGCTTCCCCATTGACTTTGCTTGTCAGAAGATTGTAGAAAGTGATCACACAATCCCAGGACACTGCAATTGTCATAAATATGAGTCAGTTGCCAAGCATCTGAATTTTGATCACATGACCATGGGGATGCTGTAACAGTTGTAAGTGTGAAAAATGGTCATAAGTCACTTTTTTCATTGTAACTTCAAACAGTCACTAAACGAACTATTGTAAGTCTAGGACTACCTTTATTATTATTATTATTATTATTATTATTATTATTATTATTATTATTATTATTTGTCGCATTTCTATGCTGCCCAACTCCCAAGGGACTCTGGGTGGCTTACACAGAGAATAAAACAATGCAATAATATCCCATACAAAAGTTATAAGAAGACATTAAAACATTAAAACATTAAAACATTAAAACATTAAAACACATACACTCCAATTTGTGGCCGGGACTTGCAAGATCACTATAACGAGATCAATGGCCCCAGGCCTGCTGGAAGAGCCAGGTCTTCACCGCTTTCCAGAAGGCCAATAGGGTGGGGGCAGTCCAGACTTCAGGAGGTAATTGGTTCCAGAGAGTTGGGGCAGCCACAGAGGAGGCCCTCCCCTGTGGGCCCACCAGCTGACATTGTTTAGCTGACGGGACCCGGAGGAGACTGACTCTGTGGGATCTTACCGGTCACTGGGAGTTATGTGGTAGAAGGCGGTCTCGAAGATAACCTGGTCCTGAGCCATGTAGGGTTTTAAAGGTAATAACCAACACCTTGAATTGCCCCCGGAGATCGATGGGGAGCCAGTGCAGCTCGCGGAGAATTGGTGTAATGTGGGTGTATCTAGGTGCACCTACTGTAACTTGCGTGGCTGCATTCTGGACCAACTGTAGTCTCCGAACACTTTTCAAGAGTAGCCCCATGTAGAGTGTGTTGCAATAGTCCAACTGTGAGGTGACAAGGGCATGAGTGACTGTGAGGAGAGCTTCCTGATCCAAGTAGGGTCACAATTAGTGCACCAGATGAACCTGTGCAAAGGTCCCCCTAGCTACAGCTGCCAGATGTTGTTCCAATCTCAGCTGTGAGTCTAGAAGGACACCCAAATTGCGAGTTCGTTCTGAGGGGGGCACTTTCTCTCCCCCCAGAACCAAGGATGGACAATCACCATAGTCTTTAGGGGGCAATACCCAGAGTCATTCGGTCTTTAGATCCCAGTATGGCCATTGGCCATAGCAATAGCACTTATATACCTTATAATAGACTTATATACCTCTTTACAGTGCTTTACAGCCCTCCCTAAGCCTGAAAAGCTGCAAACAAAATAGGGCTTACTTAATGTGCATAAGACAGCAATCTCCCAAATTTTTCAATTTATGTGCAGATATGTTGATCTGAGAAGATCATGGTTGCAGTGCACAATGATTTGGTATAATGATTCACAAAATGTTTGCCAGATGGACAAACAAAGCAATTGACAAGGTAGTACCAAATAAAGTAAGTATCCCAAATAGATTCAGAGTGTAGGGTATGGATGAGGAAATTGTCTAATTTATGTTGTGATTTTTAAAAAAGGTTTGAGTGTTCATAGACTGGCCCTCAGTGGAAGATCTGCATTCATAAGCATTGTACCTGAAATTCTAGGATTTTCCTAATGCCAACCATTCTCAACGTGGTGCAAAGAGGTGCAAAGAATCTTTGAAATTCAAGAGATTGATGATGTTGAGCTATCATAGAGAAGAGGGGGTTGATCTCTTGAACTCCCTCTTATATTCTCCAAACCACCTGAGAGTAGGACCAAAAGTGATGGATCAAGCTTAACAAAGAGAGATCCAACTTCTGGATCAGAAGTCGGCAAACGAACCATTTCCGGGGAGGGGGCCATTTTCGCCCTCCCCAGGCTCCTAAAGAGGCTCTGGAGCCTGGGGAAAGCAAAAAATGGGCCTACTGGGCCCACCGTGCCATCGCATGCCAAAAGCGGGGGGACTGCTGGGGGAAGCGTGCGAATGCACGGGGGCGGGGCACCTAGAATTATGGGTGTGGGCACGGCTGCACGCAACTATCCACGCTCCCCCCACTTTTGGCACATGATGGCAAAAAGGTTAGCCATCACCGGTATAGGGTCTCCTGCTTGAGTAGAGAAGACCTCCAAGGTCCCTTCCAAACTCTATTATTCTGTTATAATGAATAACCGGACCCTCCCTCTTTTCAGGGCAAAAGCAAGATTGAAAAACTTGCAACTGTTTGATTCACCGTTGATTACTCCTACTCTTTTCCTTCTTCTCTTTACCACCTACTCTACTCCTTCACAAAGCAGGAGGGAAAAGCAATCGATTTCAAACTGCAAATTCTATCACTTGACTTCCTCTCCTTTCCTACATCATCTGTTTTATCCTGCCTTCCACACTGGGCTCTTTTGAAGAACACTCTTTTGAAGCAGTGTTCTACTGCTCTTCAGGGGATTGAACACATTTCATCCCAGCCCTCACCTTCTTGTTATAGAAGTTTGTTATAGAAAGTTTGAAAGCAGTTTCTGAGTTAGGAAAGTTTCATATCATCACTTTAGAGATTAGAGTAGAGGAGTCAAGGGGATCCAATGGCAGGAAAACCCAATAAAGTCTTCTTTGTGGTGCTTCTGATGGGAAACAATTTGATTTTTCCCCATTTTCAGTATCTCTCTTTGAAATTAATGAAAGCCAGGGGAAGTGCAAGGAGCCACGAAGGAAGAGAAACCAGAGATTGGTAGTTGTGAGTGGGAAATACATCCATCTCAAGTTGGTAGGACAGTTAGTAAGAAACAATGGCCTAGAGACTTGCTTTTCCACATCACTTTGTAGCATCTTCAGAATAAAGAGTTGCAATAAATATCCAACCAGAAAATTGGGGAAAAGGGGACAAAATTCCCAGAGGCAATGGGCATAAATGTTAATGAAATTTCATCCATAGAAAAGGTTATTGTCAGCACCCCAAGTTTCATTCGTCTCAGTGCTGACATGAAAAAAAAAGAAAAAAGAAAAGGAGAGAGAAGAAGCAGGTTGACCTTTCGCACAATTACTACCCGGCAGATAATATCACCTAGGAGATGGGTTGGGAGGGGGACATTCCTGTGAGATGAAGTAGTGAGAGGGACTTGGAAAATGGCCAATGAGAATGAGAATTGAGGGACGGAAAGGGAAGGGTTTGGGGGTTAGCAGGTCAGTACTGGCACCGATGGAGTCGGGACCAGACATGTTCGTCCTTAATAAATGAAAGATTTCATCAAAGACTATTTGTTTGGAAAATGTGATTTATTTAAGACAACGTCGGAACCTGACAGTTATTTTACAAACTTAATATGAACTGAGCCAACCAGTTTTTCCACTATTTCTGTCTCCATTAAAGCGGACATTGGAGAACTTTCTACAGATAAGCACTAATATTTCAGACATTCTGTTATTTTTTGTCATTTTAGGTAAGTTTCCAAGTTATAATTACTTAACTACATCTCTCTGTTAAATTATTTTTTGAGTCCCATATGGTATGCAGTTATGCAGTTAAGAACTTCTGATTTACAACATTGTTGAGATGATCTGCCAACCCCATTTTATCCCCGGTGCTCATAACTCTTGTTGCCTGTCATTCCCCATGTCATAATTTATGCAGCTATCCTGTGGTGGTTTTTTTCTATACTGTCAAAAGATTGTTCTTTCTTGAAATCCATGAGCCAGCCATACAGCCATACAGCCATGGTGCACAAATATATGACTTAAGGCTCTATTTTACAAAGGTTTCTTCATGTGAATAGCCTAGCTATATCATTGATATAGCTCTCTTTCTTTCTTTCTTTCTTTCTTTCTTTCTTTCTTTCTTTCTTTCTTTCTTTCTTTCTTTCTTTCTTTCTTTCTTTCTTTCCTTCTCTCTCTCTCTCTCTCTCTCTCTCTCTCTCTCTCTCTCTCTCTCTTTCTTATCCCACACTCAAGTGATATTTCTTGGTCACTTTCTTACTTTCCAATGTATGTAAACCACCCCAAATAATTGAGGCTTTGGGCAATGTATAACGAAGCGGAATAAGACTGAAAGAAATAAGCAAGAAAAAAATATAAGATATAAAGAATATAATCATTACATAATGGTTATCCACTACTATTAAGGTCAAAGGCATGTCAGATGGGATAGTTTTAATAGTTTCACAGAATGCCATGAGGATGAGGTCAAGCATATCTCAGACAAGTATGAGGACTGTTACTGAAAAAGCCTAACACTGGACTTACACATCATGCAACTCTAGAGTACAGTAGGTCCTTAGTAAGTGCATAGGCACTTCCATAGGCATATGGACCAGATGGTCAGAGCCAGTTGTGACCAGGTACTTTGTGAATGTGGAGTTATATAAAGATTTCTAAACACACACAAAAAGAACTACTCTGCCAATTATTATCAGGCACAAGGAATCAGGACTATTTGTAAGCTTGCAGCATAGAAGATGTATTCAAGCCAATAGATAGATAGATAGATAGATAGATAGATAGATAGATAGATAGAT
>WNWU01000037.1:13010673-13039002 GCA_012654045.1 Ptyas mucosa
GATAGATAGATAGATAGATAGATAGATAGATAGATGGATAGATGGATAGATGGATAGAGGATAGAGGATAGAGGATAGAGGATAAATAGATATAGATAGATAGAAGATAGAATTTTTTATTGGCCAAGTGTGATTGCACAAGGAATTTGTCTTTGGTGCATATGCTCTCAGTGTACATAAAAAGAAAAGATACATTCATTAAGAATCATAAGGTACAACACTTAACGATAGTCTATATCATTACACAAGATCTATACAAATCTATACAAAAGAATCTAGTCAACTAAAGTTCAACGTTAAATTGGCACCAGATCAGAGTCAAGGGAAGTCAGGAGGCATTGGAATTGAAACACTTGTGAGAATGCAACGACTCAAAACTGATGACATGCTGAACTCTGCCTCCCAGCTCTGACTGCTCTTCTCCTACAATTATCGATAGACTAAAAGATTTCTGATCTGTGACGTAATTTCAATATAGCACAAGATTCAAAGCTCAAGCTTGAAGTATATCTGCCATCCTTATTCAGGTAGACAATCATATTATACATTATAATCTATCTAGTTGTATTCAGGAAGGAAAAGGCCAAAATTTCAATTGTTTCTACATAGCCATCTGAGATATATTTACTTGCCTACAGTGCAATTCTTTATAGATGCTCTCAGAAGGAAGTGTGCTGTTGAAAGAAATATCCTTCTGGGTTCAGTTCTAAGTAGGGAAAAAGACACTGGATTCATGGAAGTTGCTTGGAAAGAAGGTTTATTGATGAACAGGATCACATGGCTTGAGTTCCTGAGCAGAAAAGAGCAGAGATGCTGAGAGTGCCTTGGTTTTATGCCCCTGTTGGGCTTTGAATTTGAGCTTGTATTCTGATTGGTTGTCAGACTCCCATGGGGCCATGCAGGGGCAACTCTGTAGGCTGTGTTTTGAGTCCAAGTTTGGTTGAGCCTTGCTGTGGGTGATGGATTCTTCCCAGGTGCCATGTAGAGATGGGTAGAGAGCTAATCCTACCTTTGTTGGATCTTGAGTGAGGGCATTTGTCTATGAATAGACCTAGCTATCTCTTTATCTCTTAGGTGCGGATACCTGCTGTGGGCTATTGAGGATGGTAGGGGCCAGGGGTGAAATCCAGTAGGTTCTGACAGGTTCTGGCGAACCGGTAGCAGAAATTTTGAGCAGTTCGGAGAACTGGTAGCAGAAATTTTGAGTAGTTTGGAGAACCGGCAAATACCACCTCTCGCTGGCCCCAGAGTGGGGTGGGAATGGAGATTTCGCAATATCCTTCCCCTCGAGTGGGGAAGGAATGGGGATTTTGCAGTATCCTTCCCCTGGAGTGGGGAGGGAATGGAGATTTTGCAGTATCCTTCCCCTGCCACGCCCACCAAGCCACACCACACCCACCAAGCCATGCCCACAGAACCGGTAGTAAAAACATTTGGATTTCCCCACTGGTAGGGGCTATTAAGAGAGAGTCTGCTTCCTGCCTAAAAAAACATGTTTCTCCATTTCTCATCCAGGGAAATATGATATTCTGCCTTTTTAATATTTCCTCGAATATTTCATTTTTCTAAGAGAGGGATGGGTGCTAACTTCCTACAGTGCTTAATACAGCTTATTCTCGATGGTTATAGAAAGCAGCCTTTACTTAGATTATTTATCTCACAATACAACTTGGCAAAGGTAGCCACTGGTTACCAAATGCAATTACAATTCAGGTGTCTGCTGTATCTTTCTTGATAAGCTGAGCAGTAGCGTGTATACTGTTTGCATGTGAGTAAAAGTGAGGAACCAGATACCATTTATCTCTGGAGAAGGTTGAAAGTTTGAGCTCAGTATATTATTACAGCTGTCTGGAATGAACACACACACACACACACACACACACATGCTGCTTTCATAATTGATTAATGGGAAGGGAATGAGGTCTCTTGATAAAGACTTGCAAACTTTGAGTATTACATTTCTTTCCTCGTCTCACCATTACACAATATAACACCATTCAGTAAGGCCCGAAATGTGCAAAGTAAATACAGATCAAAACTATCGCTCAAACGAAGAGCAAAATATTAAAAGACTATCTCTTTTAAATAAATTGATTAGATGAGGGAATTCTGGAGTATATATGTGCTTATTGGGTTCTTTCTTTTGCACTCTTTGTTTTTTTTCTCTCTTCTAATAAACTCCTTAATCTACACTGAAATCTTCTCTTTGTAGCTTGCCTGAGGGCACCTCTGTGGAATTACAAAATAAATAGTCTCTCCAAACATGATAGTTGGAAGAATATTCACCGAAATGTTTCCTATAACTTCCATGTTTTCTGGCACACTGTCCAGAGGTGGGTTTCAGCAGGTTCTGACCAGTTCTGGAGAACTGGTAGCGGAAATTTTGAGTAGTTCTGAGAACCGGTAGTAAAAATTCTGACTGGCCCCACCCCCATCTATTCTCTGCCTCCCAAGTCCTAGCTGATCAGGAGAAAATGGAGACTTTCCCCTGGATTAGGGAGGGAATGGAGATTTTACAGTATCCTTCCCCTGCCACGCCCACCAAGTCATGCCACGCCCACCAAGCCACGCCCACAGAACTGGTAGTAAAAAAATTGGAAACCCACCACTGATACTGTCCAACAGATTAAAATAACACTATGTCCCCAAAGTCTAGAAAAAGGGTATTTGCTTTCATTTTCTGATACTTGACCAACTCCTCACTTCCAAAGTGACCATAGAAAAGCAGCAAGTTTAGTTTTTAGCAGAAGAGGACAGTCTGTGACCCTTGGGATGTCATTTGGTCCAGCGGTAAAATCCTTTGAAGTCTAGAACACTGTCTAGAATGGCATACTGTAGGTTTCCTGTTTCTAAGTTAAACCAAACTGGTTCAGTATGGATTTTACTCAGTGGTGAAATCCAAAATTTTTTATTACCGGTTCTGTGGGGTTGGTTTGATGGGCATGGCAGAGGAAAGATACTGCAAAATCTCCACTCCCACCCCACTCCAGGGGAAGGACACTGCCCAATCTCCATTCCCACCTCACTCCAGGGGAAGGATACTGCAAAATCTCCATTCCCACCCCACTCTGGGGCCAGCCAGAGGTGGTATTTGCTGGTTGTCTGAACTACTCAAAATTTCCATTATTAGTTCTCCAAACTGCTCAAAATTTCCACTACCAGTTCTCCAGAACCTGTCAGAACCTGCTGGATTTCACCCCTGGTTTTACTACATTTCTGCAAAGAGATCTCATCAAATCTCAATTTTTCAACCATATTCTACTTCAATTGGCTCTTCCTATTGCAACTGATTATACGTTCATTAATGTCTTTTCAGATATGGCATTTTTTTGATGCAATGTTGGTCAGTTTTCTTTTCTTTTTTTTTAATATGGACTTTTGAGATCATATTCTTCATATGGGATGGAAGCTTCCAAGTGTTAATCTATGACTAGTATCTTTTTTTCTTGCTCTGGATCTCTCCTCTTCAATCAGGAAAAAAATGGAATTCAACAGAAATAATGACACACTGTTTCTGTGTATGCAAGAGACCTTTGAATCAATGGGGACATTTTCCATGCTTCTGTTGAGCATTTCATGAACTTTTTTATGACAATTTGCATGCTTAGTGGTAGAACACAAATTTTATGAAGCAAATGTTGCTAGTTCGGTGCCTGGTATCTCCAGCTTCAAGATTTCCTTCAAGATAACCTTAGCTGGAAAACATCCTTGATTGAGCCTCCTTGGAGAACTATACTAGATGTGGGTGAGCAAAATCAATGAAATTATATATTTCAAAAACATAATAAATTAGCAATGAGGGACAATCTCTCCATGTAGAAGAAGGTGGATCCCAATTTGAAGAGAAATACATTTGAATAGGCCATGTATTGATATATAGGTTTACTTATACAAGTATGCAATCATTAACATGAATCTCCAATATATTATAGTAATCAGATTCTTCCTTTCCTTTAATTGCAAGTGTTAATCTATTCATTTCTGTACATTCTACTATTTTCTTAATCACATTTTCACTTGCAATTAAAGGAAAGGAAGTATCTGATTACTATAATATATGGGATTTATTTTATCAATGATTAGAGAATAAATATGAAAGCAATAAAGTTAAATAAGTTAAGAAAAGAAATGTTACAACAATAGATTTGTTAAATATTAAGTATCAGTATTAAAATAAGAGTGGATATAAATAATGAATATGGTGGTAAGCTTTACTCAGACAACACACTGTTTAATGAATGATGAAATGTTTGTGTAAAAAGAAAATAAAAAATGAAACAAAAAACCAAAAACCATGAATCTCCAATAAATTGTCAATTATAATTTATCTCTCCCATTCATAAGAACTAGTAGCACAATAGCTCTTGGGCAATCAATGCATAGTTCAAAATTTCATGATAATGACATTTTCAAACAATACACCTAATGATTAAGAAAGGCTGGAAAATTCTTCAGCCTCTAAGATTTTTGTGGCTGTTACCCTCTTGATTTTTTTTTTTTTTCAGAAGTGCCGAATCAACAGGCCTTTCCTCTGCATTATATATATTTTCAGTTCTAACATATTTTACTTCAAGCTCATCTTAGATGGAATTGTTTTGACTAGGGATCTCAGGATTTACAGCTGTACTTTTATTCCCACCCCCCCACCCCAATTTTATGTTATTGCTTGACAGCATATCTTGGAACTGGAGCAGTGAGAAGCAGAGTCTGTGAATCTTCCAAGTAGATACAACAAAGGAGGCCCTAAATACCATGCTGGTATTATGTATGGTATTTTTCCATTTTATTATGTTGAAACAAATCTTGCTGAGCTCTTTCCTTGCCTCATTTATCTCTCTTTGAAATTCTTGAAGATCAGCAGCCAAAGGCAGGAGAGCTATTATAGAAATATGTTTGGGGAAACAAAAAAGTATTTGCATGCAATTCGAACTTTCGATTTTCTGAGCTGCTGTGGGCAGCTGTCTTACACATTTAACCCAACATATGTGCCTTGGCTGAACTTCATATTGAGACTGTAAGTGACAAACTCGGATATCAAAGAAGTATAACCAGCTTGCCTGGTTGCAGCCAAATGTTCCTGCCTTAAAGACGGAAGAGTTTTTTTTCAGGGGTGAAATCCAGCAGGTTCTAACAGGTTCTGGAGAACCGATAGCGGAAATTTTGAGTAGTTCAGAGAACTGGCAAATACCACCTCTGCCTGGTCCCAGAGTGGGGTGGGAACGGAGATTTTGCAATATCCTTCCCTTGCCATGCACATCAAGCCATGCCCACAGAACCGGTAGGGAAAAATTTTGGATTTCACCCCTGTTTTTCCCCCCCTTATGTAACAAACCACAGCTGTAATGAAGATGTGCAGTTGGGACTAGTATAATAATGCAAGGAAAAAAAGGTTAACTCTGCTTCTCCTTGACTGTTTGATTTTTCACCTCAGGTTCTTTTCACTGTTTTAGAAACGCATCAGTGCCATTTTAAGAGCTGTGGTGACCTAGTGGTTAGAATGCAGTATTGCAGGCTAATTCACTGTTCACTGTCAAGAGTTCAATTCTGACTGGTTCAAGGTTGACTCAGCCTTCCATCCTTCTGAGGTCAGTAAATGAGGACCCAATATGCTGACTCTGTAAACTGCTTAGAAAGGGTTTAGAGTAGAGAACTATGAAGTGGTATATAAGTCTAAGTGCTATTGCTAAGTGCCATTTTTGATCTCCCGATGTCTTGTTTGATTTGACTTTGTGTTTAGAATGGACGCCAGTGATGATACATTGTGTTTCTGGGATTACTTCCACAGAAGAAATCACTCTCTAGATGACTCTAAAGCGCAAACAAGATGGTAGTGAAGCTGGAATGGAAATGGGCCATTGACTAGATTCATACAACCCTCAATCCCCATCTGTTGTGTTTCATTTCCCCATCAATGTGTGGGTGAATGGTGTACATAAAAAGACATACACTTTATTTCTGCCTGGATATATTGCAAAACAAAGAAAACAATGAAACATAGTGGCCAAAACCTGGTTTATTTAAAGCAGCCACTTTGAAGATACAACGTAAAGTTCTGCATTATTCTGCATTCTGTAACAGCATTACCAAAAAGGCATTAAGAGTTGTTAACCTACTCTTGTGTAGCTTCTTCTCCGGTAATATTGAACTGCAAACTAGGGCATACAAAACTTTTGCTAGACCAATTCTTGAATACAGCTCATCTGTCTGGAACCCGCACTGCATATCAGACATTAATACAATTGAATGAGTCCAGAGATATTTCACAAGAAGAGTCCTCCACTCCTGCTCACAACAGAATACCTTATGCCACCAGACTTGAAATTTTGGACTTAGACAACTTAGAATTTCTCTGTCTTCGGTCCAACCTAAGCATAGTACATAAAATTATCTGCTACAATGTCCTACCTGTCAACGACTACTTCAGTTTCAACCACAACAATAAACGAGCACACAATAGATACAAACGTATGGTAAACCGCTCCAAATTTGATTGCAGAAAATACGACTTCAGTAGCGAGTTGTCAATGCCTGGAATGCACTACCTGACTCTGTGGTTTCTTCCCCAAATCCCCAAAATTTTAACCTTAGACTGTCTACTGTTGACCTCACCCCATTCCTAAGAGGCATGCATAAGTGCACCAGCGTGCCTACCATCCCTGTCCTAATGTTCCCTTTTATTTGTATCCATTTCATGTATTCATAATCATGTTTATACTTATATCTGTTATCTAATACATGCTTGACGAAAAATAAATTAAAAAAATTATTAAACTTGCAAACAATAAATAGGGTATCTATCCTGATAGTAAAGCAGCAAAACCATTCATGTGACCTCCTTATTAGTTATCCTCTTTCTATTAAGTCAGCATGTCAGCTATATTCTCTTGGCTAAAATAGGTGGGGTGGATGGAGCAAGGATGAAGCACAAGGAGAAGAAACTAAAGGGAGAAAGAGCAGGAAAAGGTTAAAGCCAGATGCCAGGAACAGATGGCTTGTTCTGCTTTTTCCTCTTTAATGCAGTTTATTTCATTAATAGCTTGTAAGTGCTATGAAGAAACTGATGTAGAGGAGAAAAATCTACAATGACCAGCTTTTCTAAATATACCATGGATATAGTACCTTCCACTCAGATTGGAATTAGAACCCTGAAAATCACAGCCTGCAAGAAATTATGGGCTCTGGTTAGTTCGAGATACAGGCATAAGAGATCGGAAAAGTCCTGTTATCTATCTTCTATCTACATATATTTAAAAAGGATGGATGGATGTATATTTGTTCTAGCATAACTCTGGAATGGCTCGAGCAATTTCAACTAAACTTGGTACACAGATGACTTACCCTCTGGAAACAAATTCTGTGGGGGTAAGACACCCCTGCTGTGTGTGTGTGTGTTCCAACATAATTGTGGAACACCTGAGCCGTTGAGGAGACCAAGTGCAGCGTCCTAGAGCGGCAATTGTTTGAGATGTCAGTTCCTTCGCAGCTTCCTCTAGAAAGCCAGCCATGACGTTCGCCCTCCAGTGGGCCAATGGGGAAGCACCTGATGAATTTGGGACAAAGTGCCAGGATCATAGAAAGGGCGGGAAAGAGGAGCGGATAGGAGGGGGAAGGGAGAAGGCAGGGATGATGGGCATGGGAGTAGGGGGAAGAAAAGCCCTTCCCAATGGCTCCCTCTCAGACAAATGCTTCGATGTCTATAAATACACGGGCAACGCAGGGTTATTGGCTAGTAGTTGATAAAACATTAGGTATTCACTGCTGGGTAGATCTTCTCCATGGCTTAATTAAAGCAATATTAAGAAGGCCTTGACCTGGCAGAAAATGATGCCAGCATAAAACTTTGCTACTTCCACTGTCTGTTCTGGATCGCTGCCAAATTAGGGGTGGGCATATTCATGCAGGGCAAATTAGGAAAAAGGACTGGTACATTTCCCTCCCCTCTCACCAAATGTCACCAGCTGTAGGACAACACCCACCAATTATTCTCCTTGACACAGACTGAAGTTGCAGCAGGAAAGAAGGGGCGCTTTGACAGACCGCCAGACCGACAGATTTTGTTATCTGTCAGAATTCTCTCCTGCTTTGCACAAGTAATGTACAGGTCTGCTATTTTCCCTTACGCACAACCCTCTTTCATTTTGCGACACCACTATCAGCTCCAGTGCTGCAGATATCTGGATCATCACTAGATATCAGCAAGGAAATTCAGCAGACTCTAATCCTAGCTGCTCAAACTTTCCAATCAGAAAAAAAATAAATGCCCCTTGAATGGTATGATAGGACATTATGTGTCTTCCTGGAGATTGAATGGAAATTGAGACGGCTGAGGAATTCTGTAATGACTGAACAATGACATTCTGGAGGGTCACACTTCCTGGTAACTAGAATTTTCTAAAAGTGTTCTTCTCCTTAAAATAAATACATCCCAAAGCAATCTCTGTTGCATAAAATAGAATAGAGAATGATAAAGACATTGCAGAGAGAAAAATTCAACCCGTCAGTAGCAATCGGAGAATTTGCTTGTGCTGTTACTCATGTGATAGAATATATAATTGGAGTGGCTCCTTGCTATAAATATTGGAGCATGGCTTCCCATCCGATCTAAAACTGATCTCGGAAATCGTTTTACCGACAACCATACAGAAGGGCTTTCTTTCCTTCTTTCTGACACATCAAGGAGACTAGCTGCGCTTGGCTTTTCTGTGATCATGAGCAGACACCTTCCCTGTGAATACAGTGCAAGTTCAACTCCATACCATGTCCTGAAACACTACATTGTCTTTTCTTGGATTTTTAGGGCAAGCACAAAGAACTTGAGGGGGGAAAAAAAGAACTTGAAGGACTTTTTAATACTTAGTTATCAGTACATGTGGTACCTTGCTCAATAGTACTAACTGTGAGATGGATCTTGGAGTCCTAGTGGACAACCATTTAAATATGAGCCAATGGTGTGCAGCAACTGCCAAGAAAGCCAACACAGTTCTAGGCTGCATAAACAGGGATAGAATCGAGATCATGTGAAGTGTTACTACCACTTTATAATGCCTTGGTAAGGCCACACTTGGAATATTGCATTCAATTTTGGTTGCCACGATGTAAAAAAGATGTGGAGACTCTAGAAAGAGGGCAGAGAAGAGCAACAAAGATGATTAGGGGACTGGAGGCTAAAACATATGAAGAACGGTTGCAGGAACTGGGTATGTCTAGTTTAATGAAAAGAAGGACTAGGGGAGACATGATAGCAGTATTCCAATATCTTAGGGCTGCCACAAAGAAGAAGGAGTCAAGCTATTCTCCAAAGCACCTGAGGGTAGGACAAGAAGCAATGGGTGGAAACTAATCATGGAGAGAAGCAACTTAGAACTAAGGAGGAATTTCCTGACAGAACAATTAATCAGTGGAACAACTTGCCTCCAGAAGTTGTGAATGCTCCAACACTGGAAGTTTTTAAGAAGATTTTGGATAACCATTTGTCTGAAGTGGTGTAGGGTTTCCTGCCTAAGCAGGGGGTTGGACTAGAAGACCTCCAAAGTACCTTCCAACTCTGTTATTCTATTCTATTCAGGTGGTCCTTGGCTCATGACTGGAATTGAGACTGGAATTATGGTTTGAAGTCATAGTGATATTGAAATGGATCACCACATGATCATGCCCAATTTTATGACATTTTTGCAGCGAATGCCTCAGCTGTGAAAAGCTGAGTCCATTTTTTCTAAAACTTCTGTGTTTTGCTGGATACCGGAAGCAAAAAAACACCACAATCCTGTGGCTGTGGGAATGCTGCAAATTTCTGTAATGCGAGCTGGTTGTCAAGCACACAAAATGTGATCATTTGACTGTGAGGGGAAGGTTTCAGCCACTGGAACTTCAAAAAATGGGCTGTAAGTAGCTCTGGGGAGGCCCACGGTAACTTCAAACAGTTGCTAAAAGACTGATCACTAAGTGAGAACTATCTATAGAAAGGTACTGCTTAGATGTTAAAAAATGGAAGCTAGAATGACTTATGAAAAATGGAATGTGCTGGAATGAGTTTTCATGGGACAATGAACACAAACCCCTGGAGTCTGGTTTCTACAGATTTCTTCTTTGTTTATAGTGGCATCTGTGGCCTCCACAGAAAAAAAAGGGAAAGCATATAATGTACATGAAGCAGATGATTTATACGTATGAAAGTTGTTTATTCTCAGAGGAGATAGATCAGAAATGAAGTCAATCAGAAGTCTTATCACAGGAGAAGTAGTGTGTAATTTAGAGAAAGGAAATAAAAAAAAACTACCAATTTATTTATTGTATTTTGTGTTTTTATGTATTTTATTGTAAGATGCTGAGAGTCACCTAAAAGTGAAATGGGCGGCTATATAAATCAAGTAAATAACTAAATAAAATTTCTTCAATGTAAGTTCCTTGGAACACATTGCAACTAACTTCCAAATAAACAAACTTGTGCTTTGAAGTGGGAAATCTACAGATAATAATTTAACAATAAGCTTTACTGTCCCTAGTAGAATTTGCTGTGCAGTATAGGGCATATATTATAGAATGCTAAGCAGGAAGGTAGGCCCAAAGGATACAGACAACTGAATTTCAAGTAAAAACTTTTACTGGGAAATCAAATGGGAAGTAAAACAGGCATAGTGTTTCATTAAAGAGGCAAAAGAATATAATTGTTGATTTTTTTAAACTGCTAACCTGTCCTACATAGTCTCAGTGAGGCATCTTGGCATAAAATTCCTTTTTTAAATGACCCTGTAATCCCTTAATTTGGGGTAGAGTCGGGTCACATGATTATTCTGGAAAGTTCTAAAGCAGAGGTGTCAAACTAGAGACCCACAGGCCGGATGCATCAGGCCACACCCACCCTGACTCCACAAAGGCAAAAATTTTATGCAGCCCTTCTGAGCTCTGTTTTCACTGGCAGAAGGCTGCAAGAGGCCATTACGGCCAAAAACTGAGCCCGGGAGGCCCACACATGGCCCTCCTGAGCTCTGTTTTTGCTGGCAGAGACACCGCGGGCTGATACTTTTTTGTTTCCAGGGTGTAAGTTACTTTCATTTACAGTCCGCAAGGCTTGATAAACAGTCTTCAGAGGAAGGTTATCAACACCCACCTATCTCATGTGGAACGCTACCAAAGAGCTAATTTCCAGATGCAGGGCGAGGCCAAACTTGGCACAGAGTCACAAACAGACGTTTCAAATCTTGAATCGGCCAGATGAACTAACTGCTTCCTGGAAAAGCTCACGTCCCATTTGCTTCTCTTTTATGTCTTATGGGAGGTGCCAATCATCTCCAAGCCTTACTCCCAAGTCGACCCTGTTTCCTTAATTGTCTCCTGGCAGCTCTGCGCATGTGCACACTAGGAACAGGCTCATGCTGTTCTTCTGCCTCACTGATGTCAGACTCCAGAGACTCCGAAGGCAGCAAAGAACTACCAGATGGCCTTGGCCCCCTCTCTGCCTTTGACTCAGAATCATCGTCCGAGCCTTTCCCAGACTCCAGGACTGGCCCACGTTCCTCCCCAACCTCCTCACTGTCCGAATCTGCTGTGAGCACTGGTCACAAGTAGCATTTTTCAGTGCCATTGTACCTTCAAACAGTCACTAAACAAATGGTTGTAAGTCAAATATTTTTATTGCTTTGAGTTGGACGAAGTTTTGTAGGTATGTCATTGTATTACCAAAACAGCTTTGTCTCAACACTGAAAGTACATGGGCTTCTTTGGTGCTCTTCTTCTCAAACTGGTAAATACAAAGGCCCTTCTCTGACTGAAACTTTGGCAAGCTCTGCAGGCAACGTAACAGATTTTAAAGGTCAGATAGCACCACAAAAGAGAAGCTATTCTTCAAAATAGAAAGGGATTCTGTGTTGATTAAGGTAGACTGCTTCTAACAGATGGAATGGAATGAGTCTGAAAATCACATTAACAAATATGGGTGAGACGGTACGCTCATGTTTTTCTCAGTGGTTTTTCTCAAACCGCTTCTTTTTGTTAAACACAAACTCATTAAGCTAACTATCATTAACTTTATTTACAAAAAGGACTGTCTAAAGCAGAGGTCTTCAAACTTGGCAGCTTTAAGACTTGTGGACTTCAACTCCCAGACTTGAACTGACCATACCTCAAAGGGGATCTTGGCTCCCTCTAGGAAGTGTTGCCACAATAGAAGAGCCCAACAAACAGCAAAGGCTTCCTTCCCCCATACTTCCCATCTCTGCTTGGTGTCCATGAGTTTTTTGGACACATATGCGCAAGGGAGCAGCCGTCCTTGGGGATTTTCCTGGAGGAGCACTGCTGCCACTGCAACATCACTGGCATCAGCCTGGACAATGAACTGCTTATCTAGGTCCGGGTGCTGAAGGATGGGCTCCTCTGCAAACAGCCGTTTCAAGCTTTCAAATGCTTTTTGACAGCTTAGTGTCCAGGCTAACGGCTGTGTCGGCCACGGCTTTGTGGGGGAAGGTCCTGTCTTCAGCAGTTTGGTAAGCAGCAGAGCCACTTCCACGAAGGCTGGGATGAATTGCCGGTAGAAGTTAGCAAACCCCAGGAAATTTTGTAGCTGTTTCCTGGTGTGAGGGGGCTGCCAGTCAAGTACGGCTCACACTTTCCCAGGATCCATCTCTATGCCTTTGTTCGACACTCGGTAGCCCAGGTAGTTCAGAGAAGTTTTGTGAAACTCACATTTGGACAGCTTCGCATAAAGTTTTGCGGCTAACAGTTTCTTTAGTACTTGTCGGATTGGTTTCACAAATTTCGGCTCAAATTAAAAATACCAATCCCCATAAAATTTAAAATTTAAAATACTGCTTAAGCCAGCCTGGTTTGTTTGAAAAGGTTTTCAGGGCATGACAGAAGGCACTGAGGTCTGGGATTTTCCTTATCTCGGGGGGTAACTGATTCCAGAGGGTAGGTGCCCCCACAGAGAAGGCTCTCCCCCTGGGGGTTGCCAGCCTACATTGTTTGGCTGACGACACCCCGAGGAGGCCCTCTCTGTGGGAGCGCACGGGTCGATGGGAGGTCATCTGTGGCAGTATACGGTCCCGTAGATAACTAGGTCCTATGCCATGGAGCGCTTTAAAGGTGATAACCAACACCTTGAAACGCACCCAGAAGACCACTGGGAGCCAGTGCAGTTCGCACAGGAGTGGTGTTACATGGGAGTGCCACGTTGCTCCCATCACTAGTGACCATGATTTCTGAAGGCAAATTGTTCCACAGGTCAATTGTCCTCACTGTTAGGAAATTTCTCCTTAATTCCAGGTTGCTTCTCTCTTTGATTAGTTTCCAATTCTTGTTCCTTGTCCTGCCCTCTGGTGCTTTGGAAAATAATTTGACCCCCTAAATACACTTGGCAACCATGGAAGATATGGCAACATATTCCATGGCTGACAAGTGTATTTAAGCATAATGAAAAATAGTGTTGAAATAATAATAATAATAATAATAATAATAATAATAATAATAATTATTATTATTATTATTATTATTATTATTATTTTTAAAAATCCTAACTTTTAAAAACTTAAGCATTCCAAGCTGAAGTTTAGTTAGCTGCCCATTTCTCTCGAATAATACCACAAATAGGGCACAGCAATCTTTTCAGGGGCCATTATCACATCACAATGCTTTGAAAAAGAATTCATCCAGCAAGACAAAGCTGAAGGGTTTTTTTTTAGTAAGAGGACTACCATGTACAAGAAAGGGTTCATTTTTCCCTTTTCTTTCTATTCCTGCTTTTTCCATTTGCTATCATATAGCTGGGCAAACTATTACCTTTATGAATGAGGCAAGTAAGCAAAAATCTTTTTGGTGTGATCAAGCTATAAAGAGTTCTTTCTTGGCAGCTTATTTATAATCATCAAGATTTCTATTACTTTTTCCCTACCCTATTGCTAGCGTTCCCCCATTAACATTAAGTAATACATGTATGGTTCATTCTGGCATATTTCAATCATTTCACTTTGAAATAGCAGTATTTATATTAATGGTTCTGTGAGCTAGGATGGAGCTGTAGTTGGCAAAAAGACAAAGGATAATGGAATTGAAATTTAAAAAGAGGAAAGAAGGAAGGGAGGGAGGGAATGGGACAACTCACCGCAGCCAATTCACCATGGGACAACTCACTGTGGGACAATTTAACAATTCAATTTAATTATTTAAAATAAAATTAAAAAGTATTTTAAATTTTGTCATTCACATTTCATTCTGTCCCTCCTTTTTCATCCTTTCTTCAATGATTCTATTCCACCATTTCTTTGATATTAGTGTAACTCTTGTCCTGCAGTGAGTTGTTCTGTGGTGAGTTGTCCTGAGGTAAGTTGGCCATGGCAAGTTGCCTGTGGTGAGTTGGAAAGAAGGAAGGAAGGAAGGAAGGAAGGAAGGAAGGAAGGAAGGAAGGAAGGAAGGAAAACAAAACTCTGCCTTAAAGTTGAGTTAGCCCTTATTCTGTTGAGTGTGTGTCTGTGTGTGTGTGTCTCTCTGTGTGTGTGTCTCTCTCTGTGTGCATACGCATGTGCATGTGCCTTCAAATCATAGTTGACTCCTGGCAACTTCCTGAACTAGTCCCTGAAGTTTTTTGGCAAAATTTTAGAAGATGTTTACTATTGCTTTGCTTCCTAGGGCTGAGATGGAGAGACTGACCCAAGATCATCCAGCTGGTTTTGTGTCCAAGGCAGAACTAGAAATTATGATCTCCTGGTTGCTACCTCATTGCCTTAACAGTTACACCAAACTGTCTCTCCTGAATGTATATATTTTAATGGTAATTGGTATATACAGTATACTATCCAGGAGAATGCGTAGACTTTTCTAGCCACAAATCATTAAAATTCTGTCTGAATAGCTTGGTAAAAAACAGTGGAATTTTGCACATTATGTCTTGTTCCCTTATAAGCAGGCAACGGCACAGGAGGTAAACTGATCATGTGTACTGAGATAAGCTTGGACTCAGAACAAAAAAGAAATTTTGCATAGCTGAAGGAACGTACGGTTACTCTAGGGGAGTCTGCAGGTAGGACTCCAAAAGATATAGCAGCTATCGTATGATTGAAGCTCTGCTTTTCTTGTATGTGTATCACATTATGTAAAAAGGATGGAACTTCAATGTTATGATTGCCACAACCATCTTTTTTTAAAAAACTCCCTCCAGACATTCCTGCATGGGTAGGTTTGTTGTTTGATAAATACCAGTTTCATCATCTATTGGGTATTCAGCGAAGGAGAACTGAAAGCTAGGTTAAGCTCTCACCACACCAAAAATCGACACACTTGACCTTTCAACAGTTTCAATTTCTCTAATTGATATTGTTCTTCAGATCAAAGATCCCACTTTACTTAAGGGCCTTTAGGGAGGACCTGATCTTTCATTCTGTCCACTAGTTTGTAACCTCTGTGGCTTCTCATGGCTCCAAGATGAAGGGAAGACACAATTTAACAGGTTTAACAGATTAACAGAGTTGGAAGGGACCTTATAAGTCATCTGGTCCAACCCTCTGCTCAGCAGGAGACCCTACATCATTTCTGACAAATGGCAGTCCAATCTCTTCTTGAAAGTCTCACATGATGAAGCTCCCACAACTTCTGAAGGCAAGCTGTTCCATTGGTTGATTGTTCCCACTGTCAGAAAGTTCCTCCTTATTTCTAGGTTGAATCTCTCCTTGGTCAGTTTCCATCCATTATTCCTTGTCTGGCCTTCAGGTGCTTTGGAAAATAGCTTGATCCCTTCCTCTCTGTGGCAGCCCCTCAAGTATTGGAACACTGCTATCATGTCTCCCCTGGTCCTTCTCTTCACTAGACTAGACCATTCTAATACCCTTCAAGTGATTTTACTTGATTATATTGGGAACTGACTTTAGGACAGAACTGAGAAACTCAGGGGAATTTTCTTGCTGATGTTTTGCTTTGAGATTCAATGGGAATGTGGGAATCCAAGGAAGCTGAAGACCATTGAAGAGAGTTGATGGTGCAATGAAAGACAAGGCACCAAGACACATCTCTTGGATGACAAGGCATCCCACTCTGGAGAATTTCAGAAGATTAACTTCTGCTTTAAAGAAGTTTTTAAAAACATTTTCTCTGGCAACAAACTGCAAGAACAAATAAGAGAAAAAATGTTGTAAGATTTCTCTGCTCCGTGCAAATATGTTGGGTCTATAGCATGAAGAATTTCTAGCCAATCTGCTGCCTATATTTGTGCAAAAAGAGGATGGCTTCCCTATTGTTTATTGATCTTTATGATTGCATACGAGTTTGTAGTCTGAATCAGAAAAAGGTGCACCTAGTTCAAAATGTTGCTTCCCACAATTATAATCAGTCAAGGAAGAAAGACCCACAGTAGGACCTGAATAGAAGGCCATAGTACCCCAATGGCTGGTCTGCAGAGAGCTCCATTGTGGTAAATTAGTCTGTTGATTGTTTTTTGCATACAAGTGAGACTTAACTGTATTTTTCGGAGTATAAGATGCACCTTAGTTTTTGGGGAGGAAAATAAGAAAAAAAAAATCTGCCTCTGCCTACCAGTATCCATTGGTATTCATCTGGCTAGTGTCCTCTCGGTGTGTGAGAGAGTTGAGGGTTGTTTGGAAACTGAAGCAATATTTGCTGTGTGAGCAACATGGAAGGAGACAGTAAGGAGCCTGGGCGTGGCTTAGCTCAACTGTTCTAAAGCTGCATGCTGTGCGGATCTCTGAAACTAAAACTGAAACTGAAACTCTTCTCCACTGCTTGTGTTTTGCTTGTATTTACTACCACATTGGAAAACCTGCTTTTGATATTGTATATTTACTTCATGTGTTATATTATATGTAAAGAGAAGTTATTGAATCCTGCTGAATCAGTTACTTGTGTGTGCTTTCTGGATGTGATTGCTGCTGCAAACTCTTGACAGTCCTTGCAGCAAATAGCAAACAGCCAGGTCAGCTTCAGCACATTATTGCAGCCTGATTCAGCACGAGCAGCTGATTGACTGATTGGTGGGTGGATCAGCCTCCTGGAATACCCTCAATCAGTTGTTCTGGGCTGCAGAGATTGCCACAAACTATTGCCTCCTCCATGCCTCGGTGTATAAAATGCACTCAAATTTTCACCCTCTTTTAGGGGTGGGAGGAGTGTGTCTTATACTCCGAAAAATACAGTAGTTGCATGAGGTAGTTGGTCTTTTATTGACCCAACATCATATACTGTACAACATGTACCATCCATTGAGTTGGCACCTTTTAAGGGGTATCTTCCTCTGTTCTGAGATGGGCTCAGTCCTTTCCTGAAAACATTTTTCCAGTCCTGGCACCCATAATCTTTCTGGAAAGAGAGGACTGATGAAAAGGGAAGATTTTTATTCACAGCCACTACTAAATGCACAAAAGTGAGTCACACCCACTGTCTTTTGATGCAGCCATTTATTCTCAGCCACTGTGGGAGTTTTTATTTTATTTATTTATTTTTATTTATTCAATTTCTATAACCACCCATCTTAGCCAAGACACTCTGGGTGGAAAGATTTATGGGAAGTTCTTTATAAATAAATCACAACAAGCCAAAATAAAAGTGATTCACCTTCCAACTGCCCTGAAAAGTCTGTCTTTGGGCTTACCTGTGGAAATTTTCCTTATAGCAAAAAACCAACAGCTGCCTATAGAGCCAGTAGATGTTTAAACACCAAATTTTATGCCTTCGATCGAGTACAAGATGCCAGTTGATAAAAGAAAAAGGAAAAAGGAAGGCAAAAAGGAGGAAGAAAAGGAAGATGCAATTTCTAGTGGATTCAGTCTTTTTTTTTTTATGGGACATTAAATGTTTATTGTAAGGAGAAGCTGAGAAGTGACAGCTCCATTGTTTTCAGATAAAAAAACCTTTCTTTTGTTCTAGAAGGAACATAAGGAACCTGTGCTCATCCCTGGGCTTTTGTTAAATCTGAGCAGCGGGGCACTTTCCATGCAGCTCTGAAAGAGTTCTCAGTTGTGTGCCACTCAAACGCCTCTCCCTCCTCCCACTTTGAGAGCCACTTACATCCTGAATGTCTGTTTTAACTTGGAAAAATTGTGATGCTCTATTTGCAGAACTCATCTCTCTGGGGTCAGGAGTTGTGCTTCTTCACAATACTATGTTACAAGATGGCAGGATGTTCCAAAGTGCCCAGAGAATATGACCATGTAGAAAATATCTGCCCATCTGGGCCGTTCATAGGGAATCTATGTTGAGGAGACTTCCCTCCTCCAAATTTGCTATAGTGACTTGCATCTGCTTCTGCTGTCAGCTTCGGAAGCCATATTAGCCCTTTCATGCTGCTACCTTCTCCTGTGTGGGAAAGTAGGAGAGGGGATTTAGTAGAAGGAATGTAGTTAGACAAAATAACATTCTTCCTTTCGGTCAAGGTCAGGACAATCCCACATCTGGAGAAGGAGTGGTTGGAGTGATGTCTTGAGATGGGACAGATGGTGATTGGACCATGTGATGATCTGATGAATGAGGGGATGGTTTTGGGGGTTTTGATTTACTGAGGGAAAACTCAGAATTTTCAGATTTGGGTTTTCCCAGATGTGCCAGTATACCTACTCTAATAAATGGAACTTTGAGAAAATGCTTGCCTCGGAGTTTTTAATTGGAATTGGGGTTTTCTGGAATGCTGACATCTGCCATACTTTTCTTGCTATTTTTGAAGCTGAATGTTTATCCTATGATATAGAACTCTCTATAAATGTTTCTTTCAGTGGAGAAGCCAAAATATCACAAACTAAAGGGGAAGACTGATGGAATTTAAAGAACTATAAGGAAAGGGCCTGGCAAAAATCTGAAAGCGTAAACCTGGATTTCCAGGGGCACTGGAGAAATTCGGGGCAGGAATTGAGAGTAAAGACAGTAGCAATAGATTTTTCAGGTAAGATGACCCATTGCCTGAATTGGAGGATCAAGGGCTACAGGAGGCATCATTACACCATCATGATGCAACATCTGCCTTTTACAATCCTCAGACATAAAACATATTTACAAAAGGGTCAAAGCTTGTATACTGATGTCGCAATGCTGCTTTCCTAATGTTGATGAAAGGGTCAGATCCTGTGGATGCTTTTGCTAAAGGGGATCACAAGACCCTCACTTGACACACCCACACCTGAAATCCTTATAAACAGAAGAACATTGACACTGATATCCCCTAAACCACACTGTTACCGAAGATGTTACCTAGCCTGGTAACAAAATGCTTGGAAACCAACCCACAAGCTTGGAGATCGAACCTTCACCCTCAAAGGAAATGATATTGAAGCACTAGGTTTAGTTTCTAAAAAGACTCCCCCCCCCAGATTGGATCTAATTGGGACTATGATTTCCATTAAACCCTGGCTTTTACTGACTTCTTTAGATACTTCTTTTTCCTTTCACAGGGTCATCTTTCAACTGGCAACCAACCATCTACGCAATAGATTAGAAGTTGCCAAAAGGGAGAGTTAGAGCAGTACTTGGTAAGATGTCCATCGGAGTCCTCTGTTCTACATAATGGGTCACTTTGAGTATCCTGCAGAAGGATGTCTACAAAATGCTTAGAGAAATGTTAGCTGTGATTTTTGTAAGGGTTTGGACAAATCTGCCCCTTATATTTTATATGCTGGAGGATCTGTTCCATAGGGCTGGCCTTGGCTGTTGTAAGATACCAGTTGATACAAATGATACTCAGGGGAAATCTGTCTGTATTCCTTTTTTTCCTAAAAATAGTTGTTGGTCTAGAAATCACATGTTTCAACAATTAGTGATATAGTAGTGAGAATGATAATCTTCCACCCACCCAGTTCTCTCCATAAGGAAGAATGGATTGGAAGAAAAGCATTGAAGTCTTCTCTGGCCACCTGGAAAAATTGAGTAGAACCAGGCCCTGTTTCTAGATGTCTTTGATTTTGTGATTACGATCAGTAGTGGGTTTCACATATTCTTACTACCGGTTTGCTGTGTCTGCGCGCCTTCCATGCATGTGCCCGGCCTTGAAAACGTGGCTAAATAGGACAGTTGCCGTGAACCAGCTGAATACCACCGCTGATTACGATGGTCATTTTCTTTAGTTTTTCTTTTTAAAAGTGCTGCTAACCAAAGGGAATGTGGCACTCTCAAGAACCTATAGATCTGTTTTACCCACTGAATGTAGTTCCCTTTGTTCTCAAGTTTAATTCTTCTCCTCCCTTCATATCCTTATTAAGCTTCAATCTTCATACCCAGTCCCAAGTGAGCAGCAGATTGAAGGAGTAATTGTTCACAGCAGTTATGATTCAAACACTCTGCATACTAACAAACACTTCACAATCGCTTCCAAAACAGCTGCTAAACATCTTGAGAAACAAGGAGGAAAGGCTCAAACGGGAAATGAAGTTCTGAAGACTGTAGAAATAAGACAGAGGGCAAAGGAGAGTGTGGGGCTGAGAGAGTATTACAGGTCAACCCAGAAAAGCAGAGGTAGAATGAAGCTGACAGAACTTTGTCTTTTGACAGCACCCAGGGATAGTGTTGACATTAGTTTACAGCTCATATTGATCTCTGCGCCTCTTTTGAACCAGCACCTCAGATAGAAAGGCCTTTTGAGCTCCACGAAGTGGGAAGGAGGGACTCTTCTCCTCCCTAAACAACCATCTGTTGAACAAGTTCTGAAATTTCTTAATAGAGAAGAGAGTGCAACAATTTGTAAGCCAAATGTTTGCACTGCTTAGTGGAAGCTTTTGGAGTATTTATTATTTATACAGGCCAAGAGGCAAGAGAGTTCTCCATGGGCTCTTCCTTCATGTCAACATCACCGCCCTAGATATTAACCTGAAGGTAGTTCTCCAAAGCTCAGACAAATACTTGATCATTTATGAGACTGCTTAGCGGACGTTAGAAGTGGCAATCCTGGATGGAGAGATTTCTGCCCTTACTTTAGATTGAGAATGAAATGAGGAAGATCTCTTGAGGTAGATGCTCTGTGTTTTTGCTTGGCCTTCCTGCTTCTGAGAAGGCACGAAGAGGCACATCCAGGCACAGTGATGATTTCAAGGAGGCGGACATGATTGAAAACGGATGGCTTTTTTCTTTTTTTGTGGGATATTTATGTCAATAAAGCATCCCTATTTTGCATTTTTGGAAGGTATCTTATAAGTCAAACATTCATGCCATTGAAAACTGGAGGCTTTGCCATAATTTGGGAGTATTCTGGGTAGAAATCATGCTGAGTTGCAAAAAAAGAAAAAGCTAGAAAGCTTTAATATCTTTAGTGTGGTACAATATAACATAGAAAATGGAAGGCACTTACAGATTAAACTAACCTCATACTTACTATAGAATTTCAAACTTTACTACGCCTTTCCTGATGGTCCTCCAATCTTGGTTTGAAAGCCTCCAGCATAAAGCTCATCTATTCTAAGCAGATTGTTCTACTGCATGCCATGAAAGGAGTCCACCCAATATTCTGCTGAATCTTTGTGTTTTGATTTCCATCTATGGCCCCTTGTCTTACATACTGTTAGTTTCGACAGAGAACCTGGCCACTTCAGTTTACACACAACAGTCTTTCAGATATTTGAGGATCAATATCATTTCACCTTCAGTCTTCTCCATTCTTCTGCAGAAGGCTTGGTCTCTTCAACTTCTCCCTGACTTTCTTACGAGGCCCAGAACTGGACACAGAACTCCAATATAATAAGATGATGATGATGATGATGATGATGATGATGATGATGATGATTATTTATATGCCGCCCTTCTCCGGAGACTCAGGGTGGCTTACAATGCGTTAAGCAATAGCCTTCATACTTTTGTATATTTTATACAAAGTCAGCTTATTGCCCCTACAAACCGGGTCCTCATTTTACCCACTTTAGAAAGGATGGAAGGCTGAGTCAACCTTGAGCCTGGTGAGATTCAAACTTACAGTAATTGCAGGCAGCTGGATGTTAAATGCTGCCTTGTAGGAGGCATTAGCTTCCTACGCCACTCAGGCTCCTTTATCTTTGTTAGTATAGATTAAGACCACAAATTTGATAGATGCAAATTTGCATCTATATTATTACACAAATATATATATTTCCCCTGAAATATACAGGTATATGGCTTCCCTGACATATATTAAGCCAGGCAAAAGAAAAGCTTAAACAATTTCAGCATCCATACTGTTCTTTGCAGATAGCCCAAATTTCCCTGTTACTTCCTTTTGTTGCAAGTAACCATGTCTGCTATAATATTAACAGATAAATTGTGAGGAGAAACTTAATGGATGAGGAATGCCAGTTATTTTTCCTATGTGTTTGTTAACCTCAGCATATTTTTGACAATATGGACAAGTTATTAAAAGCAAGCTCTATTCGAAAAAGGACTAAAGATAATTATGGGGGGAAATATAAATTAGTACCCTTGTTCCTTCCTTGACAGATTAGATTAGATTAATTACCAGCAACAGGATATTGCAAAAGGATATATGTTTTTTCCACAATTGTAAGACAAAAGTATAAAACAGCATTATGCCATGACTTTGTGATACCTCAGTATTATGAAATAAGAATAAATAGTCTTGGCTTGCATAAAAGTAGGTGTATTAAACATAAGCTGTGGAAATAAGAAACTAGGCTGAAGAAAGTTTCTCTAAATGTAATATAAATTTTAGTTATCTCCTTTCATCTACAACTTTAGGAAATGAACATGCCAAAAGCACAGTATATGAAGTTCCATGGTCTTCTGGTTTCAAGAAAAAGCACTTCAATTATATTTATTGAGTTAATGCAGTCATCTAGAACAATGTTTTTCTAATTTGGCAACTTGAAGATGTGTGTAAAATTCTCCATGCTGTCTGGGGAATTCTGAGAGTTGGTGTCCACATATTTTAAATATACCATGTTTGAAAAACCCTGATTTTGAATAATAATAGGCAATCCCCTTCACCATACTGAGCCCTGGTGGCGCAGTGGACTAATTCACTGTTATTAAGATCAGCTGCTTGCAATTACTGCAAGTTCAAATCCCACCAGGCTCAAGGTTGACTCAGCCTTCCATCCTTTCTAAGGTAGGTGAAATGAGGAACCAGATTGTGGGAGCAATAAGCTGACTTTGTATAAAATATACAAAAGTATGAAGGCTATTGCTTAACGCACTGTAAGCCGCCCTGAATCTCTGGAGAAGGGCTGCATATAAATCAAATTTAAAAACAGAAACAAAAACAGTAGCCTCCCAGATTTTTTTTAAAGAGACCCCAGAGGACCCAAAATCTGTGTAGTAAATTATAGTGACATGATTTTCTCTTTCAAGAAAAATAATAATAGAAAGAAAAGGTTGTAATCCAGGGGTGTCAAACTCAAGGCCTGGGGGCTGGATTTGGCCCACGAGGTGCTTAGATCTGGCCCGCAGGGTCACCCTGGAAACAGTGAAGGACCGGCTCGCGGTGCTTTTGCCAGAACTCCATTTTCACTGGCAGAGGGTTGCAGGAGGCAGTTGTAGCCAAAAAAGGAGCTTGCAAGGGCTGCGGGTAGCACTCCCAAACTCTGTTTTTGCTGGCATAGGGTTGCCTAGCTGAAAACGGAGTTTTGGGAACCTGGTTTCGCTGGCAGAGCACTCTGGCTACCACAGGTGCTCCCGACACGAGTGATGTTGAGCTGGCCATGCTCCCCCGCCCCCCCCAGGTCAAACACAACCCTTATGCGGCCCTCAATGAAATAGAGTTTGACACCTCTGTTGCAATCTAATGATTTAGTTATTTTTGTGCATTCCACTGTGCAAAATATCAATATAGCTCTCACTATTGAAATCACTACCAGCTCGTCATCACTCCCGTGCATAGCTTCTTCTGGTTCACTAGATGCACCTTTTCCTGTATCGGAAGGTCATTCAGTCATGTATTGGTGACTTTGTGGCTTGAGTATAGCAACAAACCAGGGGTGAAATGCTCCTGGTTCGGACCGGATCGCCTGATCCGGTAGCGATGGAGGCAGGTGCTTCGGAGAACCAGTAGCAAAAATCCCTTCTCTCTCCCCCCCCCCATGCCCAGCTGAGCCACACAATCATCAGAGGCTTTTTTTTTACTTTTAAAAGCATTTTTTCTACAAAGTAAAAAAAAAAAGCCTCTGATGATCGCGCAGCTCAGCTGGGATCATCAAAGGCTTTTAAAAGAAAAAAAACCCTTTTTTTCTTTTAAATGCCTCTGACGATCCAAGCTGATCGTCAGAGGCATTTAAAAGAAAAAAAAGCTTCTGCCGATCAGGCAACTCAGCTGGGATCATCAGAGGCATTTAAAAGAAAAAAAGCCTCTGCCGATCAGGCAACTCAACTGGGATCGTCAGAGCCTTTTGAAAGCATTTTTTAACAACTTCTTCGCCGAAGAGATTGTAGAAAAAATGGCTTTAAAAGTAAAAAAAAAAATTGGCCATGCCCACCCCCTCACATTATCCCCCCCCCCCCCCACCAAGCCATGCCCACAGAACCAGTAGTAACAAATTTTAGATTTCACCCCTGCAACAAACCCTACATAAGACTGCCTTGAACACTTCCCAAAAGCTTCAACTGGTCCAAAATGCAACAGCATGTGCAGTGATAACATGTCTTGTATAACTATGAAACATTTCTACTCTGAGCTATATTTGTTGCCAGGTTGCTTCTTTTTTTAAAAAAAAAATTGATTTATATGCCGCCCTTCTCCGAAGACTCAGGGCGGCTTACAATGCGCTAAGCAACAGCCTTCATACTTTTGTATATTTATACAAAGTCAGTTTATTGCCCCCACAAACTGGGTCCTCAATTTACCTACCTTAGAAAGGATGGAAGGTTGAGTCTACCTTGAGCCTGGTGAGATTCAAACCTGCAATAATTGCAGGCAGCTGGTGTTAATAACAGGGTGCTTTAGACCACTGTACTACCAAGGCTCTTTGTACTACCACCCTCTTTTTCTGGGTGCTGGTTATTACTTTACATGGGGTCTAGTTACTTGAGGGAATACCTGTCTCCCATAGTATTTAACTGGCTAATTCAATCCAGCAGAGATGGTGATCTCTGAGTTCCTTGATTAAACATTGCTGTCTGTTGGGAATCCAGAAGTGCATCTTCTCAGTCACCGTGGCTAAACTCTGGAATGAGTTTTCCCTAAAATCTGGATGGCTTCCATTCTGGTGGTATTTAGAAGGATCTTGGAAAACTTGGTCCTTCAACCATTCCTTTAGAATTTCATACATATTTCCTCTCTCCTCATACTCAACTCTTTTTAATTAACAAAAGCAAAAAATCATCCAAATCGCTTATAATAATTTTCAACAAAAAAATATGTGGTATTTCTTCCTAGGCTCCCACTGCTGTAGACAAATGATTCCTGCAGCCTGGTTTCCTTGCAAGTTGTCTTCCAGAGCACATGTGGGCATTATCCTTGGCTTCTCCTTGGGCAGAGCTTGATGCCACTTCAACACCGTCCCCATTTTTTGGAGATGCATCAGTCTGCCATTTTCCTCCACCCAGAAGCCCTCATTTCAGTTTCTAAACTGATTGAAAATTCAGGAAAAAAACTCAGCTTTCTGGCTAAATTTTTATGTCTGTTTTTCAGAGTACTGCTTTTTAATAGCCCCATGGGATTGCAGTATATATTTATGTACCCAAATTATCAGATAAAACATAAAATTTCAGACACTATAAAACTCATGGACTATGTTATTATAACATTATTGTAAGGCAGAGTGTTTTTTGGTCAGATATCCTACCTCTACATTAGAATAAAGAAAAACCACAGCCAGAGCTGTATTTGTATTAGAAAACTCCCTTTTGAAGCTCTAAATTTCAGCATTAATGTATTAACTCACAGACACAATTTTAACCTGTCTATCCTAAATGATCTCACCAACACACTTTCAAACTATTTAGAGTAAACCTGTATGAGTCAACCTTGGTACAATATTGAAGTGTTTGATTCAAGTTTGCTATTTGGGATTCACTTTGAATATTTGTTCATAAACTAAAATGGGGTAGCATCTAAATATCGAGATAAATAACATTTAGATGCTGCCACGTTTTAGTTTATGAACAAATAACTGGATAAATAGAATAGAATGAAAAGGATGACAGAAAGCCATTTATCTTGCCAGTTTTCAAAGATTTCACCATAATCAATTTAGAAATACAATTCCTGTGCCGCTTAAGACAGAAATAGCCAATGACAAAACTGTAATACAGTAGGCTTGAAACTGAGACTAAGTTGTGCTGGATCAGAGGTCCCCAAAGGGCTTAATATTGCCCTCCCCTCTCCCAGGCTTGATGGGACTATCCAAGAGTTCAATAAATGGCAAGAGATCAAAAGGGAATCAATAAATGATAGGTCAATAGAGGTCAATTAATCATTTGGAATCTCTGAAGAACTCAGTAAAAGTGACCTTGAGTTGTTTCTATCAGCAATGTGTTGTTTAGTGGCCTTGTTTACCAGCACTCTGCATTGTACGTGTATGTGACCTTTCACCCTCCCCTTTCTCATCTTCCTTTCAGGGAAGGATAAACGTAAGTGTAGTATTTCTGTTTACTTCTCAGAGTGTACTCTCCCACCTCCCCAATCTCCAACCAAATGTCAGTCTTTGTTGATTCCATCAGATGCATCTTTCCAATTAATACCAACCATTTCAGTGAAAAAAGTATGTTAAATCTTCTATTTTTCACATTTTAATTATCAATTTTGATGTTATTGTTGTTCTTTATGGTACAACCAGGGGTCGTTGATTTGTTTAGTTGTTCAAAGGTACAATGGCTCTGAAAAAACTCGTCCTCACACAACAGCATCCTCTTAGTCATGTGATCAAAATTTGGACACTTAACTGGCATGTGTTCACGACAGTTGCAGGGGTCCTGGCGTCACATGATCACCATTTGTCACCTTCCCAGCTGCCTTCTGACAAGCAATGTCAATGGGAGAAGCCAGATTCGCTTAAGAACCGTATGATTCACTTAACAATTGTGGTGACTCACTTAACAACCATGGTAAACAAAGTTATAAAATTGGACAAAATTCATTTAACCACCACCATGCTTAGCAATGGAATTCAATTGTGGTCGTAAGTTGAGTACTATTTGTATTGAAGTACTTAAAATGATTTTCATGTAATAAATATTTGGGGGTTGATGAACAATTTGAAACTTTGTGAAAGGATGGATGAACTAAAAAGTCTGGGGACCCCTGGACTAGATTAATGGGTGCCTCTTAGAAATTTGTGATATGGAAACGGCTAATATTTTGCTTCTTTCATCTATTCTTTAAGATGATTAGGTATCACCGTCAGAAGCTAAAATTGTCTCTGTTTTTAACACCATCCCACAGGTTTCTTAATAAAGATTTAACTTTCCAAAAACTTGAGAACTACAAATAGTTTAACAATTCAAGTGCAGCTGAACAGCTGTAGTTCCATACAGGATTTGTAAATTGCTTTGTAAAATGTTATAAAGCATTATTTTGCATGTGCAAGACTACAGAGAAAGGAATATAGAAAGGATAGAGGTTAACAAAAATATTCAGATTTTTCTATAACACAATTCAAGTTTATTCCATTCATTCCTGCAACACAAACACTGTATCATTTAGCAGTCTGATGTCTATGAACCATGATTATGATAAATCAAACTGTTCTCAAAATGGTTACATTGTGGAAAAAAAGTCAAATATCAAAATGCACAAAGCACTATTTTCCCCCATCACTGGAGTAGAAAGATGATTGTTTTCCCATTTATAAAATATAAGACTGTTCAGTTGAAGATTCTGCATGCAACACTGGAATTGCTCAACTAGGACATTCTATTCTTACCAGCTTCTTCTATTGATCAATTCATCTACCTTAGTACTGTACTGAAGAACAAAAACCAAGTCATGAAAGCAATGCCTATAACAAAGAGGAGCAGAAAGTTTTAAAGCGGCAAATCACCTTAAACAGAAATCAGAAATGAAGGAGACTGATACTGCACTGATTTCTAGATTGCTAACTAGTGCCGATGATTCCCTTAAGTGGGGGTTGGGATGGGATACTTCAAGAATGTTCACCAAGAGCTAATATCATCAGTTACTGGCAACAATTTTAGGCTATAAAACACATCTTAGTACAAATAAAAGGGAAAAAAAACCCTAAAGTTAGTTTGATTTCTTAAATGAATAGCAGAGAAAGGGCAAATATATATTTAATAACCCTGAACAAATAAGTATAAGATAGGTGTTAAGAGCTATTCATTGGAATCTACTTGTAGATGTGCAAGGAAAACATGAGCAAAGAGCAAAAAAAAGTGGGCAGGAAGAGGCACAAATGCTCCATCATATCTGATGAGGGAGAGAGGGGAGGAGGGGGAGAGAGAGAGAGAGAGAGAGAGAGAGAGAGAGAGAGAGAGAGAGAG
>WNWU01000037.1:13039012-13065266 GCA_012654045.1 Ptyas mucosa
GAGAGAGAGAGAGAGAGAGAGAGAGAGAGAGAGAGAGAGAGAGAGAGGAGAGAGAGAGAGAGAGAGAAAATGGAAGAAACATTTGAAGAAATGATAATCATAATTTATGCTTCACTAGAATAGAATGATATTTCATATCCCTTCAGGGCAAATGTCAACTAGGCCATGCCGATTAGGACAAAATATGTTTAATTTTAAAATTAATCTGAAATTCAATTTATTGGATTAATATCTTTAGGTTTACCATAGCACAAAAAGGTGAATATGTGATTATGTAGACTGTGCATGCAAAGTTTATTATTTTTATATCACATTTCTGCACCAATACAAAAATATATTACATAGATCTACTTTTAAAACAATCTTTGGAGAATAAAGTTTATTCCCCATGGATGTTGGATAACCGATCTGAGTATAACAAGTGATATCTGTGATAAGGGACAAATAAGATACAATTTAAGATGCAATATTAACATTGCTTAACAAGTCCGTTTCCCCACTTTCTTTTTTTCTGATGAGAGGATGGTACAATAGTAAATGTTAAATGTTTTAAAACTGAAAAGCTACATTCATTATATGAAATGTGCTAGACACCAGAACTTCCTAGATGACAGTCAACATTGCACTGCACACCTTGTTCAAAGCCAATAAATATCTCAGTGGGAAGTTTTTAATATTATGATAGAAAATGTATTGACTTTTTTCAATAAGAATATCTAAATGCTATTTGATCTAGCATCCCAATCAAGATATTAGCATACTACAAATCTTTAATTGTGAATATTTTTAAAGCGCTACATTTAAGACTTTTGAAATTACTTGTATAAACCATAATCTGTTACTGGGCAGTAGATGCAACCTGTCATTGTTCAGGACTATTTTATCAATTGTATATGATTTTGATCATTGTCTGATGCAATGGCTTAATGGTAAATCAAATCCCCTTTCAAAGATACATGCATTTAACCAGATTAATGTGGCAAGGATGATGCTAAGAGAATAGAAGCTCCTGCCTTCTTTAAAATGAAGTTAATTTGAGTCATTTTATTAGGGTATTTTGAATTTAAACCGTGAAGGCAAAGCTACCATCTTCTAGTGCCAACCATTCTGGAACAGTCACTTAGTTCCAATGTATTTTATAATGTTCTAGGGAAGGGCGCTCTAATTAGAAGTTTTTCAAAAGCTCTATCCCAGAAGTAATTGGTTTGCATCTTGGAAGGTAGAAAACCCATGATTTTAATCATTCTTTCAGCACCTCTGCTGGAGATTTGCCCTGCTTGTATTATTTGTTCCTTGTTAATAATGGCATTAAATTATTAAATACTGGGACATTATCAGCAAAACCCTTCAGCATTACATAATCTATTTAAGGCACAGGGACAGAACTACAGAAAAGCTATCCCATTGCCTTGCTTGTTAAGTGTCGGTACAACAGTACTGGGCTGCTAATTGCTTTTACATATTAGAAAATAAAGAACAAAGTTTCCATTTTACAAACTTTCAGCAAGTCATTTACAAGCTACATTACAGACCACATTCTTCTCCCCTTCCACAGCATAAGTATACTTTTGCTAGACATGGGGAAAATAGTTCAGGGTAAAAAGTCCTAAAGAGACACCAATTATATGTATTTCTACTCTCCAAACATGTTCTCTTTTTGATAGAGGTACCTAACTAAACTGATTTACTGTGTTTTTTCCTCCCTCTCCAATATTTAGCTGAAGAAGCTGGAAGATACAAAGAGTGATAGACAGGCAGCAGTGTGAGGCCACAGGAGAGACATTAGATCTCAGTCCATCCGTCACTGAAGAAGAGCTTTGATTGCCTGATTGTCAGTGGCTTCAAAGGCAGTTAGTCCATCTGGCCCTTTCACAGTCTTATCAGCACCCTGTAAAAAGATAAGAACTGTCACTTTAGGAAAAACAAACTTCTTTGTTATATACCTGATTCTCCAAGTGATCATCTATGCAATCAGCCTGCTAGCTCTTTTAGTTTCCAGAACTCACCCAAATGGTGCTGAACAAAGGTAAAAAAATTATTGCTTCATACCATCAATAGGGTCTTTATTGTAATAGTGTGCCTATCCATATATTTTTCAATATGAATTACCAAGCAAAATAACCATATCATTCATTAACGTAGATACTAATTCTTGGTCATTCCACAATGTAATCAGCATATTTATCTAAAAAATTGCCAGGCTGCCTGATTCCGTGATGATTCTAGAGAGAACAGAACACCAGCTATGAGCCATTCACTAAAAAAAAATGGGAAGGGGATTCCACAATCACCCTGTCCCCAAGTCCTGAGAGAATAAGCAAGAAGACATAGAGAGATGTGAACCTATAATAATCTTTTGGAGAAATACTGTTCCAGAGGGCAGGTATAACAGTAGAAGCATTAGGCATGTTTCCTGGGCCACACAAGATGACATTGTCTAACTGATGTATTAGCAGAGTATACCCATTCTGCTAGACTAGAAGGGCAGAGACGACTGGAGATAAGTGATCCCTCAGATAGTCAGGCTTTATATCATTAAAGGCTTTAAAAGTAGCAATCAGCACCTTAAATTGTACCCATAAGCCAAGTTCATGAAGTAGCATGGTCAAATGAATGAAATAGTTGCCCATGAATATTTGCCCATACTTGTCCATGCTAGACCAGCTGAAGCTTCCTGATGGTCTTTTGAGGGCTCAAAAACAGCACATTACAGTAACCCAATCATGGGGCAACCAAGACATGAATGTCTCAAAGGCTTCCCAGCCTAAATAAGGACACAACTTGTGAAAAGGTTCTCTTTGCTGCAGCTGTACTTGCGGCATAAAAAAGTGAGAATACTAGAGGACACATAGATTATGCACAGTTATTGAATGTGTAACATATGTAATGATGTCTTTGTATCAAACCGTGGCCTGAAGTTCGAGTGAAAAGGGTCCAAAAGATCCATTTCCTACTCTGGAGCTGGGCCAGACCACCCTCTCTACCAACTTGCCTTAAAAAGATAGCCTGGAGACTGCACAGGGATACTCAAGTCATCTCAAAGGACCAATGAATCCAATGATGACTTGAGAAGGTACACCACAGCCTGCTTCACAACCCCTTACGGTTCAAATGACACTGAAGAGCGAGACTCGGTGGCACTGAAAAAAGTGACTTACAACTGATCCTTGTATTTATGACCATTTTGGTGTCCCTGTCGTCTCGTGATAAAAATTCAAGTGCTTGGCCACTGGCATATATTTACAATGATTGGAGCTATTTGTAACCTTCTCAGGCACCTTCCAACAAGCAACGTCAATGGAGGAAGCCAGATTCATTTAATGACCACCAATGTATGACTGTTTAATAATGGTTTGATGTTACAATGGTGTTTGTAATGTCCTTGAAATTATGATGATCACACCACCCCAAGGCCACATGATCACAATTAGGACATTTGTCATTCTCTTTCTCTCTTTCTCTGTGTATGCATCTAACAGAAATAATATAAAACAGCAAAAAAGAACAGCGTGAGAAAATGCCTGCTTCTAAACTACTTGAAAAAGAAGACATGTTGAAATAAACTAATCTTTTCTTTCCAGTATATTGAACTCAATATTTATACAGTTATATATTTAACTATGAAATCAAGATTTTTATTACCACAGAAAATGAAATCATGCCATCTTGCCATATGAAGTTTTTTTTTCCTTTGAAAAGCGGCTGTATACAAATGGCACTCATGCTTGATACTGAAACAGTGTAAAGTTACTACATTGGCCTCTCTTTGTATAAAAATATATTTGAGCTAAAAATCTTTAAAACAATATTTTCCAAAATACCTTAAGTTTTGTAACACTTATATTTAATATGTAACACTTATATTTAATAGGATTTTTCCTATTTGCTTATAGTTGTTTAATTGACAATATCAACATGAATAACCATTCACAACTAAATTAGCTAAATAATTTTACAGTAGAATAAAATAACTATACTAAACTTTATGTTATACATACAATAGCTCAAGTCAATGATTAATAAAAAGGGATTCTAAAGACCAAATCTTATTATTCTCAAACATTTCAGAAGCTCTGTTCTTAATTAAATGCTTTCTTCTTTCCTTTCTCACCCTACTTCTTTGGTCTATCTGAATTTATTTCTGATATCTACTCCAGAACTTCTGACAAAAACATCTTGAAAAATGAAATTTACTAAGTTGGTACAATTGTCAGAATGATACTATCACATATTCTCACCTTTGACAGAAGTAATTTCACACAGGACACGTGATCTTCATAAACTGCTGAAAGAAGTGGAGTGATGCTGTGTTTATCTGGAGCCTATAAAAAGAAAAAAATAAAGCTGTAAAAAAGCAAGCCAAATTGATATATGCAAATATCAAATTATTGGCAGGTTACACTTTGCTAAAATGTAAGTCAACAGTGAGAATGTGAAGCAAGCAAGAATAAATGGTCTTTACTTCATAAAAATTTCTTTATCTACAATATTTACTTAAAATTTGGATCAGGATATTGCTAGAAGAGGACTGACAAATAAGAATTCCTTTTGCTACAAATATTATCCATTCCTATAGAAAGTCTTCAAAGTGTTTTAAGATGCTTGAGCAAAATTATTTAAATAAGACTTTGGCAGGGGAAGTTGCAGCGAAAAACCCATTGTCAGGGAAAGGACAAGTACCCTCTTCCCTAATACAGCTGTTTCCCCCCTGTCCAGTACAACATTGCAACAACAAAATTAACACTTATGCCAAGGGTAACTATATATGCATCCCATTTTATGCATTTAACACAGCTATTTGTCTTAATCTAATAGATACATTTATCTATTATATTGCCTGAATGATTTTATTCAACATACATTAATATCAGCTCCCTTTACTAGAAGAAACTCCAGAATCTCAAGCTGTCCACAATCTGCTGCATAGTGAAGAGGCTTTCTCCCACCTTCCAATGTTCGGTTAACATCTTCACCCTTAATAATAATAATAATAATAATAATAATAATAATAATAACAACAACAACAACAACAACAACAATAATAATAAAGATTAATTATCATTTGGTAAAATATCTTTTACTTCAACCAGTCATAACATGGAGGTCAGTAGTCTGGAAGTTCAGTCATGGCAACTAGACTTTTCTTGTTGATTCAAAACATTTCACTGTTTATCTAAGTAGCTCCTTCAGTCTGAGCAAGTTGTTAGAGAGATCCCATATATCTCTTCCAGGGAAGTTTCATTTCTCATCTAATCTGGATAGGCTTGTTAGGTGAGTAGGCAAAAAGTTGTTAAAATGTAAATGTTTCTATTCCTAAATCCTATACCCTAGGTGGGTTGTTAAGTGTGTAGGCTTCCTGGTGAACCTGTGAAGCAGTCTTAGCCTTGGGGACTGATGAAACAGCAGCATAAAAAATGGGGGACAGGTTATATTTGAAGCCTCCACCTCTATTGAAGGAAGAATTTTTCACTTTGGCATAAATAGATTCCTTCATTCCTTTCTTAAACCATCTATTTTCCAAAAAATATGAACATTATTGTCCAATATCCATTACATGTACAGTAACAAATATCAAAGCAAACAAGTGCATTTTTGGTTTCATTACATTATGCTGTGGTGAAATGAATATAATGAATTATTTGTTGGGTTCAGAGATTTCTGGTAATTGTTATTTCCAATGTTTGCTACTCAAATATATTTTAAAATAATCTGCAGGGCCAAGTTTGCTCTAGGCAGTTATCTAGGTAAAATTCAATATGAGCTATAACCTTATATTCCTTTGTACATTAGGGAATTGTTTTGAATTGCCATTGTTTCTTACAGTAGAACAGAGTGTTTCGTTTTTTCTCCATCAGAACTCACAATACCTGGAATAGTTGAAATTTTATTCCACTGCAACATTGACCAAATAAAAATTCTCATTGAATGCTCTCAGTAGGCTATTTAATTCCAAGCAAATGCAAAATTCTAGTCAAAACTTGAATATATCCTGAAGGTTTATCATTATTAGGACTTCTGAAGTTTGGATGTAGTTCTCAGCCTAGTATTCATGTTACGTGTTACCACCAGAAGAGCTCTTTCATCTTATACCTGGGTAATTTTAGTTATCTAGCCATTACTGAAAAACACACAAAGGCGTGAAACTGGTTGTTCCACCAAATAGTATTTAGGGGCATAATATCGAAAAATAAGTAACCCTTGATAGAATAGCGTGTCCACTCAAAATTGTACAGTGACATACACAAACTACAACAGTTGGGCATAGTCACAGCTTTTTATATAAATGCTTAACAATGAAATAATTTATATATCTAAAGATGTTAGCATTTCCAGATAATATGATCTTCCTCTATGTTAAGCAATGGCTACTTTCTAGGAACATAGCAATTGCTTACAATATACTTTTTAGTGTGCTCCTTCGTTAACAGAGGACAGAACTACAACTCATTGAAGCAATAATGGTAATTACTTTTTTTTACTAAAAGTTTTAGAACTGATAAACATACTTTTTATAGGAATTCAAAAGATTACACATAATGTAGTTACTCTGCTTCATATCCCAAATAATACTCTTGATAATCATTTAAATTCTTCTGCTCAGTTGCCATCTCAAACTGTAATAGGGAATTAGATGTTTGTCTTAATCCATTCAATACACTCTGGGATCAGTCCATTAAAAAGCACAATGAATAAATGGACTGATAAATCATTTAATTGTGTGACAGTAAGTTTATAATTTAAAATGCTTATTACTTTTCCTTGTGATTATTAAACAAAGCCAGATATCTTTGCTTTTGACTCTGCCTTTTGCATCTTCCCTATTGTTCAAGTAAATTATTTTCTGAAAACTGAATTCAATCAAACTACTACAAAATATTCATCAGTACAAATGCCTTCATCCCTTGAGACTGCTATATGCATACTTTTTAGTGGGATGACACCCGCCTACCCTAAAAAGCAATACAATAATACATCTTCTCTCTCATTCAATCCATTTAAAGGCTCTTTTAAAATCAATATTAACCCTTCCTTTCACACAGTAACATGGTACATGGTAAGAAAAAAATGTTTCACAAGCAATAAAAATTGAATGGAATTCATTAATTTATCTTAAATTATTTTGATATAAAAATATGACTTAAAAGGGCTTTTAAAAATGGCAAGGATGGGACTGCATCATACTGTGACCATAATCATTCTACTTGTCAAAAGTACAAAATTCTAAGTTTTTAAAAGACAAAAATGTAGAAGGGGAATGGCCATCTAACCGAGTGATCTTTGCATTATATACTATATTTTATAGCATATATTTGCACAAAGCATTGCTCTCAGAAAGAGTATTTGGAGGAGTTGGATGCTTGGAGAAAACTACTGGAAAGAACAGCAGGTATTACTGAATAAGAGATCAGCAAAGCTACATATTAAGAGTCAATGCTGCTAAAGTAAAACTTCAGAGGGCCTATTCTAACATAATGTATCACAATGGATCTCACTGAGACTAGTAAACTAGTACCAAATGAACATAAAACTATGATTCCTCTTCAGCTTGGACTTTTAATTTCATATCCATTTGGGTGAGGTAATATAATTTAAGGTATCAATATGCTGATAACATTCACATTTATAACAACAGTTCAGACTGTAAGGGAGATGATGTCAATTTCCAGTTTTAATGTTTGTAATCTATAAGTGTCTGAATGGGAGATACAGACCAAACTAAACCCCAATAAGATAATAGATGTAGTTACGATTTTTACTCTGGGATTTTCTATCAATTGCAGTGCTAAAGGGGCAGGCATGCTTTTTGAAAGAGCAGGTTTGTCTAGGACAAACAACTCCAGTTGGCGAAAACAGCCGATCAAAGCTATGGCTAGGGGAGCTTTGCTCAGATTCATCTGGTAATCAATTACTCCCCTACAGGTAGTCCTCACATAACAACTGAGACCGAACAAGGTTGCTAAGTGAACAACAGGTGACTGAGACAGGCTTACAACCTCACTTCTGCTACAGTCATTAAGCAAGACATCATGTGATTTCGACTTGTGACCAGCTTCTCTACCGACTGCTTATCAGAAGCTGGTAATGAAACACACAAATGAGGTTATGTGACATAAATACCTACCAATTGCACATGAATCTCAATCACGTGACAACTGGGATGCTGCAACTGTTAAGTATGAGGACTGGTTATAATTTTTTCAGTACCATTGTAACTTCAAACAGTCCTAAGCAGTTGGTAAGTGAGGATAGCTGTATCTGATGCAGGCTGACCTAGCTACAATGATTCATGTCCCATTACCACCCAATTGGATTACTGCAATGTACTTTGAATAGGGCTGCCTTTGAAGAATATTGCTGAGAATATATAACACCAATTCTATGGGCTGTGCAGTGGTCACTGATAAATTTGTGAGTATAATTTAAGGTTCTTGCATTAACCTATAATCCATAAGTTCTTCATGGATTGCCTTTACTCAATTACATCAGCCCAACCTGTCATATCTTCTGTGAATAGCCACTTGTGATTCCACACTTCCAGAATGTAAGGAGTCAAGATTAGATAGTCCAGCCATGGAATAATTTCCCAATGGTGATCAGACTGACCTTCTTCCCTATGGACCTTTAGAAGGCTATTAAAAACAGAATTGTTTTGGAGAACATATTCGTGATCTTGCCATTGTGTTTTGATTATTTGATTTTCTTTTATTGTCATTTACATTGGTATTATGCAGAGTTGTTTAAATTATCATTTTGCTACATTCAACCTAAGTTGCCAAGTCATTTGTACACAAAGGAATATTGATAATGAGTAATAAATCAATAAATAACAAACGATTCACATATGGTATTGAAGGATTTCTTAAACTGGAGTAATTATGCTTAGGAAAGGCAAGGATTTCCCATTCTATTTTTTCTACCCAAGCAAGGTAAGACCTTCTCTATTCCAAAATCAGGGTAATTTGTATAGAGAATGTTTGATCCTAACTTTGAGGAAACATTACTGTCTCCCATCTTTTTAAAACATAAAGCCTTGCCCTCTCCAGCCTCAATCGTCCTACAGGTGGGTAACCTTTCAATAAAGTGCAATTCTGAAGTTCAAAGTACTTTTAAAAAACTAGTTTCTCTCATGAGTTAATAGTTAGAAGGATTTAACAATGCAATTTCACTGATAAACACTTGGAGCTGGGAAATAATCCAAGGCTACTAAAAGTTTTGAAGCCACAGGTGGAAAATCAGTAACTCTTTCAACTATCTTTTTCTAATTAGGAAACTGTTTGCTGACTCAGCTACTCAGTACTGCTTGACACAAATTAAAATCTGTGTAGGTTGGTTTGGTCACCATCAGTGGTGGGTTCTAATCAGTTTTACCACTGGTTCGCATCGCACACGCGCTTTGCGTGTGATCGCCACGCGCGTGCTTGCACTTTGTGGAAGTGCATTAAAAAAACAGCTGAGGCATGACAATACACTCTGCCGTGCCTCACAATGGACCAAAAAACAAAAGAAATAAAGGTAGGTATAGCGCGGGGGCGGGGGCAACTGACATTCAAAGCAAACAAGTTCGCTCTCCTATGAAGATTTCCGCTACCGGCTCTCCTGAACCAGGGAGAACCGGTAGCAACCCACCACTGGTCACCATAATTAGAAAAGCAACACAGTAGTGGAATCCTTTTAATATGTTGTCTTCTGTCTTTCTATTGAACAGTGCATTCCATTCTGCTCCTTCTCCTTTACTAATCATACAGATTTGGGGCTCAATGGAGATTGTAAGAGAAACAGAAAATAAAACCTTTGTTCTATCACACAGCAAATGCATTACCAATGCATTTAAAGGGGATTAATTTAACCCTTAGCGCTCTTTAACGACCCATCTAAACGAAGGGAAAGTTATTTTAGTCCCTTCTCCTCTCCCATTTCTACTTCATCGCCTTCAATTCATTAAAGCAACAAACTTAACAGGCAGAGCCTGTCTTTTTCATTTTTGTGACTTTTTGTTTTTTGGGGGGAGGGATTCAGTGTTGTTGTTTTTTTTGTGGGGAGGGGGGATTCAGTGTTTAGTACACGATTCAAATGCAAACCAGGAGACAGGAATGCCTGTAAACGAATTATAATTTAGAAGAAGGGTGTGGCTGCAGCCCCAATTAAAGAGAGAGAGAGAGAGAGAGAGAGAGAGAGAGAGAGAGAGTGTAGTAGGGATTCGCTAATACTCCTGCCCCAGGCACTATGAGACCAACCAACAGAAGCAGCCTTTGAAGACCCCGGTTAATCGCTGGGAGAGCGTGTGAATGACAGCCGACACACCTCAACGGAGGCGAAGGAAGGAAGGTGGGCGTGGACCGGCCGTTTTCCCTCGAGCCGCGCGACCATCTTTCAAGGCCGCTTCTTCCCGGGGGGGGAGGAGGGGCTTATTCTGGACGAGCCCCCCTCCAAGTGAAATCACTGCCAAGATTCAGAGCCCCCCCCAGTGACGTCATCCAAGACCCCCGCCTCGGGCGCGAGAAAAGCGGTGGGCCACTCAGGGAGGCCTCGCGCCCACCCATTCGCCCGTGCAGAAGGCGCCTCCAGGCAGGCCCGAGTCCCACCTTGGCCTTCTATGAGGGGAAAACACCGCCCGGAATGGGTGTGAGAGAGAGAAAGAAAGGGAAACCCCCGCCGCCTCAAAAGGGACAAAAACTATCCCCAGCCTCGGGCCTTCCCAACCCGGCTTTTCCCACCTTACCTTGGCCACGTAGACTTTCACCTCGTCCAGGTCGCCGTTTTTGAGGGCCCACATGAACTCCTTGTCGGACATAGCGGCGGCCGCCCTGACCGGGACTCGGCGCCAAAGGCCACGGTACCACTCGGGCGAAAGGGGCGGGGCGGAGCTGCAGCGGAAAAGGGCGGCGGCGGCGGAATCGACGGTTAGGCCGCTGTCTCTCCCTCTTTCTCTCTCTTTCTCGGGAGGAGTGGGGGAGCAAGGGCGACGGTTACGCCTCCAATAACAGGCACTCTGGGCGCGAGGAGGCCGGAAAAAGGGAAACGCGGCTAAACATGTGAAAAAAAAAAGGTGGAGGGGCGGGTGTAATTAAACCGTTTGGTCTAGCCACACACCGCTTCCGCTTCCGCTTCCTATTCGCTTTTTTTTTCCCCTTTCACCCACACCCCCACTAGGTGAGGCTAGGCTAGGCAAGCGCGCGTGCGCCAAAAAGTCGTTGCTTATTCACTTGCCTGGTTATCAACGGCTTCCGTAGCCTGCGGGGGGCGGAGTGGCCGAGGGGGAAACCGGAACTAGCGCATCTGCTCTTTTTAGGCCCTTGAATAAGTCGAAAGAAGCGGTTGCTAAGGAAACGTAGTTCCACGCATGCGTAGAAGGCCGAGTTCGTCTGTCTATAGGGGACGGAGAATGTGATGTTGAGTTGACAGGAGTATGGCGAACCTTACATCACGCAGGGGGGGCTAATATGGTGGCTTACAGCCTGAATTCTAAGGGGGCCTAAATGATGTTTTTCTACAGTTTCAGCATTTTTTATTCCAGTTTCAGTATTTTTTCAGTATATTTATTCCAATATTTCCAGTTTCAGTATTTTTTAAGGATCTGTAGACTTCCAATTCCAAAAATTCTCAGCCAGCATGAGGAGCTGCGAATTGAACTTAAACTTCTTAAAAGTTGCTGAAGTTTACGTTGAAAATTGGGAGATGTATAAAAAGGGAGAGATTAGAAAGCCCAGTAGTCTTTTTTTTTCTTCAAGATTTAGTTTGCTTATCTAGTTTTTATTAACATTAAAAAAATAATTTACAATAAAAGCGGAGACTTTTAACATTAAGTTATCAGCTCAAGACTAAAACCTTTGCAGTATAACAAATACTAGTTATTCTGCAAAGTTAATGCTCATTCAAGTTCTGGATGAAAAAGTGGATCTCATGCTTGTGATACATCCTGAACTGTAACATAGGTAGAATACTTATTCCTCTGGACTTTATTTCCAATACAAGTAGTTTTTGACTTACCAGAATTGGGACCAGGATTTCCGTTATTAAGCAAGGTGGTTGTTAAGTGAGTCACACCCAATTTTATGACTTTTTTATCATGGTTAAGTGAATCACTTCAGTTATTGAGAGAATAAGGTGGACGTTAAGCAAAACTGACTTCTTCCATTGACTTTGCTTGGTGGAAGATGGCTGGAAAAATTGTAAATGATGAGCATGTGACCCTAGGATACTACAACCAGCGTAAATACATTCTGGTTGCCAAGCATCCAAATTCTGATTACATGACTGTTGGAATGCTGTGATAGTTGTGTGAGGACGAGTCGTAGATTTAGACTTAGAATAATTTTGTCACTTTGAATGTACACTAATTGGCATACATTAAAATGAAATTATGCTGCATACAGCTCTCAAAGAGTCTCCACCTATAATATAAACATAAAAATGATAAATAAAGAAATAAATAATGCATGTACTCACATATATTATACTAGCTGGACGCCCGTGCTTCACTACGAAACTATGTGCTTGGGCTTGATAAATTGACGCTTAAAGCCTGAAACTTAATGTAGAATGTGTAATTCTGTAGTGTCAGAGTGTGTTAATATAGGCAACTGGCAGTTGGAATGGGGGGAGGGGGAGTAGAATGTCCCAGCCCGCAGGCCGGATGAGTCACGCACTGGCCATGTCCACGCCTAAGTTTAGCGAAGGGGTAGCATCAGAGTGTGTTAATATAACACAACTGGCAGTTGGAACAGAATTCTTTTCAGGTGGGGCAAGGGAGTAGAACGTCTAACTCCATAGCATCAGAGGGGGTGAATATAATACTGTATATGAAATATTAATGATCTGATAATCATTTAGAAAAATCCTTTCTTAGCAAGCACCTAGAAGCCAAGAGGACCACATCACAAATGACACCATTCGACAACATTTTGGTGTGGCACCAATTACAGAGAAGATGTGATGACCTGGGGCGTGGCACAAAGGCAACACAGCCAGAGAACCGGTATAAGTCCCTTTATTGGCACCAACTTTGCCCCCAACGTCCTGTTTATTCTCCAGCCTGGAGAAAAAGTCTCCCACAAACCTGCAGCAGCTTCTGGCTGCAGATACTCCAGTCCAAACACTGTAAGCAGAATGACTGCAATCAATCATTCCAGCAGGGCAAGATAATGAGTCCCAGAAGTGAAGAATAATTCCAGCAAGACAAGAAGCACGGCCCTAATTAAACAGTCAGGAGGAATGCAGGCCACAACTCTCAACACTAGATGAATTCAATGTTTGTTCCCGACAAACGCCCCTCCCAACTGCCTCTCCTTTAAACTCCATCCCCAGGTGTGCCTTGTGAAGGGAATTGGGGCCCTCTCCTTCCTTGTAAGTCACACAATCCACGTTGCTCTCTTCTGCATTCTTCCCTGCATGCCCTAGGATGAGGAGGGAGTGGGCCTTGGTCTTCAACTAAACCCCCTCTTCCTTGTTCTACCTCTCCCCTGCTCTGCCCAGCCTGACTTTGCCCTTCCCTAGTTTCCTCCACCGCCAATGGTGCCACTCTCCTGCTCTCTCTCAGCTGTTTGTCTTCTGCCTCAGATTCAGACTCCAACAGGGGCATGACAGAAGATGAGAGAGAAGGCGGCTCCACTGGTATGAACATCATGTCCTGAGAGCAGCACCTTCCACCGTTGCCAAGACTGTCTTCCAACTAGAAGTCAATGGCCGACGGTCTTGCGGGCGTCCAAAACAGAGATGGCAAGACACTATCAATAAAGATATGGAAGTCATGGGCCTACATATATGCCCTGGAGATGCAGCTGATCGTGCAAAGTGGCTTTCAATGATCCGAAAAGTGAACCTTGCACTTGCGGGAATATGCTAGGAAGAAGAACAAACACAAGTACTATTCAGGGTTAAATGTAGTCACTCTTATGTAAATATTACAAATTTACATATTTGAATGTAACCATATTATTAGCAGAGGATGCCATTATGCTAAGTCTCATTAATAAAAGATAACTCTGTGAAGAGTCCTTGGGTTATTCCATTTATTGATTTATTCTTTTATATTGCTAAACCTTGAAATGTAAGGAGCTGTAAGCTTTTTTAAAACAAAAACCCTTGTCAAGGGTTAAGTACTCATTAAAATTAAAAATGCCCAAACCTGTTACATGCAGGGAAAAAACTATCTCTTCTCTGAATAATTATTGATTTCACCAGGAAACTGGTGAATAAGTAATTTCATGTTTTCTCTCTAGCTATGCCTTTGTTAGCGTGCTAAAATAAAATTTACAAAAATGAGGCATGACTTTGTAATACTAGTTATTGTAAAACTAGGTTCTCACATCTTTTGTAATATGCCTGAGAGACTACTAGGAAATCTCAAGACTGTAGAATAGAATAGAAATTGGGGGAGGGAGGCATAGAAAACTTTTAAGATTCCTCCTTCCCACCATTTCGAATTAATGGATCCTTGGTAGGTTTCTCAGATAAGTTTATGTAACAATTTTCTCCAGCTTGGGAAATGCTGGTTCCTATTTACTAGCCTCAGCCTTTACAAGATACATTATACCAGTGGTGAAATCCAATTTTTTTTTACTACTGATTCTGTGGGCGTGGCTTGGTGGGCATGGCAGGGGAAGGATACTGCAAAATCTCCATTCCCACCCACTCCAGGGGAAGGATACTACAAAATTTCCATTCCCTCCCCACTCCAGGGGAAGGATATTGCAAAATCTCCATCCCCACCCCACTCTGGGGCCAGCCAGAGGTGGTATTTGCCAGTTCTCTGAACTATTCAATATTTCCGCTACCGGTTCTCCAGAACCTACTGGATTTCACCCCTGCATTATACACAACATACTCAATTGAGTGATCTCTTTCTCTAGTTAGTTAAATTCATCTTGGTGTGCAGCAAATAATCAAATATGACCAGGTGGTTTGGGTGGCCAACATTTGTTTGTTGAACTCTGGAGGCATTTTTTTTAATTGCTTGTGTGACATTGGGTTATTAAAAGTGCAGAAAACCTGGAGGGCATTCTCACTTGCTGCCCTTTTTTTTCTTCCACTGTGAAATTGCAAACAGAAGTGGCTGTCTGAAATAACCACAGACTAGCCTGAAATTCCTTGCCTCAATTGTGGTTGCTAAATGAGAATACCTGCAGTTGATAGTCCTTATTTAGTGGCCTGTAGTCTGTATGTGCACTAAAGAGTTCACTTTGATTATAGATGTTGGGACAGTCAGCAAAATCTTCCATAAGTAATTTGCAATCACTTCTGATTTTTTGTATGTGATCCAGTGGACCTCATTTTACCAGGATTGTCTGTTACTAATTGCGTCTTTGAATACTTGTAAGGTCCTTCTTGTTTCATCAGTGATGGTACTTGGCCACTTTGATTTTCTGATGGTCTTGTTGTTGCTTTTTTAAGCATCAGGGCCTTCTCCAGAGAGTGCTGCTTTTGCATTTATTTATTTATTTATTTGTTTGTTTATTTACTTACTTACTTACTTACTTACTTATTCAATTTATATGCCGCCTTTCTCCCGAGACTCAGGGCGGCTTACAAGGCATTTAAAAAGAAATCCATTATAAAAACATTTAAAAATTAAAACATTAAAACCCATTCACACCATTCATGGCCAGATCTCACAAGGTCGCAACAGCGAGATCAACGGCCCCAGGCCTGCCGGAAAAGCCAGGTCTTCACCGCTTTTCGGAAGGCCAATAGGGTGGGGGTAGTCCGGACCTCAGGAGGTAACTGGTTCCAGAGAGCTGGGGCAGCCACAGAGAAGGCCCTCCCCCGCGGGCCTGCCAGCCGGCATTGTTTATCTGACGGGACCTGGAGGAGACCAACTCTGTGGGATCTTACCGGTCACTGGGAACTATGTGGTAGAAGGCGGTCTCGAAGATAACCTGGCCCTGAGCCATGTAGGGCTTTAAAGGTGATAACCAACACCTTGAATTGTGTCCGGAGACCAATAGGGAGCCAGTGCTGCTCGTGGAGAATTGGTGTAATGTGGGTGTATCTAGGTGCACCCATGATAGCTCGCGCAGCTGCATTCTGGACCTAATCTGTCATAATGTGTCCAAAATATTTACTGTGAGTTTTAGCTTCATTAATAGGGCTTCCGGTGAGCAGGCCGACTGTAATCCATGTGATTATGAATAATTTATTCTTCTTGTCAACAAGATGTTTACAATATTTTTCTCCAGGCACAATTCAAATACCTCTTTTATTTTTTCCATTCTGCTTTTCTGGTGGTCGAAGTTTTACAGTAAGATGCGGCCAGTGGGAGAATCTTAGTCTGAACCAGGGGTGAAATCCAGCAGGTTCTAACAAGTTCTGGAGAACCGGTAGTGGAAATTTTGAGTAGTTCGGAGAACTGGCAAATACCACCTCTGGCTGACCCCAGAGTGGGGTGGGAATGGAGATTTTGCAATATCTTTCCCTTGCCACGCCCACCAAGCCACGCCCACAGAACCGGTAGGGAAAATGTTTGAATTTCAACCCTGGTCTGAACCGTACTACCTCGATATCATTTTGATATCTCTGTGCTTTAATATTCTGTTTAGATTTGTCTTCTGTCTAGACTACCTTTCAAGTAGTAGGCATCTACTGAGCAGTATCTGGCTTTTGGTATTGTCTTCTTTCATTTTTAGCATGATATTTGTTAAGTCTTCCTCATTTCCAGCCGTCAAAATGTTATAAACAGCATATATGAGACTGCCATTTTTTCTTCCAGAAATATTAACTCCAGTTTACATAAATCAAATAAATGATACACACACACACACACACACACACACACACACGGGGTGGGGGTGGAAGGGAGAGACACTACTTTTGAACTGTTTCACTTTAATTGTTGTTTACTGCTCATCGTGCATCTTTTTCAGTAGACAGGTAATATAACCCTGTGCATCCATGTTGTCAGGTCTTTTGCAGCTCTCTAAACCAAAACTTTTTTTTTCCTCCAAGCATAATTCTCACAAATTATTTTAAGTAAGATTTATTAAAATTAAAGGAATAACATTACTAGAATTATAGGACATGAAGTATTACTAATTTAGAACTAATGTACGTTAGAATATATTAGAATTTTTCTTGCAGGCCTGATTATATTACACAGAAACTTTCTTTCTCACAGCTCTAAGACATTGGCGCTCTTCACTGATAATGGGGAAACTGCAGCTGGTTGTTTGCGTAATGGTCGTTTGAGGCTTTATTAAACCGAGAATCAGTCCTTTCACTTTTTTTTCATGGTTTGTGCACCACAAATACCTTAGTCTACTCATTAAAGCAAATTAGATGTCTTTTTGGAAATCCCTAATCCAACTAAGAAGCCGCCGAGCTAAAACTGCAAAGAGACTTATCTACTTCCTTGGGATTTACAGACTCAAAATAATCTCAGATAATTTTACAAGACGTGGTCCCAGTCATCTCCATTGATGTTATCCAGGGAGAGTCCAGCTCCCTTAGAATATGGGCAGTTTTATCTGTTGAATGCAATGAGAATTCTTCACAATAGTCTCTCCGGTGGTCTTGGCACATATTTTTTTCCTAAAATGGAATGAGACTAACAGGCCACTAGACAGCTTTGAGCAGTGCTACTGTTGGGGCTCAATCATGAGCTCATACAATTATCTGGTTGGACTTGATGCTCTAGAACCAGTTGTGTTCTAGATGTTTCCTCCACTTCTTTATCTTCCCGAGCTCTTCAGTAATCCAATTAACTGCAATAGATTTTTGAACTTTACAGGAAACAGAATGAGTGGGCCATGATAAGAAGCAAAGATCTGTGCCTCCCATTTTCAAATTATGTCACATCTGCCTTCATATACATTAACTGCTCAATATGTTGGATCAGGTCTATAGTTGTCCTGCGATCCATGAAGTCTTGGACTGCTGTAGGCTCTTTACAAAGGGAAAGCACATTGTACTAGTTGGGAAAACACCACCAGTTGGGAAAACTCAGGCTGATTAGAATGGATGCTGCTGTGCAAATAGGAGTAGTAGTATAAAAACCACCAAGATAATGGCTCCTCTTCTCCAGATGCACAAAGTCTCATATTTATTTATTTGCAAAGCAGCACCTCTTGATGCCAGCATAATGTTATGGATGCCAACAGCAACCCCTTCCTTGCTTTAACTAACTCTAAGCCTTTGGCTAATGCGAAACCTCAAACCTACTCAGGCAGCTTTCCAAAAGAGGAACTCCCATTTATCTTCCCCACCCAGGTTTCAGTAATACAAGCCAGGTCTGTCTTCTCGTCCATAATTAAATCATGCGTTAGAAAGGTTTTATTACAGGCAGACTCAGTATTTAATAGCTGCAGCTGGAGCCCTTGTCATATGTAGAAGGATGTAACACCTAAAGACGAATCTCGTTCCTTAAATAAGGGAATGTACTGTGGTTGAGTTTAGCATATTGTTCCAACAAGTACTATAGTTTAAATTGCAGTTAAAGAACACCACCTTAATTTATAATCTAGTTTGTCATTGGTTTACTCCCCTTATCCATGGTACCAAGTATAATCTGGACCTGGACAATTATGATCCCTGAATTCAGAGACAAAAAAAAAAAAGTCAATTGCACTTCACTGTGTTCAGTATCCAGTATCCCTTCCCATACATGCATACATGTATGCATTTGTGCATGAAGGACAATGAAAGCTCATGTGCTTTCGACTTTGAACTCCTACTGGGTCATCATTGAATATCCAGTTTTAATAATGTTAAAACTCAGAAAGGGGCAGATCATCAGCTAATGCAGAATGGTTTAAATGTCACCATTATTGGAGTTGACTATAGAACCGCATCTCAGCATCACTTGCCTGTCTAGTGCAACAATGATGGATAAGTACTTTACTCATGGACACTGTCAAATTAACACTTGTGTTATTTATTTGTTTGTTTATCTGCCTTGTACCTGACTCCTCAGTGGTCACATCTAAGTTATGAAACATTCTTCAGCCCTTTCTTCATTTATTATAGTTTAGTCTGACGGCAAACACCGTCACATACAGCTAAGCAATTTGTTGATTCTGTTTAGTCTAGTAGTTGTAAAACTTTGATTTAACATAACTTGTTTTAGTAGATTTTAAATTCAATGGGAAAAATCTATCCATACCATTTATGTCTTCCTGCATGTGCATTGTCATTTTGCACGTGTATAAAATAAGTAAAATAACTTTAGTGTCTCATCCAAATTTAATGTCTTTAGTGTGTTACATCGTGTTTATTTGTATTTGTAGATTACAACTGAATGCTTTGACTTTCATGACTGGAGCATTAGAACTTTTCTAATCTGCAAGGTTTTGTTATCATACAATATATATACCGTGTTTCCCCGAAAATAAGCCCTAATGCAACTTTTGAAACAAAGTAATATATAAGACCCGGTCTTATTTTTGGGGAAACACAGTGTGTGTGTATATGGCTCAGTGGCTAAGATGCTGAGTTTGTCAATCAAAAGGTCGGCAGTTCAGCGGTTCGAATCCCTAGTGCTGCATAACGGGGTGAGCTCCTGTTACTTGTTCCAGCTTCTGCCAACCTAGCAGTTCAAAAGCATGTAAAAAATGCAAGTAGAAAAATAGGGACCACCTTTGGTGGGAAGGTCACAGTGTTCCGTGTGCCTTTGGCATTTAGTCATGCCGGCCACATGACCACGGAGACGTCTTTGGACAGCATTGGCTCTTTGGCTTTGAAATGGAGATGAGCTCCACTCCCTAGAGTTGGGAATGACTAGCACATATGTGTGAGGGGAACCTTTACCTTTACCTTGTATGTGTGTGTGTGAATTGTATATGAATATGTACTGGTATACGTATATGTATATGTATATGTATATGTATATGTATATGTATATGTATATGTCTGTCTGTCTGTCTACCTATCTACCTACCTACCTACCTACCTTGTTTCTCAGAAAATAAGACAGTCTTATTTCCTTTTAGACTTGAAAATAAGCACTTGGGTTTATTTTCGAGGCGGTCTTACCTTTTTTGAGGTGCAGCAGACCAGAATTGGTGAGCTGGACTCACCGTGGATGCACTGTCACCTCTATTCTGAACCTTCAGCATTTGGAATGGAGGCTTTTTGGCAAACGGGAGGAAAATGGGGAGGGGGGGATTTTCCTGCCTGTCATCCTTCCCTCAATCTCTGCTGAGCTTGAGGAATGGAGAAACATGGTGTTGCAAAAGAAATGGCACAATCACATTTTATACTAGAAGAGAATCAAAACACTGCTGGGCATCAGTGAACAGAGGCATAGTTCTTGTGTTTGGAGTACAGCTGACAAGGATCAAAATCAGTTGAGTTGAGTATTAGTGTTTCTGTTGCTGATGAACAGAATACATCATCCTAACAACAATGAAAGCCTTTGCCACTAAGCAAGCAAAGGGTTGTGCACCTAAAGAATTTATTATATAAAAAAGTCTTTTTGTAAAAAGATCTGTCACAAACACAAATGGCTGTTGTGCCAGCAACATCAAAGTTGACAAAGCTTGTGTCATGTCTGCCTAGGGTTCTTTGGAAGTGGAGATGTCAAGGGAAGAGACAAAGAGCTTGAGCTGCCAGCTATGATCCACAATTCAACTTAGGGAGTGGAGGCTGAAACAGATCTAGGCCCTATGACATTTTCAGCCTCTGTAGCACTTCTGCGGCTGAATGGAAGAATGGGGGACTGAATCACAGAACAGCAGCATATTGCAGAGCTAGGCTTCCTGGGAGGAACAGCTCTTTTACACTGATCCTTCTTGTATCTGATATGTTCCTTGACTTTGGACCTACAGATTGGCTTGGATAACTTTTTGGCTTTAGAGTCTCTGTAGTATTGATATATTGGTTCTTGGCCAATACACTGTATATCTGTTGTATATTTTGTCCCTCCCCTGTAGCATGGGACAGACCAGCATTGCCCTGTTTATTTTTAAGAATCAGTTTTTTATTAGATTTTTCATTTTCTCCAAGTATGTCAATTCAACCCAAGCAAGACTAAATGGCTTTGAGTATTTGGACCTTCTGGTTCCAAGGATTTTCCATCCGTGGTCTTGGATGAGGTGACATACACAGTGCCCAATCTTGTGGTCTTCCAGGACTTACAGCTCCTGCTCAAAGAGCAGAGGCAGCCATGACTAAGAAGGTGTTATGTCCTTATAAGGACATCCGGCCGGGGATTGGTTAATCCTCCGGGCGGGAAAGTTAAACCGCTGTCATTGGACGGCTGGTCTGCCGGAGCGCTATAAAAAGGGCTCCGGCAGCACAGCCGTTCGTCTGTTCTGACTTAGTTGAGAGCTGAATAAAACTTGTTGAACAGACCCCGCTGGTCTTGTCTTCTTTCCTGCGCCTGATCTAACACTGGCGACGAAGGATTTGAAAAGAACCGCCACGCGGAGCTAAGTCACTCATCGAGAATTTCTCACTGAGCTGAAGTCACTGAAGATGGAGGCGTCACAAGCCGCGATGGCTCCGATCTCCAAATTCGACCCCAGAGTGGAGAAATGGACCTCCTATCTGGTTCGTTTCCGCCAGTTTCTGCGGGGAAACAACTATCAAGACCTCTCCGATGAACGGAAACGAGCCCTGTTCCTAGCGCATTGCGGCTCCGAGGTGCTTGAGATGGCCATCAACCTCGTGTCCCCAAGGAACATCGAGGAGATGTCTTGGGCCGATCTGCAAGACGTGCTGAAGGAGCACTACGCTCCCACTGGAACTCCCATTGCCAACAGATTCACCTTTCAGCAAAGGAATCAGTTGGAGGGGGAGCCCATCAAGGACTTTGTGGCAGCTCTGCGGCAACTCGCGTCAAACTGCGAGTTTGACAACGTTGAGAACGCCATCAGAGACCGCATTGTTTTCGGCATGAGGGACATTGGACTGCAACGTAAGTTCCTCAGCCGAAAGAAGATCGCGTTGAAAGACGTCGTTGAGGAGGCAATCGCAGCCGAGATCTCAGAAAAGGCGGCTGCCGCCATGAGTAGGGCTAAAGGGGTGCACAAATTGCACCGCCAACCCAAGAGCTCGTCTGAGGAGTCGTCTACCAGCTCCTGCTCCGACGACGAAATGGCCGTTCACAAGGTTTCCCGCCAAAACCGTCGCGAGCGCAAACAAGATGGCGCCCGGATCGAGCCCTGCGGCAGCTGCAAAGGGAACCATGCCAGAGCCAAGTGCCGTTGGAGAGACGCTGTCTGCCGACGCTGCAACAAGCGGGGGCACATCGCTGAAGCCTGCAGGGCCGAAGCACCTACCCCGGGTCCGTTTCCCCCCGGCTGGGGCGAGAAACGGCAAGACAACCAGAGACCATCCAAACGGTCCTCTGTCAAGTCTCAGCAACGAGGCGGCGGCTACGCGGCGGTCAGAACCGAGCAGCTGTCCTCCGGCATCCACACCATTGACGATGCGGCCGCAAAGTTCCATGCCACCGTGATCGTGGAGGGAACACCCTGCTCTATGGAGGTTGATTCGGGATCGAACTACTCCATCATGGACTGGCACCAGTTAAAGCGCCTGAAACCGGGCATCTCGAGGAAAGACCTCAAGCCCCTACGAGCCCGTCTTGTCGATTTCGGCGGCAACCCTGTTGAGATCCTGGGGAGGACTTCGCTCCGGGTCACCTACCACGACTTCCAGGGCGTCCTACCCATCACTGTCGTGGGGCAAAACCGCCCGAGCCTGCTGGGGATGGAGTGGTTCGAGCCATTGGGGCTGTCTATCAGCGGGATCCATCAAATTCGTAGGGACGAACTCGACGCCATCATCGAAGAGTTCAAGGAAGTCTTCGATGGTAAGCTGGGGAAATTTGTGGGGAAACCCATTTCCTTCAATTTGGACAAAAATGTCACCCCAATTAGGCTTAAGCCCCGCAGGGTTCCGTTCGCCCTGAGGCCCAAGGTCGACGCCCAGATAGATAAGCTTGTCGCACAGGGGGTCCTGGAACCGATCGATCATGCTGCATGGGAGACCCCCATTGTGACCCCGATGAAGCATGATGGGTCTGTGCGCATCTGCGCCGACTATAAGTGTTCCATAAATAAGGCCCTCCAGCAGAGCGCATATCCGGTTCCAGTGGTGCAACATCTGCTGCACTCACTTGGGAGCGGATCAATATTCGCAAAATTGGACCTGGCCCAAGCTTACCAGCAATTGCCAGTGGATGAAAAAACTGCGGAGGCACAAACCATTGTCACGCATAGAGGGGCATTTAAATGCACGCGCCTCCAATTTGGGGTCAGCGCAGCCCCAGGTATTTTTCAATCATTTATGGAACGCCTTCTTCAAGGCGTTCCAGGGGCGGTCCCTTACTTCGATGATGTCTTGATCTCCGGCCACTCCAAAACCCAACTACTTGAGCGACTGCGCATGGTTTTACAGCGGTTCAAGGAGAAGGGTTTGAGAGTCAGGAGAGACAAGTGCATCATCGGGGTCCAGGAAGTCGAGTTCCTGGGTTATCTCATTGATAAGAACGGCATTCACCCCACCAAATCTAAGGTTAGGGCTATCCATGAAGCTCCAGCCCCCCAAAACAAGACGGAGCTTCAGGCGTTTCTGGGACTACTGAATTTTTACAGTGTTTTCCTGAAACAGAAAGCCTCCGTGGCTGAACCGCTCCATCGCTTGCTGGGGAAGGCGGTTTCCTGGAGGTGGGGGAAGGAAGAGGACGCAGCATTCAGAGCTGTCAAGAACCTACTTTCTTCTGAGAGTGTCCTCATCCAATACCACGAGACGCTCCCCCTGCTATTGACTTGCGACGCATCCCCCTACGGCGTCGGAGCAGTCCTCAGCCATCAGTTCCCGGACGGGAAGGAAGCCCCCATCGCCTACTTCTCAAAGACGCTGTCCAGCGCCGAGAGAAATTACAGCCAATTGGACAAAGAGGCCCTGGCCATCGTTGCGGGCATCAAGCGCTTCCACGAGTACCTATACGGGCGGAGGTTCACGGTCATCACAGACCACAAGCCCCTGTTAGGTCTTCTGTCGGGAAGCAAGCCTACACCTAACTATTCATCGCCCAGGATGACACGCTGGGCAATTTTTTTGGCCGGGTACTCTTACGAACTTTGCCACAGGCCGGGCAGTAACATCTGCAACGCTGACGCCTTGAGCAGATGCCCGTCAAAGGACTTAGTGGAGGACCCAGCCCCCACCCTGGGACTGCATCACATCGATGGCGACCTGGCTTGCCCAGTCACATCCGCAGACGTCGCGGCAGTAACCCAGAAAGACCGGACTTTGAAGCAAGTGATGTCTTGGGTGCTGCGCGGCTGGCCTGCAGAACCGATGACCGACGACTTCAAGCCGTTTGCAAAGAGGCAGCAGGAACTGTCAACCATGAAGGGCTGCCTACTGTGGGGTGACAAGGTTGTGGTTCCCCAGGCTTTGCGCCTAAAGACATTGGAGACTTTGCACAAGGGGCACCCTGGCATCGTGCGCATGAAGGGACTGGCACGGAGCTACGTCTGGTGGCCATCACTGGACAAAGACATTGAGAACTGGGTCTCCAGATGTGATCCGTGCCAAGAAGTCCGCCCCGCCCCTCCGCAAACGCCTGTTGCGGAATGGGAAACACCAAGCAACCCGTGGGCGCGAATACATATAGACTTTGCGGGCCCGATGCAAGGGAAGTTCCTGCTAATAGTGGTGGATGCCTTTTCCAAGTGGCTTGAGGTCATTCCCCTGGCATCCATCACTACTGAAGTCACTATTAGAGCCCTCCGGCGACTATTCGCTACCCACGGGCTGCCGGACATCCTTGTTTCCGACAACGGCCCGCAGCTGACCTCGAAACCAATGGAGGAGTTCCTGGCCAGTTTGGGCATCCGCCATGCCCTCTCTGCCCCCTACAGACCGGCTGGCAACGGACAAGCCGAGAGGATGGTGAGGTTCACTAAAGAGGCCCTTGCCAGGATGGGGCCGGGCGATTGGCAAGAGAAGATCGACAACTTCCTCTTGATCCAGCATATTACGCCGCATGCCACCACTAGAAAGAGCCCGGCCGAAATGCTGATGGGCAGGAAGCTGAGGTCACCCCTGGACCGACTTCACCCCCTGTACCACTCCGAGATCACCGCAACCGCGAGCCGCCCCCTCCGAGCCTTCTCCGCAGGAGATCCGGTTTTCGCGCTTAATTTCCACGGCCTGCCGAAATGGCTTAAAGGGAGAATCGAGAGCTCAACCGGCCCGAAGTCCTACACTGTCGAACTGCAAGATGGAGTGGTCTGTAGACGTCACATCGACCAACTCCGGAAGCGGTGGGAAGGGGATGGCGAAAACCACCCTGACGAGGTAGGACAACAACATCCCTACAAGGCAGGCCAAAACCACCCCGACGAGGTAGGACAACAACACCCCTACAAGGCAGGCCGAAACCACCCCGACGAGGTAGGACAACAACACCCCTACAGGGCAGGCCAAAACCACCCCGACGAGGTAGGGCAACGCCACCCGGGCAGGGCAGGACAACACCACCCTTGTGAGGTAGCCCTGCAACACCCAGTCGAGGAAGGGCCGTACCACCACAACATGACCGGCCAGCCAGCAGACCAGCTACCGTACTGCAACTGCCGAGTAGACAGGGGACTCCACGACAACGAAAACTCACGCCTCCCCGGCAAGGCAGCCCAACGCCACCCCGACGGCAGGGAACTCCAGGGAACGCCAGTAGACCGGGACATGCCCAACCGAGAGGGCCAACAACAACCCGGTGAGGGAGGCCTACGACACCCCTGCATGCAAGAACTACACCGCCCGTCTGAAATCTTCCGTCCAGCTGACCCCCGTCCCAAGCAACAACGACCCGACCAGGTCGACCTGCACCACCCAGACAGGGTCGACCAGCACAAGTCTAAAAGATACGGACAATTTGCAAAAAATACAAATAACCCAAGGGACTTACCGGCCCACGACGATCGGCACCCAGGACAGGGAAGAGACCAACCGGACCAGCAGATATATTCCAACAGCGGGTCGGGAGGCGGCACACCGGAGCCGGTACCTGCAACGACCACTTCGCAGCCCAGCAGCAAGGCCGGAGGCGCTCGGACAGGGCCGGCACCTTCAACGACCCAGCGGCAGGCATCCCAGGGGCGAGGGTCGGAGGACACCGGAGCAGCCACCTTCCAGACGGACGACGGAGAACAAAATGAACTGCGCAGGTCGAGCAGGGCTTCCAGACGTCCCGCCTACCTGCGTGACTACGTTTGTTGATCGACACGAGCTGAACCATGTTTCATCTAGGGGGGGAGGAGTGTTATGTCCTTATAAGGACATCCGGCCGGGGATTGGTTAATCCTCC
>WNWU01000037.1:13075266-13109929 GCA_012654045.1 Ptyas mucosa
GGAGGATTAACCAATCCCCGGCCGGATGTCCTTATAAGGACATAACAGAATCAATATTCATTGTATAGGGAGATGTATTGCTAACAACTTCACTGTTTGCTTCAGTGGCAAAGTTACATATATTTCTTGAAACTAGCGGCAAAATACTGGTATTTTGCTTCAGTTGGATCATTTTATCCACCTTTATACCATTTACCCTCCCTACAGGCAGTGGTGGGATTCAGCCAGTTCACACCTATTTGGGAGAACCGGTTGTTAACTTTCTAAGCAGTTCGGAGAACCGGTTATTGGAAGAAATCTTATTTTGTTTTTTTCCACTTTACAGGGCTAATCCTGTAAGGAAGGCAGGAAGGAAACATTCTGGTGTTGTTTCTAGCCTAATCTTTATTGCCCTCCTTACAGAAATTGTCTCTCTGGTTAACCCTTATTACATTGTAACAGCTAAGGTGAAGCACACATCAACATGAGTGACATTGAGTTGGCCATGCCCACATGGTCACATGACTGCCGAGCCATGCCTACCCAGCTGGTCATTAGGTCAGAGATCCGGTTGTTAAATTATTTGAATCCCACCACTGCCTATAGGTCAGGAACCAGGATTCAGTTCAAAAATACCGGTAGTCCTTGACTTACAATAGTTTGTTTAGTGACCATTCAAAGTTGAAACAGCATTAGAAAAAGTGATTTATGATAATTTTTCACACTTACGACCATTGCAGCATTCCCATGGATGTATGTTTAAAATTTGGACACTTGGCAACTGGTTCATATTTATGATGATTGCAGAGTCCCAATGTCATGTCACCATCTTTTTCGACCTTCTGACAAGCAAGGTCAATGGGGAAGCCAGATTCACTTAACAACTGTGTTAATAACTTAACAACTGCAGTGATTCACTTAACAACTGGCAAGAAAGGTCGTGAAAATGGGGCAAAATTCACTTAACAAATGTCTCAGTTGGCAACATAAATTTTGGGCTCAGTTGTGGTTGTAAGTAGAGGCCTACCTGTACTGCAAGTTTATTTCATGCTGCCTATACCCAAGAATCTGAACTCTTAATGGTCAAGGTGAATTGGCACAAGGTAATGGACTTCAAGGGGGGAGGCTGGACTTACCAGGACATAGAAATTCCAAACTGATGATGCATTTGACCCCATCCTTTGGCTTGGCCTAGTTATTTCCTACATCCCTCCCCGAATGAACATTGTGTCATCCTCTATAATTTGCATATTTTAACTTAATTCCTTTTATAGTCAAAGCTAGGGAGCACCTTTTCATCTAAAGCATAAAAACTCCATTATAGTGGATTTTACATTTATCATATATCTATATTACCCTTATTTGATGAACTTAGTTAATGAAGCCACTTAATGAAAATCTTGGCTGATTCAGAAACAAAAGAATAGTCTATTGTTGTTCCTGAAGTCTGCCAAAAACACTTCTTATACAATTAATTTCTTAATTTTTAGTATTGCTTTATAATTAGGGGTCAAAGAACCTTACTCTGTTTGTGTAAAAATTTGAAGCTGCCAAAGCAGATTCATACAAAGAAGAGAAGAAAAAAATTAATGAAGCTCCAGTTCATTCTAGTTGTGCAGCTGCGAGCTTATGAAAAAGACAAGTGTGGGACAAATGAAAACTCACATGACAGCCATTCAATGCACAACAATTCCCTTTGCACAAAACTCTGGGCTTTGATTCTCCTGTTGCATTAAATGTTGGTTTATTGAGTGAATTACAATGGATAGTACGGTAGCTAAGGTGATACAGTGGTTTTAAGAGTTGGACTACAGTGGGTTTAGACAGATTCTTGTCTGCCTTCAGCCACGGATTCTCACTGGGTGATTTTGAGCCACTCACTGTTTTGCAGCATAGCCTAAATCAGAGGTGTCAAACTTGCGGCCCATGGGCCGAATTCATCACGTGCTGGCCATGCCAATTTCTAGTTTAGCAAAGGGGGAAAAAGTTGTGATACATCACATGACGATAACATGTTGTCGCAAGTTTGACATCCCTGGCCTAAATCCAGGGGTGAAATCCAGCAGGTTCTGGAGAACTGGTAGCGGAAATTTTAAGTAGTTGGGAGAACCGGCAAATGCCACCTCTGGCTGGCCCCAGAGTGGGGTGGGAATGGGGATTTTGCAGTATCCTTTTTCTGCCATGCCCACCAAGGCATGCCCACCAAACCACCAAGCCACACCCATGCCCACCAAGCCACGCCCACAGAACCGGTAGTAAAAAAAATTGGATTTCACCATTGCCTAAATCATAGGGTTATTGTTGCAGGAAGGAGTGCCTTGAGCACCCGGATGAAACCTGGAATATAAATTTAGTAAACAAACAAATAAGCAACCAACCAACTAAGCCAGGTTCCTACAATTTGCTGAATTATTACCTAAATTTTGTAAATCAGAATATCCAAATTTGTACCACTCACTTCAGTCAAACTACATTATGGTCCAATATGGTGCAAATTCAGCCCAATTTGTCTGGAACAAAAGTTCTCCCTTTATATATCAACAGAATATATCTATAACTCTGGAAGGTATAGGGATCTAAAGCTAAGGCTAAGAAAACACTTTATTTTCAGAAGATTCTTTAAGTGGTGTAGCAAATAAATCAGCAGCCTTCAAAATTGCTTAATTATGATATATGCTTACATTACTGGAATAGTTACATTTTTAAATGACTATGAAACAACAATCAATTAGAAATTTATCGTGATGTAAATTCTTCCTTAACAACCAGTGCATTCTATGGGATACATGAGATTTGCACACTCTTTTGATATTAAGCAATAAAACTCTCCCTTTTTATAACCCGTAATTTGGGATAGAGTTGGGGTGACTCGATGAAGCTGAGCATTTATTGGCTGGATGCCCTTCCTGACAATATAGGAAGTTTGCCGCAGGTACTGGACAAAAAACACTAGTTTGTTCCTCACCTATTTTTAATTTCTCCCTCTCTGACATTTTTTACATTTATGAGTACAGAAAACCCCAAACTTGTACAGGAAAGATATTGGAAGTTGCATGAGAGGCTTATTTTACACTTATTTTTGGATATTTGGATATTTTGGATATTAATTTTCCACTTGCATCCAAAAGTCATCCAGAGCCACTTCCATTTCCTTTAATTTTAAATTGCAATCATGGAATATATTCTGTTTCAAATAATTTAATTGTCTGGAAAAAAAAAGTCAAGACCCATCTAGCTTTGCCTTGCATGTCAGTGATTATCTTCTTGAAATGTAAAAGTATTATCCACTAAGTAATATAACTTGGCAGACCAAATATCATCTGCCAGTGACTCACCAAATTCTTCTTGGTGCTGAAGAGTAAAGAAAGTAAGCATCTCATTCTTCAGGTTAGGTATTCAGGACAGCACTATTTTTCTTAGCTATCTGACTTTTGTCAGGGGAAAATTCAAATGAATTGTTCCAATTTCTTCATGAGCTGGCATGAATGGAGCTGCTTTTAATACAGTTTACAATATTCATCGTTTTTTGTCTAACACAGTTTCAACTGCTGTGCAACTGCTTTTGTAACAAATGCACCAGAAAGTAGGAGGCAATGTGTTGTTACAATACCACTGTTTACTTTACCACTGATGAAACAAATCCTTTCATTGACCCAACACTGAAGCAGCATCTTCATGAATTGGTCAGCTAATGGTACTGTGAAACTTTTAAAAGGAACTTTTGAAAATATATCTTGTTCTACTTTCCTTCCAAACATTTTTACTACAGCAAACAGGAAGAATCAGCCTTTGCAACTGTGTGATCTAGCTAGGAATTCTGCTTTAGCAATGTTTTTAGAATATAAAAGTCTCTCAAATTAGGATCAAAGTTTGTCAGCAACACGACTTACATTTTACCAAGAAATTTTTGTTCATCTTGCTGGGCACCAGTACTTTATTAGCTAATGACACATTCTTCAATATGATTAATTCATCACCCACACTGAGTAATATTGCTAATTAACTTTCCAGCTAGAAATCTTAGTTTATGTAGTCATCCTTGTCTTGCTTATTTTTGGATGACATTCTTCTTTTACTGACAAAGTGATTGATCTATTATGAATTTTAGAATGGCTCATGATATGCACTTCCCTGATAGCCTATGGAAGGACTGTTGTTACTTCTCATTGACCAATCAAACTACCTACTTGCAATTGTCCCATACCTCTGCTTTGATTTTTGTAAGAAAAAAAAAAACTCCTTACTTCATACAGGTTTTCAAACAATGTAATATTTTTTAACAGAGGCTTAAAAATCCATTAGCCCATTAAAATCTAGATATTCAAAATAGTGTATGTTAGTTCTGGAGTCATTTATAGAAGAATGAAATTTAATTTACAAATAAAATAACATTTATTCTATAGTATGTGTGGGTCTATCTGTAATGACTTAGTTATAGGAATTCAAAGTTTACATTTTTTAAGATGCCCCTCAGTTATATCTCTGACATTCAATATGGCCATGACACCATGGTTGAGAATTTTAAACTCTCAGTTTAATGGACCTGCGCTTAAGAAACTTTAGATGCAATGGAAACACTTTTTCTTTTGAGCCATCTAAGTTCACTTATTTCTTTAACATTTTCAAAATTCAGGCTGCTTATGTGCCATTGTTTGGCTTGCATGTGTTCTTGGGCCATACAGTATGTGTACTTCTAAAGTGAGGAACTCCTCTTTCAATACTGAGATCATCAAAGACCAAGGTTCTCTCCAATTTTGGTTTGACTAGGTCACTAGCTCTGATCTACTTGTGAAAGCTCAGTGTTCTTTCCAAATAACTTCCAAAGTGCTTTTTGATATGTTCTGATATGATATGATGTCTTCTCATTATGTTACACCTAACAGCCATTGCTCATTCAGGAATTTTTTTGGGGGGGTGGGCAATAATGCAGAAATTGTCTTCTTTCAGGATTGATTTGGAATGCTTTCTTCAATATGAGTTGGCTTCTCTCATTGCTGCTGATCCCACCTGCTGTCACCTCCATCGTGGTTTGTCAAGGTCATCTCTTTGGACCTTGTTAGTGAGGTTGATGCTATCATGAAGTCATTCCTGCTTGCATTATTCTTAGGATCATTGAAGCAAGACATAATAGTCACTATTAATTTGGATGACTTTAAAAAAGGTAGTTTTTAATTTGGAGATTTTAATTGGATTTTTAACATTATTTATTGCTTTGTTTTTATTGTTGTGAGCTGTCCTGGGTCCTTTGGGAAAAGGGTGGCATATAAATATTATTAATAAATAAATAAAATAAATAAATAAATAAAAAGGACTGGATATCTTCATGGAAAATAGGTCTGCTTAAGTTTATTATTCTTGAAGACATAATAATAATAATAATAATAATAATAATAATAATAATAATAATAACAACAACAACAACAATAACAACAACAACTTTATTGTCATTGTACATCTATACACAGTATACCCATACAACGAAATTCACTTAACACCCAAAGACCAGGTCCAACACACACAACAATCCCCAAACACACTCCCACCACCACAAATTCCCCACCCCTAAACCACCCAAACATCCACACAATAGACCAAGTAATGCTGTCCAACAGCTCACTGATGGTGGCCCTTAGTGATACATCCAAGTTGGGAGCAGCATTGTTTCAAATAGTGGATATCTTCATCTCCTGTCTATGAATACCATATATACTTGAATATAAGCCGAGTTTTTCAGCCCGTTTTTCAGGCTGAAAAACGCCCCCTCGGCTTATATTCGGGTCACAAAAAAAAATGACTTTTTCCCTGCAACTGTTTTGGCTCCCAAGAGTGGCAAGGAGGCTTCCTAAAGCCAAAACGGGGCGTGGGGGGGGGGGGTGTGGCGCCCCTCCCCCGCACCCCTTTTTGGCTCCCAAGGCTTGCTAGGGGCATGAGGGGGGTGCCTAGCAAGACTCTCTGCAGCCCCCTGGAAGCAAAAACGGGCTGGGGGGGGGATTAAAGGGAGAAAGAAACAAAGAAATCCTCACAGTTTAGGGAGATCCCATGTGCACTGAGCTTGAGTTCAGAGTTGATTGTAATTGGCTGCTAGCTAGTGGGTTCTCCTAGCTTGGCTGTCTCAGGAATTCTGGGAGTTGAAGTCCACAGGTTGTAAGAGGGCCACATTTGCCCAGCCCTGGTATCTCTTAACAGAGGCCTCAACTTGCCTGAAATTAGATCAAGCCAGTGACTGGGTGGGCGTGGCTAGCTGGTCATGTGATATATGTGTATAGGGACTACTCAGAGGGCTGAAAAAAGTCATTTCTGACAGGTCCTCACACTTCTGACTGGTCCTCACACTTATGACCATCCTCACATTTATGCCCGTGCAGCATTCTTAAAACCATGTCACTCATTTCACAACTGCTTCTCTTCACCATGGTGACAAGATAGGACAAAAACGTAAAATGTGAGGACAATCGTAAGTTTGAGGACTGGTCACAAGTGCGAGGACCAGTCAAAAATTACTTTTTCAGCCCTCTGAGTAGTCCATATGCACAAAAGGACTACCCAGAGGGCTGAAAAAAGTGATTTCTGACAGGTCCTCGCACTTTTGACCAGTCTTTTTTTATTTTGAAATTTACCACTAGCCGCTGCATTTCCCACCCCCGGCTTATACTCGAGTCAATGAGTTTTCCCAGTTTTTGGGGGTAAAATTGGGGGGGTTGGCTTATATTCGCGTCGGCTTATACTCGAGTATATACGGTACTCTACGCTGTCCATGAGTCATGCTGTGTGAAACAAATTGCTACCGGTAGACTTGAGCTGACAATCTTAAATGAAAATCTAAGTTTGTAACTGAAAAAAAAAAGCTGGCAGGAAACTTTTGATCAACTGGATGTGTGATGGCCTTCCAAGATTGGATGACAGGTATCTTCTTGCATTAGCCGGCCATTAAGTATGTGTTTCTACATGTATAAGTCATTCCTTTAAAAAAACAACAACCTTACTTCCTGTCTTCTGTCTTCCGATGTTTTGCCAAAGCAGGCTGGAATTTGTCCTAGTTAATTTTCAGAGTTGATTTCCTAGTATTGCATACAAATTATGCTTTCACGACTGATCCTTGGTTTTTACGCATTCCATTCCATTCCATTCTATTCCTTTTTGCAATCCTAAAAATTGCATTGTTTTATGCCTATTTTCTTATAAAATATATGTTTATCTACAGTTTCCAGGTAGCACCTTTTCAACTGGAAACGGCTGGTTTTTGTCAAATTCATATATTGTTTGTCAGAAAAGATATCACTCCGGATTGATATCTGCCTCCGTCTCCATGAAGAAAGGCCAATCAACTTGCCCTCTCTCTAGTTGCTTCCTTGAAAAGGTTCAACATAGGCTAACTAGTTCTCAGTAGAGTTTACAAATTAATATCTTCTTCTTCTAGAAAACAGCTTTCTCTGTAATGCATCTTTCTGCAGCGTGCTGAAGCCATCCTGCCTGACCTCTACTGGTGATTGTAAGCAAATTGTCCACAAATAATAGCACCTATAGATATAGCTATTCCATTTATGCCTATTAAAGTGAGGAGTCAAACAATGGATCATCCCAGATTCATTGAAAAAGAGAGAGGCTGTGATCTTCTCTTTTTGACAAGCATTTGTGTCACATCACTAAAGTATTTCACCCCATTATCCCCTCAAGGATAAAACACCCAGACACAAACTGAGCAACATGGTATTTGCAGTACAATGGAGTGAGCCATTTGCCAATCTGTACATTGGGGAAACAAAACAACCACTTCATAAACATGGCACAACATAGGAGAACAAACCCATCAGGACTAGATTCAGCATTACATCTGCATTGAACAGACAGACCAGTCTTTTGAAAACAGCAAAATCAACACATTTGGGCAGAGAGGACCGCTGATTTGAAAGAGGGTTCAAAGAGGCCATCTATGTCACAGCTGAACCGCCCTCTCTCAACAGAGAGGGAGGGATATGACACCATCTATCTCCAGTCTACAATACAGTCCTTTCAACAGTTCTAAGAAGGCTCCCCAATGATTTGCACCACTCAGGTGATCCTGATGACACAGATAAACCTACAGGTGGCCTCAACAGCTCGCTATAAGAATGCAAATGACCAGCTGTCTGCAAGGAGTATAAATCCTTCCATTCCCCGCCATCCAGTCAGAGCTGAAGAAGCTTCTTGGATGAGAAGTGAAACATTTTCAAAAGAAAAACCAGAAAGTCCAGTTGCCTCTTGAAAAAGCACCTTTGGGATAAAGTTATTCATCCCTCACCATTATACTGTACACACACACAAACACACACCCACCTAGTTTTCTATCTGCTGTTTCCTAGGGTTTTTAAAAAAATTCTTATTAGCTGTATTATTGTTGTTGATATTAATGGCATTTTGATGTATATTCAGACTGATCAGGATATCTAAAGGTAACTAAATGCACAGAATAATTCTCTACCCATGTATTCTGAAGAACAGTGTAAGCCTAGTTCAAACAAGAAGCACAACCACAAATACAACTCCATCATAAGGTTACAATTTTGCAAGACTGAAAGTATTTCCTCTTTTTCTTTTACTCCCTGGAAAATTATGGACGGTCCCTTCGGAAATGCTTCCTATTCCATCCACCCTTCACTGGGCTAATTTTAGCTGTCCAGTCTGCAGCTCTCGCTGTCCCCCCATGTCATTTCCAAATATCATTACAAAATGGCCCATCAAGATTTTAACATGTTCCTTTCAGGATAAATGTGCATAAATTCCTAAAGGAAATTAATTAAAGGAAATAGTCTCTCTCCTCTATCCCAGTAGCCAGCTACATCTCCAAAATGTATTCTGATATCTTGAGAGTGAGGATGGTATTCTTGGATAGTTTGCATAATTGTAGTTTTAATTGCAACTTTGCTATTCAGTCTTTATCTCTCTCTATATCTGTCTGTCTGTCTGTCTGTCTGTCTGTCTATCTATCTCTATATCTCTATCTAATCTACCTCCCTCCCTCCCTCCCTCCCTCTCTCTCTCTCTCTCTCTCTCTCTCTCTCTCTCTGGCTCTGGCTCTATCTGTCTGTCTGTCTGTCTGTCTGTCTGTCTGTCTGCCTATCTATCTATCTATCTATCTATCTATCTATCTATCTATCTATCTATCTATCTTTATTAACTTTTAAAAGAATTATAGAAGGTAAAGAAACCTAACCCAAAATTAATAGTCAAGACAGAGAATAGAAGACAGAACAGATTAAGAAATGACAGAGATGCAATTAAAAATGGAGAAACAAAGGTACACTCAAAAAAGAGTGACTTTCAACTTCTTTTATAGCAGATGTGTGGATAAAACTTAACCTCAACTCTTGCTCTAATTAGCAATAGCATTTACACTTAGATACCACTTCACAGTGTTTTACAGCCCCCTCTAAGCAGTTTACAATGTCCCCAACAATCTGGGTCCTCATTTTACCAACCTTGGAAGGATGGAAGGCTGAGTCAACTTTGAGTCAGTCAGGATCGAACTGCTGCCAGTCAGCAGAATTAGCCCGCAATACTGCATTCTAATCACTGTGCCACCATGGGTTTTATAATGTATGTGTATATTGTAATTGCACAATGTACAATTACAACATAATGCCCATTGTATATAAACTATCAATGTCACTAATCACCAAATTAATATGTCATGATTTTATTTATTGCTGTTCCCACAAAAAATCTAAAAGGGCTTCTAATTGGTATTAAATTTGGCCAATGGTTCTTTTTCTCTAATCAGAGCTTAACGTTTCACCATCCCAGTCAGCTACATCAGTTTTAACAACCACTCTTCCTTTGTAGGTATCGTTGAGCCCTGCCAACATTGGGCATACAAAAGTCTTGCTGCCATCACCATACACAAGAACAAAATGCTATGCAATTTTTCCAAACTTTTATCCATCAACCCCAACAAAAAACATCTCTGGTCTATTTTGACCTTGGAAGTTTTTTTGAATGAAGATACGTATTTCAGTTCAATAATTCTAGCTTGTTTTACAAGTCCATAAAAGTCCCTCCTTGGTGTTTATATTTCTAACATAATATATCCAAAGTCCCTTTATACATATTTGACAATCTTTCCAGTGATAAATGCCATTTGTACATCGTTTTATAGGAATTCTCCCTAAGATTGTCACATAACATAATGTTTCTTTCTAGTTACTCTTTATGGCCATAAATGAAAGCTATCACACTACTATTTCATTTCTCCTGCTTGTAAAAAGCCGAGATAGTCTCCTGTTGCCAAATATAGAATTATTAGAGTAAAGCCTTGGGAGGAAAAAAACCAAATACCCTCTCCTTTCAGTTTTGCTAATAGAAATAAGTATAAAAACATTGTTTTCATCAAACCTACTCGGTAATAAGGAATGAACAAATGAATTATTTACAGAGACATTCAGTATATACTTTGAAAAATAATGGCTTGTCCTTGGAACTTCTGTGCCACAGATACTTAAACGAGGATGACCTTTATTCCTTCAACCTTGGTTTCCAAGGCAATTTTTTCATATAGGTCTGATAACCTTTGTCCTTCCTTTCTCTCACCATCTATCTGTCTCCAATTGATTCTGCTTGTCCCAGCAGATCTGGCAGAGAGGGCGTGCTCCAAATTCCTTCTATTAAACAATGTCATCTTGCTGGACCAAAAAGTTATGCCTTCTCTGTCACTGTTCCTGCCCTGAGGGACAGCATCTCCCCAGAAATTTGAATGCCCTGCCATCTCCTCTGCCCTCTTCAGCCCTTTGTAAGACACTTAAAACTGGGCCATGATGTTAAACAAGTTCTGCTGATTGGTTGATTAGATGGTTTTATTCCTGCGTTTTATGGTAAATTGGGAATGGCTCTTCTTTAGCAAGTTATGTAGAAAGTCAGCAACCCCCCACCCCCGAAGAATGAAATATTTTGGGAAATATGAAAAAAGCAGAATATTTCCCTAATGGAAAAACAAACATGTTTTTTTTAAAAAAAGACAGAAAGCAGACTCAGTCTTTCTTAATAGCCCCCAGCAGATATTTTGTGTCCATTAAGAAAGATTGGGCCAGCCTATTCAGAAACCAGCCCCAGTTTCCCTGCCCCAAGCAGAAACTGAGGAGGCCAGCTTTTAGAAATGCCGATTTGGTAATCCATTCAGAGAGACTGTGTCAAGACCAAAACTCAGATAAGTAACAAACAAAAGGTTGACAAAATTAGCTTAGACAAACACCTAGGATTTGCATTTCCTCTTTTGCCGATAGAACCAACTATGACCAGTGGTGGGTTCCTCCTGGTTCGGCCCGGTTCCGCGGAGTGGGTAGCGGTGACGATATGATGTCACTGAACCGGTTCTGCCCCCTCCGCATTATTCTTACCTTTTATTTGGCCCCACCCCCAATCTATTGCTGCCTCCTGAGTCCCAGCTGATCGGCTGGAAGGAAAAAAACTGTTTAAACTCTTGCCGCGGGGCTTCAAAAGACCTCCCTACAGCTGATCAGTGTTAAAAGGCAGTGTGGTGGTAGACCGGTGTCTCCAAAAACAAATGAGTAGACTGGTGCCTCCAAAAACAAATGAGTAGACCAGTGCCTCCAAAAACAAATGAGTAGACCGGTACAGCTCTGCAAGCAGTTAAAAGCCTGGTAGACCAGTACCTCTGCTAAATCCTAAAGAATTGTCACATGACCATCAAGCCATGCCCCCCAAATAAGCCACACCCACAGAACCAGTAGTAAAAATATTTAGAACCCACCCCTGACTATGACCCTTGCATAACCCCTACATGACCCCATAGGAATCTGACAACAACCCCCAAAACCTTAACCTTAAACTCACCACATCCCTAAGAGGTCTGTAAGTGGTGTGTATAAGCGCACCAGCCTTCCGTCCCTGTCCTATTGTCCCTTTTTATTCGTATTCATTTCTTATGTATATACTTATACCTGTTTATACTTATGTGCTTATATGTTATGTTCATACCTATATTTGTTTTCTCATACACGCTTGACAAACTAAATAAATAAATAAAATAAATAAATTTCAATTGCAATGGCATCATTTTAAGTTGTACATTGTCTGGGGTGCATTGTCAGAAAGAAAACATTGTTGCAAACAAGTAAATGCATGAAATTCAGAGCCATTCGAATTTTTTAATGAAAGAAACATGGAGGGAAGGAAGAGAGAGAGAGAGAGAGCTAGATGATAGGCAGCTGACTGTTGACTAAAGACAGCACAAGAATATATTTTATTCCCCTTAGTTGCCTAGAAATTATTTCTTCATCCTCCGCCTCTTCCTCTGTTTACTTGAGAACTCCTGGGAGAGAATTTAGCTAAAGCAGCTCCAAAACAGTGTCTTTACACAACCTAATTTTGAGACGTTTGGGAAATAAAGGTGGCTTCAAGCAATGAAACGCCATATATCCCTCAAGAGCACCCACTTCGGTCCTCTTCCACCATTACTAGCAATAAATCCAAACCATTTATGTTTTCTGCAAACATGCTGCCTGTTTCTATTTTGAAATTAATGGCAAAGGACTGCTCCCATGCCATTCTAAAAGCATTCCTCACTAGCCTTCCAATAACAAACAAGATTATTTTGTCGTGGTAGTTATTTAATATATTTATGTCCCTTGTCCCTTTACTGTAAATCTTAAAGTGGTTCATAGGAAAGCTTGTTATAGATCAAGCATCTGCAGTGCAGGTATGGCATGATTCTTGTGCTTTTTATCTTCCGCTAAGAAGCAGGGAATGCTGCCAGAGGAAAATACATAGTAAGATCAGGAATGTAAGTTTAAGTAAATTAGCTGCAGCAACAATATATCAACCAATTCCTTTGCCTCCAAAACTCACCTAATTGCTATTCTACAGGTTTCTTCAGCCTTTATCTGTAGAAAGGAAAAGCCACCTGGGATGCGTAGATAGTAATTCTTCCGTCTTCTCTTACTCTCTAGTTGCACCAATTCCGTGGAAACATCATGTATAAAATGGCACAGAAAGGGCAAAGAAGAGAAAAACGTCCCGCTTTTCTGGCGGTAAAGTAGAGAAATCAAGATCCAAAACAAATCAAGACTTCAGTATATTTGAAGATCTGGATATCTCTACCTTCACATATCATTTTTAAGGACCTGTCCAGGTCACTAAAATTGAGGCTTTTGTTTTGCTTTGAAGTATGAAGGGTTAAATATTGCAGATGCACAAAATACCCCTTTTACTTCTTAATATTGTCATTTCCAAAAAATGGCTCCCACCCACTTTTTGAAATATAAATCCGCAAGATTTATTCAGCCTCAAGTTGATGGAAGTTTTGCTCCCTTGACTTCGGATGCTGAACAAGATAAACCTACCTGCTGCCCGAGATCTGCTACAAAAGGATCTTAGAACGGAAAGAATCTGTCTTAATCTGAATAGGATAATTGGCCCATCTTGCTCGATATTGTCTGCACTGGCAGCATCTTTACCTTGGGGTGACAAGAGACTGAAACTGAGATCTGTATTTTGAATTACTGTCCTCCTCCTATCTAATTAAGGTGTACCTTTACACATGCATAGATGACCTGTATGTGTCCACAATTGGCAGTGCTTTGAGTTATAAAATCTCTTCCTAATAGGATCAGTTCTCTCCTAACCTCTATTAAAGATCCCTCCCTGTACTTTTCTACTATGATCGACTGACATTTTGTAAATAGGGTGGCACTTCAAAAACACAAGTGAGGATACAAAAGTCTGAATGCAACTCATTTTAGACTTGAGCAAATACTAATAAGACCTCATTACTGAGCCAGTAGCATGGCAGAGATAAGTGAGGGAGGGGAGGGGGGAGAGAGAAAGCATTTCTTCTCTTCTCTGTAAAGTAAAGGTAAAGGTTCCCCTTGCACATATGCGCTAGTCGTTCCCGACTCTAGGGGGCGGTGCTCATCTCCATTTCAAAACCGAAGAGCCAGCGCTGTCCGAAGATGTCTCCGTGGTCATGTGGCCGGCATGACTAAATGCCAAAGGCACACAGAACGCTGTTACCTTCCTACCAAAGGTGGTCCCTATTTTTCTACTTGCATTTTTTATGTGCTTTCGAACTGCAAGGTTGGCAGAAGCTGGGACAAGTAACGGGAGCTCACCTCGTTACGCGACACTAGGGATTCGAACCGCTGAACTGCCAACCTTTCAATCAACAAGCTCAGTGTCTTAGCCACTGAGCCACTGCATCTCTTTCTCTTCTCTGTAGGCATAGTTATGGATCCCTTTTCTTCTCTGTTATAAAGAAGAGTTCCTTATTTACCCTGATTATCTCTGGGAGGGGAGAGACACGAAGTGGAATGCCACGTTGTGGTCTTTCTGAGTCTCTCAGCAACTTGCAGTACCAACAGCCATGGCATCCGAAGGGTTGCTTTAGCTACATGTGGATAGAGAAGTTTCAAAATAATTCTGCTCCTATTTAGAGATCCATCTCCAAAAGGGGATTTCTGCTTGACCCTCTGGCATTTACACTCTTTAATATTACCCCCCCCCCCAATACAGTTCAACATCTGTTCAACCACTGAGTGGTTCACTCGGATTTTTAGAGTGAAATGTCATATCGGTAGGTAATTGAACGCTAGCCATTTCTCCTTTTTTTATTGGATTTAGGCAATTGTACATCTAGAGGCAGTGGTCTAAATGAAGCCCAAAGATACAGAAGCTCAATCCAAATAATACAAAGCCGCTGTTAATAGAAGCATTATTTGCCCAGAGAAATTGGATTCAATCTATTCTGGGAGAAGTTGCACTCTTCCTAATGATCAGAGCTTTGGCATGCTTCCTGAACTGTTGGCGATAGTATAGCCACAAGTGACCCCTATGGCATGAAATACTTCTCATCAGCTTAGTGTGCTATACCAGTAAAACCCTTGGAAATAGCCTCACAGTTTCACTTAGGTTACTTCAATGCATTGTACTCTAGGTTGTTCTTACAAGTGAGTTGTAACTTCAGTTAATACAAAATGACAGAGCAAGAGAACTGACTGGAACTAGGTGGTATGTACTGGTTCCTAATTTCTAGACCCAATTCAACATCCTAGTTTTAACTAGTATAGCCTTTCATGCCTTAGGGCTACAATATCTGAAGAAGTATACCTTGATATCAGCATCACAAATCCTATTTCAGATGTTCTTCAAGGGATAGGTGGGTAACATTTTAAAATCTATTAACTTTGGAATATACTTCCCAGTGAAATATTTCTGGCATTACTCTTATTATCTTTTTGGCATCAGGCAAGTATGTTTTTATTCTCCCAGACCTTTTTATGACAACAATGCTGGGCTATTCAACTTTTTCAACTTTTTTTTTTCAACTTTTATTGGTGCTATTGCTTTGTTATTTTATCCTGCTGGTTTATTTAATGCTTCGAAGAGTGTTTTGATTCATTGTTTGAATTCCTGATTCTTACGGTAAAATGCTTTAAGAAGCAGTATAAAAATATTTTTAAGCAATAAAATATTACACAGTCTTGGCTTTATTATCTCTAGCAATACTCAGAGATCACAGGAAGGGAAAACGAAGTACACTCAGATTAGAAAAATGAATGTCGCTTTCCTTTCGGCCAGTTAAACCAACTGGGGAGAAAATCAATTACTGATAATTAAATTACCTCCCTGTTCTTACTGGCTTGGGAGCTTATAGAATGATTGACAATCAATCAACAGCAATACTGTTGGGAAATATCTTCTTTGTAGTCTACTTAATGAAATAAAGATCTTCAAGTGACCATTCTCAGCCTTGGAGTGGCATGTCTACCTTGATGTTCTCTAGGCAGTAGGGTGTTTTGTTACCCTCCAAACATATTGCATAATCACAATCTTGAACTCACGGTTGGTTTTGAATGGGATTCATGTTTGCCTATCTTTTTCCTTGGATTATGATTCTAAATCTTGGACTCCAGTGGTGGGTTGCCCCTGATTCAGACCCGTTCTATAGGTAGTAAAACTGGCAGGAGGCTCCGCCCACCAACCCCGACGTCATCAGGAAGCTTCTGTGCATGCGCAGAAGTGTGTGTGATAGTGAAGCAAGTGCACGCACACGGCCCCATTCCAAACCAGTAGTAAAGGTAAGAAGAACCCACCCCTGTTGGACTCCAACTTTCTTTTTTCTCCTCACAGTCTTAACTTTTGTGTACTTCAGTCTCCCTGGATAAGAAACAAACAGATAACTAAACCAACTCTCAGAATTGTCAATCAGTATAGGTGTTGTTGAGTATTCTGGAAATTGAAGCGCTTACATGAAGCATTCCACCTGGGATGGCTTTTATCAGGTTCGCCTGATCCGCCAGTTGCATTCCTTTCTGGATCGGGATGCCTTGCGCACAGTCACTCATGCCCTAGTCACCTCCCGTATGGACTACTGTAATGCTCTCTACATGGGACTCCCCTTGAAGAGCACCCGCAGGCTCCAGCTGGTCCAGAATGTAGCCGCGCGGGTGATTATGGGCGCAACTTGTTATGCCCATGTAACACCTCTCCTGCGTGAGCTGCACTGGCTCCCGGTGGTCTTCCGGGCGTGATTCAAGGTGTTAGTCATCACCTTTAAAGCGCTCCATGGCTTAGGACCTGGGTACCTACGAGATCATCTTTTGCCACCAATAGCCTCCCACCGACCAGTTCGTTCTCACAGGGAAGGACTACTCAGGATACTGTCAAATCATGCCGACTGGCGACTCCCAGGGGGAGGGCCTTCTCTGTGAGGGCTCCAACCCTTTGGAATGAACTGCCCCCGGAGATACGGAATATCCCTGATCTCCGTGCTTTCCGCCATGCCCTCAAGACCCTGATATTCCAACTGACGGGGCTAAACATATGAACATGTGAATGATCTTTTAAAATGTACACCGCTTGAGTCCTACGGGAGAAAGGCGGTATAGAAATATAATTAATAAATAATAAATAATAATGGCTGGCTTTGAAGTCCTCCTTTAGTTTCTGACTACCGGGCTATCTATTTGTACGTCCTGAGACTGCTATGGGAGATCCTATGTTTGCTGTAGGCTTCATCCAGCAGTTTAGTGATTAAACCAAGAGCCAGATGAATTTATAAGGAGAGATTGCTTACCTCCTACTTTGTTTCTTTGTTAAAGTTCCATCCCATCTTTCTTCTTGGAAATCTTTCACACATATACACCCTGCCTGAACCAACAATAATGTTGAGAGTTAGGTTGGTTTGAGTGGCCCAAGTTCACTTAGTCAGCTCCCATGTCCCAGAGAAGACTTGAACCTCACTGTCCAACACTCTATCACTACCCTGTACTTATTCTTTTTAAACTTATGCAAATTATTCCTGTATGTAGAAGAGTATAGTTATACTGGGGGAAATGTTAAACCCACTGAATCCTGCTTTTGCTCCTAATTTATCCTAGAGCCGTGATGGCGAACCTATGGCACGGGTGCCACAGGTGGCACGCGGAGCCATATTGGTGGGCACGCGAGTGTTGCCCTAGCTCAGCTCCAGCGCGCCGGCTAACTGATTTTTAGGCCTTCCAGTCCCACTGGAAGTCGGGAAACTGGCTGTTTCCAACCTCCAGGAGGATGGGGAAGGCTGTTTTTGGCCTCCCCAGGCTCCTAGAAAGCTTCTGGAGCCTGGGGAGGGGGGAAAACTGGCCTACTGGGCCCACCGTGCCATCGCGTGCCAAAAGCAGGGGGAAGGGGGGGCATGCATGGGAGGGAGGGGCACATTGAATTATGGATGTGAGCACCTGCACCCATGACCCCCCACGCTCCCCTTGCTTTTGGCACGCGACGGCAAAAAGGTTAGCCATCACTGTCCTAGAGTATAACATATTTTTGGAACAAATTAAAAACAAAATGATATCTGGGATGAATTCAATTAAAAATTATTCCACATTCAGTTATAACTATCCCACATTCAATTACAGCCACTCCAAATTCAGTTATAAATATTCTTATCCAGTTTCTTCTCTCCCCTTTTCTATCCTCTTCTCCAACTTGTCAGCCACTGCTACTGCTCTTATTTTATGCTTCCTTCTACCATCTCTTCCCATTTATCTTCACAATCACGTTGTTCTTTAAGTGATTTATCTCTCTCACCTTAATGCAAGACCACGTATGGTTTCTCACAATATAGTAATGTATGTATTTGTATCCCAGTCTTCAGCCAAAGAATTGAAAAAAAAAGAGTTGACATGCATCCATGCATTAAAATCAATTCAAAATACATAACTAAAACTGGTATCAATAAAATAATTAGCAAAGAGTGGAAACAAGTCCAATTAAATTCAAAAGAATAAACCTGTTCAGGGGTGCTTTGTAAAACATAGGACTTGGGGGGGGGAGGGAAAACCTAATTGCAGAAGCATCACCACCAGTAAGATTACTGAATGGGTCCTAGGGGAATCCATGAAGAAAAGCATTGCTTTATAATGCAGAGTTTAATCAATACTAGATTAAGTGCTGTATGAAGCTTCTGTTTTATTTTCCAGTGAATAATGGAGAAGTAATGACTATCTCAAACTACAGGGCTCTCGGCATGGAAACAGCTTCTGCCCAATTGTGTGAAAGAAATACTAAGTGTTGTTTCTTTCACATAATCTCAAACCTTTTAAATCCAGCCTTATGAGTAAAGCACTTATTTCTGGGACAGTCATTAAAAAAAAAAAGGATAGAATTGAGTGTTAAAATCCTCAATTATAATCAAGCATTGTTTAAAGATAAACTCCCAATGATTGGCCCACTCATAGAATACTCTTCCCCTTCCTCTCCAAATAATCAAATGGCAAAATTATAACATCAAGAATGTATTCAAAGGCTGGAATCCTGACAATTAAGCTAATCCTGCCTTAATTTTTATTTTTTTGTAAAAACTGCGAGCTGTTAAATGCAACATCAAAAGTTGGGCTTACCTTTGATTAAAGTTAAATAAGACTAAATACCAAGTTGGGATTTTAAGCAATATATACTGTTTCTACGGCTTATACTTCCTAAAAATCTAAAAACAGTTCTCTAAAATATATATGGTGGTAGCTTTGTGAATTACTTAAAAATATAACTTTACAGATACAAACAAACTTCCCGAGATCAATTTTTATTTTCTTGTCACTTGCCTTGATATGAAAAATGTGGTTGCTTTGATAAATGGAATTGAAAGTTTATCTACTTTCAGAGGAGCTTCTGTATACCGGCAGCTGTGATTTTATTTTGGAGCTTCTTAAAGCTAGATTGCTGGGGTGTGGGTGGAACTTGATCTCTGAATTATTCTTCATGCAGTCCCTCAATTTGTCCTTGTTTCAGGAAGGGGTTTTTTTTGGGGAAAAAAAATAACTTGAATTTAGAATCCTGCACATAACAAAGTAGTATTTTTTTGCTGTTAGCAATGGGAGTTATATAGAACCTTCGATGTTGGGTTAGAAACTGTGCTCTCGACATGTAACTTGAGAGGTATAATAAACAATACATCTCGGTAAAAGAAAACAAGGGTGCACATTCCAACATCTCCCAAGGTACTAATCTAATCTTCATGTATTTTGAACATGAAGTGGACATTTGGCATGTTCATACTCATCTATCGATCATCTATTTATTATAAACCAAATGCAAGTAGAAATCTTTCTCACCCAACTTTTTTGCTGAGTTTTTGTTTTTTGAGAAACTCAAAATATTTACAGACCCCTCGCATATTGGACATAAACTGTTTCAACTCCTACCCTCAAAATGACGCTATAGAGCACTGCACATTGCCACACTGAGCACTGCCACCAATAGCCTCTCACCGACCAGTATGCTCCCATAGAGAGGGGCTTCTCAGGGTGCCGTCAGCCAAACAGTGTTGACTGGTGGCCCCCAGGGGAAGAGTCTTCTCTGTGGGGGCACCTGCCATCTGGAACGAGCTCCCCCCAGAGATATGGAGGATCCCGGATCTGTGCACTTTCCGCCGCGCCCTCAAAACATTTTTATTTCAGCAGGCCGGCCTGGCCTAACTTTCCCTTTTATATTGCTTTTAAATTTGGTTTATAAATTGGGGTGTTTTAAATTTGTTTGGGGCCAAAGCATTTAATGTATTTTAATTGGTTTTTAATGTTTGTATTATGTGTATTTTATCTTTTGGCTGTTCAGCACCCTGAGTCCTTTGGGAGTAGGGCGGTATATAAATTTAATAAAACTAAAACTAAAACTAAACACCAGAACAACTAGGCACAAGGACAGTTTTTCCCCGAATGCCATCACTCTGCTAAACAAATAATTCCCTCAACACTGTCAAACTATTTACTAAGTCTGCACTACTATTAATCTTCTCATCGTTCCCACCACCCATCTCCTTCTACCTATGACTGTATGACTGTAATTTTGTTGCTTGTATCATTTGTCTCCTACAACTATCATTTAGTATTGTACCTTATGATTCTTGATGAACGTATTTTTTCTTTTATGTACACTGAGAGCATATGCACCAAGACAAATTCCTTGTGCATTCAATCACACTTGGCCAATAAAAAATTCTATTCTATTCTTTGAAGACATTTCTGTCAAGGATGGCTCCCTTTTTGGTCAAAATGAGGAAAGTGCCTCAAGTAGCAAATGCTGAGATGGGGCAGCCAGATAGTAGAGGTGAGAGCAGTATAATAAGTGCCATGACCTATATCCTGTAAACAGACTTCAGGAACAATTGAAAATGTTTATCACCACTATTAAAGAAAGGTTGTATTGTTCATCTAGACAACTAGTTTAAACGAAATGGGAGGAAGCAATCTTTCTTCCACTCAAGTTGCTCTCTTCAACATGGAAAAATCAGGGATATTGGGGAGATGCTGGTATATGTAGTACTGTTATACTTAAGCATTTTATTTCTACTCAATTCTGCTTAGCATCTAAAGAGGTCTTTTGTGAAACCTGTTAGGTCACCTAACTTTGAGAGGTGCAAATTAAATGCATAAGAAAGCCCTCAATGGAACTAGAGGTACCAAGGATTGAACCAGAAGTTTTCTGCATACAGTATTTAGACAAAAATCAGCCTGAATTTCAGGGTTTCATGAGAAGAAATTTGCTGACATGCTTCTGAAATGTGTGTATTAGGGAATTCATTTTTTCTAAGGCCACACCTGCTTCAGAAAAGGGGAGAACTATCATTTTAGGAAAGGATGAACTTTAATTTCCTGCATAAGGAGATATTCCTAATAAAAATAGTTCTCCTTACAACTATAAAAGAACAAGAAACAACAACCAAAACCCCCAATACGAACAATAAAATAACCATTGTTAAAAGTTATGAACAGACTCCAGTGCTGGGTTTCACATATTCTTACCTCTGGTTCGCCACGCGTGTGCACACTTGCTTCACGTGCGCGCCTTCCACAAATGCACCCAGCTTTCCATGCATGCACTTTGCTGTTGTGCATGCCTACTGCACATGCGCCCAGCCTCAAAAATGTGGCTAAATAGGACAACATTACTCCAGGGTGGGTGGCAGTCGCCGCTACCAGTTCGTCTGAACTGGTACGGACCGGCTGAATACCACCTCTGGCAGACTGCCTCTGATATAATGGGATAGTCTATAATGGGAGATAATACTTTACTATACGGACAATCCCGGATCTTCGCGCTTTCCGCCGTGCCCTCAAGACGTTTCTATTCCAGCAGGCTGGCCTGGACTAACCTCTTCTAAAACTGCTCTTAAATTCTTAAATCTTAATCTCATAAATTTAGAGTTTTAATTTTAGGTTCAAGACCAAATTACTTAATTGTATTTTAATCAATCTTTAAAATATTTGTATTATATGTATTTTATCATTTGACTGTACACCGCCCTGAGTCCCCCGGGAGTAGAGCGGTATATAAATATAATAAATAAATAAATAAACAAACAAACTATAAATTATAGTGGATACATTCATTTAAGATGATTTTTCCAAAGATGTAGAGATTAAATGTTCAAAAATTGAATTTCTTAGGCATTTCAAATAGACAGTTGATGCAAGTTTTGTTTTCATTTGGCCAAGCTACTTCAGCCCAAAATATGGAAACCAAAGCTATCTTGCGAAGACTACATGAAGATGCTATGCATATAAAATGTTATATCTTGGCAATGCCAGCAAGTTCCATATCCATCCATCTATCACTTGTCAACTAATTGTGGGAGATAAAATGCAGCTACTCTCCCGAAGGCAGACATCTCCAATTAGAGGAGAAAACAAGAAAAAAGGGGAAAAGGGGAGGAAGGCAAACATACAGAATATTTTGGAGGTAAAGCACAGAGCAACAGCTTGTTATAAAGGCTGTCATTTTTATCTGTCCTATTAATACAACCCACTGAATATGTTTCCATCTGCTTCCATCTCCCTTGAATTCCTGGCCCAAAGGGCCCTATGTGTCTCACCTCCTCTTGCAGAAATGCCTTTTGTGTCCCTCAGAGCCTACAGTTAAACATCTGCTGTCTCAGGATGGCTCAGACTACTTGCTTTGAGCCCTGGTGATGCAGTAGTTAGTATGCAGTATTGCGGGTAAACTCTGCTCACAGCCTGGAGTTCGATCCTGACGGGGCTAAAAGGTTGACTCAGCCTTCCATCCTTCGGAGGTCAGTAAAACCAAGACCCAGATTGCTGGGGGCAATACGCTGACATTGTAAGCCACTCAGAGAGTGTTGTAAAGCACTATGGGGTGGTATATAAGTCTAAGTGCTACTGCTATTGGTATAATACAAGGCCATTCAATTTTTATGGATTTCTTGAAATAGAGGTAGCCCAGATTTGCTATGCCTACTTAACATTGGGTTCTCTCAGCTTTAGACCCAGGAATTGATCAGGTTCTTTTTAACATTTCGCCCCAAATCACAATGAAGCCTTCTTAGTGGAACAGGTCTGAATCAGGGGTGAAATTCAGCAGGTTCTGACAGGTTCTGGAGAACCACTAGCGGAAATTTTGAGTAGTTTGGAGAACCGGCAAATACCACCTCTGGCTGGCCCCAGAATGGGGTGGGAATGGAGATTTTGCAGTATCCTTCCCCTGGAGTGGGGTAGGAATGGAGATTTTGCAGTATCCTTCCCCTGGAGTGGGGTGGGAATGGAGATTTTGCAGTATCCTTCCCCTGCCACGCCCACCAAGCCACGCCCACCAAGCCACACCAGAACCAGTAGTAAAAAAATTTGAATTTCACCACTGGTCTGAATGCAATGCTAAGGAAGCTTCATCAGGACAAGGGGCAAAACAGCTGAAAAAGTTCTGATTAGTCTTCCTTGGGAGGAAGAGTTACTTTTGGATACAGGAGAACATCTTTTACTGGTTTCTCACATTCTCACGTATTTAAATTATTTGTTTACTGATGTTTCTTCTTACTTTAGTAGGAGTAAGGTGGAAGAAGCTGTGGACACTCAATGGCTTCCTTACCCCTGCTGTAAAAAATAAAGCTATTCTAGATGACTAGTACTGAACCACTTCAAAAAAGTAAACAGTGTTCTGCCCCAGCTATGGACCCCAAAGAATGCAGCACAAACAAACTCTATACAAAGCTTATTTTACTCAAATAACTTAGTCTTTATCAACCAAAGGCTGTTAATACTGTCTTAGCAGCCTACCAGAATTCTAAGGTAAGGTAATCACACTTACTAGAGTTGGCAGAAAGCCCAGAAGCAATTTTGCAGACACGAAAGAGAGTGAACTAAAGTTGTTCTCTACAGCTTGTTGCAAGTGGCGTTCCTTCTTAAATAGGCTAAGGGAGTGGCCAATTAACCCCAAGCCTTACTCTTGAGGAGACCTCCTCCTGAGAAGAGGCAGCTCTTTGGCAGCTCTGTGCGCCCGTGCATTGAGAAGAGGCTCCTCCTCTTCGTCCTCTTCACTTAAAGGAGCTTCTGGAGGTTCTGAAGGCCCTGGCTGAATCCCTGCCTCTGGAACCACATCTTCTGCAGCCTCCTCACTGTCCAACTCGAGCGCCAGCTGCATAGGCTACTGGCGCAGCACCACACCAGCCTCCTCGTTGTCTGAATCAGCTACAATCTGCACAGGCCGCTGATGGGTCACAACAAACACAGAGTGATACAGGTGCATACGTACACACCAGCACACATACACACATACGCATGCACATACTGAGACACACACAACTTTTCATGCACAGATTGATGCCACCAGTTATAAGTATTGTTCTAGCACATTGCCCCATTTTGTATTATTTTGTCATCAGCATTTATCAGTACAGAATTGTTTTGAAAATAAATCACGTTTTGGCAGTCTGGAGCACAAAGAGCTATAAAGACATTTTACGAGCAAATCAATTTTGTGGCCTAATCAAACAGACAGCATAGCTCCCAGTCCCTGGCACTTCAGATGCAGCAGAATAGGTTATAATTATATAAACTTCCCCCAGCTTTCCATCTCTTCAGTGGAAGGAAGGTGCATGCTTTCATTCATTTCAGGAGAATTGTTTTTAATATTATAAAATTTATAATATTATTTATTTATTTATTTATTTGTTTGTTTATTATGATTGCTACCTATTCGCCCATGGCAATTCAAGGCGGCTTACAGAATATAAAACCACATTTAAATAAAAACTAACCACAAAACTAAAAATTAAAACCACAGAATATAAAACCACATTCAATAAAAACTAACAAAAAGAATCAAATAAATTAATATAGTACAATATAACAAAATCACCCCCCACCTCCCAACCTCCCACTCTGGCAGGTCAGCAGATCACACAAACCATTTAATGGGCTCCATCCCACTCTGGGTTCCCCAGGCCCACTGGCAGAACCAGGTCTTCAGCGCCTTCTGGAAGAGTGTTAGAGTGGGGGCCATTCTAATCTCTGGGGGGATGACATTCCAGAGAGAAGGAGCCACCACAGAGAAGGCCCTTCTTCTGGGTCCCACTGGGTATAGTATCACCCTCAGGGATGGGACTCACAACATTCCCTGCCTCCCCACTCTGATGGGTTGGATAGATGTGACCAGCAAGAGACAGTCCCTCAGATAACTTGGTCCTAAGCCATTTGGAACCAAGATGATGTTGGGGCATTTATAGTCCATATGGATGGAGTAAGAGTTCACGATAACAGAATTACACAATTGAAAGGAACTTTGGAGGTTTTCTAATCCACACTCCTGCTCAAGTAGGAGACCCTATACCATTACAGGCAAATGGCTGTCCAATCTCTTCTTAAAAACCTCCAGTGATGGAGTGCCCACAACTTTTGAAGGCAAGCTGTTCCACTTGTTCTCATTATCTGGAAATTTCTACTTAGTTCTAGGTTGGATCTCTTCTTGATAAGCTTCCATCCATTACTTCTTGTCCTACCCTCAAGTGCTTTGGAGAATAGGTTGAAATTGACAGTCCCTCAAATTTTATTTATTTATTTATTTATTTATTTATTTATTTATTTATTTATTTATTTATTTATTTATGATTTCTATACCGCCCTTCTCCCTCGGGACTCAGGGCGGTGTACAGCCAAGTAAAAACACATAATATAAACATTAAGAACAAATTAAAAAGAATATCTAAATTGGCTCCAAAATTTAAAAAACACCCCAATTTAAAATTACTTAAAAGGTTTTGCTTAGGCCAGCCCGGCTTGTTGGAAAAAAAATGTTTTAAAGGCACAGCGGAAGGCACGAAGGTCATGGATTCTTCTTATCTCAGGGGGCAACTGATTCCAGAGGGTGGGAGCCCCCACAGAGAAGGCCCTCACCCTGGGGGTCACCAGCCTGCATTGCTTGGCCGATGGCACCCCGAGGAGACCCTCTCTGTGGGAGTGCACGGGTCGATGGGAGGTCGTCGGTGGCAGAAGGCAGTCTCGTAGATAACTGGGCCCTATGCCATGGAGCGCTTTAAAGGTGGTGACCAACACCTTGAAGCGCACCCGGAAGACCACTGGGAGCCAGTGCAGCTCGCGCAGGAGCGGTGTTATGCAGGAGCGCCATGTAGCCCCCGTAATTACCCGCGCAGCCGCATTCTGGACCAGTTGGAGCCTCCGGGTGCTCCTCAGGGGGAGCCCCATGTAGAGAGCGTTACAGTAGTCCAGGCGAGAGGTGATGAGGGCATGAGTGACCGTGCACACGGAATCCCAATCAAGAAAGGGCCGCAACTGGCGAATCAGGCGTACCTGATAAAAGGTCCCCCTGGCTACAGCTGTCAGATGTTCCTCTAAGGACAGCTGCGTATCCAGGAGGACTCCCAGATTGTGCGCCCTCTCCACGGGGGCCAAAGACTCGCCCCCGATAGTCAGCGATGGCGTCAGCTGGCTATATCGGGATGCCGGGAACCACAGCCACTCAGTCTTGGAGGGGTTGAGCTTGAGCTTGTTCCTCCCCATCCAGATCCGTACAGCTTCCAGGCACTGGGACATCACTTCAAGGGCATCGTTGGGGTGGTCTGGGGTGGAGATGTACAGCTGGGTGTCATCAGCGTACTGATGGTATCTCACCCCAAAACCACGGATGATCTCACCCAGCGGCTTCACATAAATGTTGAACAGAAGGGGCGAGAGGACCGACCCTTGTGGCACTCCACAAATGAGAGGCCTCGAGGTCGACCTCTGCCCCCCAAAGCAGAAGACTGCTACATATCACCCCAAATCCTTCCCTTTGTTAGACTAGACATCCCCAATTCCTGTAACTGTTTTTCATGTTCTTCAGATGTTTCCCTAACTTTTCAAGAAGGGATTTCATTTTTAAAGCCATGGTGTTAATCCAATGTTAATTCATTGAAATTATAAATATAAATATGTCAGACTTATATTACACTTTTTCTATGTTTCCTGTTTCAGAATGATAGGAAAACTATATGTATATGTATATGCATATGTATATGTATATGTATACACACACATATATATATACATATATGTATTTATACATATATACATATATACATATACATACACACACACACACACACACACAGTGGTGGGATTCAGCCAGTTCGCATCCCTTCGGGAGAACCGGTTGTTAACTTTCTTAGCAGTTGGCAAACTGGTTGTTGGAAGAAATCATTAGGGGGTGGGTGGGTTCTACTTACCTTTACTACCGGTTTGCAATGGGAGTGTATTTCACTCGCACACACACACGTGCACGCTTCTGCGCATGCACAGAAGCTTTTGCTCAAGCGCAGATTGTCGATTTTGACACCCGGCCGGGTGGCCGGAGCCTCCTGCTGCTTTTACTACCAGTTCTAAAGAACCGGACAGAACCGGGTACTGTGAAGCTAAAAGACATAAATAGTAGATAAGTAGCTAGTTGGAAAAAACTCTGGGGGGTTAGACAGACAAACATTTTAGGGGATATCAATGAAATTATATTTCCATATTGATTAGACATTTGGAAATTGTATGGCAGTTGTCATCCCAAAGATGTAGACAGCACCCTTTGTCAAGATGAGTGTATGTGCACACATGCATACCTACAACTGAATCTTCAGTCCTGGGGGCTATATGTAGAAGTCCATGTATTTCTCTTGACAAGATTTTCGGAAGTGATTTGCCTTTGCTTTCTTCCAAAGATTGAGAGAGAGTAATTGGCCTAAGGTTACCTGGTTTCTCATTTGGGAACTTTAGCCCTTATACCAGCTGGTTATTTGTCTACCTCTACCCATACTCTATTGCTTGTTCTGAACACAACATCTGAAACGTCCACTAACAAGAGAGTACAAATGATTCGACCAACAAAATTTTCTGCTGAGGAATCGGGTAAAGTTCTGTAATTTGTAACTCATTCAGAATCAGATGTCATCATCTTCTTCTAAGCACCTGCAGTCCCACCACTGCCAGCCTGTTTATCCCTCCAGGCCTTCATGAATAATGAGTGGCTGTCATTTTCACAACTTTCTTTTCCTATGCCTTGCAATAATTTATTGAGAACGAATATCTGATGGAGGTGGTATGTGTTTGTGAAGACACCTTAGCCTGGTAAGTCTATTTGGAATGATGCATGTGCAAGAGGGAATGTGTGCCTTTCCTTCCAGCAACTCACATTCATTGTTTTTTGAGGGGCCCTGCTAAAAATTAGGTCCAATAGAGTTAAAAAGGACCCTATTCAATGTACATGATAATGCCCAAGTGCCCATCCAAGTTAAGTGCCACTGGACAAGCTGCCAGAGAAACACCATAAAATTGCCGAAATCATATATACCAGTGATGGCTAACCTTTTTGCCGTCGTGTGCCAAAAATGGGGGTCGTGTGGGGGGTCACGGGTGCGTGTGCCCACATCCATAATTCAATGCGCCCCACCCTCCCACGTATGCACATGTGACCCCCCCCACTTCCCCCTGCTTTTGGCACGCGATGGCATAGTGGGCCCGGTAGGCCCGTTTTTGCCCCTCCCCAGGCTCCAGAGGCTTTCTAGGAGCCTGGGGAGGGCAAAAACAGCCTTCAGCATCCCCCCAGAGGCCTTCCGGAGGACAGAAACAGTCAGTTTCCCGACTTCCAGTGGGACCGGAAGACCTGAAAATCAGTTGGCCAGGGCACGCATGTGAGCTGGAGCTGAGTTAGGGCAACACTCGCGTGCCCACCAATATGGCTCCGTGTGCCACCTGTGGCACCCATGCCATAGGTTCGCCATCACGGATATATACTTTTGCATCATAGTAGTGCTAGTTGCTAAAGAGCCAGGTTGGTGTAGTGGTTAAGTATCAGACCAGTAACCAGGAGACTGAGTTCTAGTTTTATTTTATTTTATTTATTTATCTAGTTTGTCAAACGTGTACGAGAAAACAGGTATAAGTATAAACATGGTCATGAACACAGGAAATGAGTATGAATAAATGGGGAGGGTAGGACAGGGACGGTAGGCATGCCCCCTTACAGATCTCTTAGGAATGTGATGAGGTCCAGGGTAGACAGTTTAAGGTTAAAGTTTTGGGGGTTTGAGGATGTAACAACAGAGTCAGTTAGTGCATTCCAGGCATTGACCACTCTGTTGCTGAAGTCATATTTTCTCTCAATCGAGTTTGGAGCAGTTTACCTTGATTTTGTATCTATTATTTACCCATATATTATTGCAGTTGAAACTGAAGTAGTCATTGACAGGTAGGACGTTGTAGCAGACAATTTTGTGTACTAAGCTTAGGTCAGACCGTAGGCAGTATAGTTCTAGGTCTGTGATGGCGAACCTATGGCATGCGTGCCACAGGTGGCACATAGAGCCCTCTCTGTGGGCATGCAAGCCATCGCCCCAGCTCAGCTCCGCCGTGCATGCGCGTGTGCCTCCTGCCGGTCAGCTGGTTTTCAGGTCTCTGGCACGCATGCATGGGGGGCAAGGTGCATGCAGGAGATGGGCGTGCATGGGGGAGAAGGGGAGCATGGGGGACATGCATGGGAGGGGTCATGTATGCATTGCATTATGGGTGCGCAGGCAGGTGCTCATTCACATTTACACATGTACGTGCTTTGGGCATTCGATGCCGAAAAGGTTAAGCCATTACTATTCTAGGTTGTCCAAAGCCAAAATTTCAAGCCTGGTGGCATAAAGTATTATATTGTGAGCAGAGGAGTGAAGTACTGTTCTCGTGAAATACCTCTGGACTCACTCAATTGTATTAATATCCAATATACAGTGTGGATTCTAGGCAGACGAGCAGTATTCAAGAATTGGTCTGGCAAAGGTTTTGTACGCCCTAGTTTGCAGTACAATGTAACCGGAGAAGAAGCTTCACAAAATTAGGTTAACAACTCTTAATGCCTTTTTGGCAATGCTGTTACAGTGAGCTCTGGGGCTTAGTTCTGCCTCAGGCATGAAACCAACTGGGTAACTTTGAGCCATACATCTTTCTCAGCCCTAGGTAAGAGGCAATGGCAAGTCTACGCCACTATTGAGCATCTGCTATGTTTGTTTTTTTCCCCTGAGGTCTACTCAAATGTACTTTCTTGTCATCTAAATCTCTTGTCCTTGCTGTGCTATGCTAGCACTTACAAGTGTAGGAGATCAGAATTAGATCAAAGTTCTTTATGGCAGCTATAACTCCTATCACAATGCAAGAATGTAAGAGCTCAAAACAACAACAACAACAACAAAGCTAATTTCAAAAGCCAAAGTTCTGTACAGACAAATCAAAGATCCAGGAACCAGGACTGAGCACAGTGTTTATACCAGTCCAGAGAGCAGCCAAGGAAATAGGAACAGCGTACATTCAGGAAGTCAATACTTAAAAGTTGTTTGCTAACTTTCTGACTTGTTTTATAATACAAGCTCAGACATGTGTCATGCCTGTTCCTTTTGAGGAATCTCACTGAGCGTCTTTGTATTTTCCACTTGATCTTTCTGAAGTTCTCTTCCTGTGCAGGCTCTAGGTCAATTGACTCAGCTTGATGCTTTGCTTCTGCATCAGGTGGTTGATTTCCCCAGAACTGAAGGCTGACTCTCCAACAGGTTCTGCTCTTTCTGGAGCCCCGGGTGGAGGCGTCTGAGTTGCTCTTTCAATTCAGAGTCTGACTCATCAGACAGCCCATCATATATTGCCTTTCCGAAATAATTCTGAACAATTCTGCTTTAGCTTAATATCAGAAAGGATATGAATTCTCCGATAACCTGTCAGTATTTGAAGACATCTATCAGACCTTCTCCAAACTAAACACACACCCAACGTTTCTAACCATTGCTCATGGTTTTTTTTCCTCTCTCTCTCATTTAGTCCTCCTACTTAACGATGAGGCCTGGATGGAGTAAACCACAATTAGCTGTACTTGTAAAAGACATTGCGGCAAATTACATTTTACAATCCACACTGGCCTTGATTCATAGGCATAGAATAATAGGGTTGGAAGGGACCTTGCAGATAATCTAGTCCAACCCCCTACTCGACCAGGAGACCTTGTATCATTTCAGACAAATGGCTGTCCAGGTTCTTCTTGAAAGCTTCTATTGCTGAAGCACCCACATCTTCTGAAGCCATTCCATTGGTCATAAAACATGTTAGAGCAAAATCAATGAAATGAAATTAGTTGACATTTGAATCTAGCCAATGAGTTTGTTGTTTATATTAGTGATTGTACAGCATAATTGTATGTATAGTGATGCATTGCACATCTATTGGATACAGTGTCTTGTGTCCCTTTCTACACACACACACACACACATTATAATCTGATTATAGATATGGTCATGATAGAACAATTCGTCACTTCCCGCCTGGACTACTGTAATGCTCTCTACATGGGGCTGCCCCTGGGGTGCACCCAAAGGCTGCAGTTAGTCCAGAATGCGGCCACGCGGGGGATTATGGGAGCGACGGGGCGCTCCCATGTGACACCTCTCCTGCGTGAGCTGCACTGGCTTCCTGTGGTCTTTCGGGTGCGCTTCAAGGTGTTGGTGACCACCTTTAAAGCGCTCCATGGCTTAGGGCTGAGGTATTTGCGAGACCACCTTCTGCCGCCAATAGCCTCCCACCGGCTGGTTTGCTCACACAGAGAGGGCCTTCTCAGGGTGCCGTCGGCCAGACAATGCCGGCTGGCGACCCCCAGGGGGAGAGCCTTCTCTGTGGCAGCACCTGCCCTCTGGAATGACCTACCCTCTGAGATACGCACGATATCAGACCTCTGGACTTTTCGTCGGGCCCTAAAAATGCACTTATTCCATCTAGCTGGGCTGGCCTGATCCCATCCTCTCAGTTTTAACTGAATTCGGTTTTAATTGGGTTGTTTTAAATTGCTGGGCCGAAATTGTTTAATGTTTTAAAATTGTTTTTAAATTTTATATGTTATGTTTTATCTCGGCTGTGCACCGCCCTGAGTCCCGCAGGAGAAGGGCGGTATAAAAATTTAATAAATAATAATAAATAATAATAATTCTTTCAAAAATGGAACATTTAATAGATCTTCATTTACCTATCATAGCACTTCCCAACTACCTCCTTTTCACCTATATCAGATTGCAAGTTGTAGAAACTTCAGGTAGTGTGAACAGCCAGTTTTTAAATTTTGGTGGCGTATTCCAGCACATCTGGAAAGAACTCAGTTGGAGAAGCTTGCTCTAGTAGATTACAAGCTAGACATATTTTTTTTCCCATTTCCCCTCATCCTGTTCAAATTCCTTATTTGTTCATCACTTTTTTTCTTTTAAAATTAAAGTTCACTTGTAAATATGCTTTGATATTTTTGTGCATCTAGTCCTTGGGCACTTCCTAGTAATAGATATGATTTTCTACCTATATTGCAAATTGTGGATCCTACAGATTTCAAAACCTAAGTAAGTTTCAGTTTAAGGTTCAAAAAGGTAAATTGAGCTGTGTCTGCGTGAAAATGCAAACTAAATATATTATTGCCCATTGTTTAACAGTTATATGTCCATTGCTGCTGCAAAGCTGAAGACTAAAAACTGAGTTACACAAACATGTGTGAAAACAAATCCTCAAGCCAGATTTCTAAAACTCACCTATTCTGCAAGCTATCTTCCAGACAGTTTCATCTATACTGAGAAGCCAATAAATCTTGCAAACTCTAAATGTCACACAATTCGATAGCATCTGTCTTTTTCCTCAGACCTCTCAGAAAAAAAAAGGAAAACAAGGAGGAAAAGAAGTACCATATTTTTCGGACTATAAGACGCATCTGATTATAAGACGCACCTAAATTTAGAAGAGGACATTAACCAAAAAAAAGGTTTTTTGCCTCCATGCGCTCCATTTTCAGGCCTTTTTTTGGGGCCTTTTCCAGCCTTTTCAAGGCCCATTTTTTCAGCTTTTTTGGCCTGTTTTGGAGGCTTTTTTCAGCCCATTTTTGAGGCTTTTATCAGCCCGTTTTCCGTGCTTTTTTCAGGCTGTTTTTTCTGAAAAAATTGGCATTCTCATTTTAACCTTCATCCATCTCCCTTCCTTGTCACATGATCCGGAGTGGAACTATTTTTAATGGGTTGGAAAACATTCTGGAAGCAATGCTAGAGCTCCCTAAATTATGCTGTTTAAATGTGGAAGCAAATGGCTAAAAAAAAAAAAAACAGGCATAATTTCATACTGATTTTTGGTCATACAGTGCAACACATATACAAAAGACAAAAGCATATTAAGCCACATGAAAATAAAGAAAATATGCCAAAACTAGGGTTAATTTATTACTGATTATATCCTATAATTGCTTTTCTGTACCATAGCCTTCAACCTATCACTGTTCATCATCATTGTTTGTGACTCCTGCTTCTTAAAAATCTGTCAGCCTCATCTATTGAACTCTAACATATATTTATGTATTGGGCATACCAGTGTTTCTCAGCTCTGGCAAATTTAAGATGTGTGGGCATTAACTCTGAGAATTCCCCAGCGAGCAAGCATGCAATAAAGTGTTTCCTCAAAACCAAACTACCCCAAATATTTCATATTAAAGCCTTGATGGTTTACAATAATATATTATTGCTGGGGAAATTCATTCTCATCTTCCCCTAAAGTATTATCAGGGCAAGGGTATGCCTAAATTCATATTAGCAGTGGATGCATTGTTATTATAATCATTGCACAAGGCTCATTTGTACATACCCTCACTTTATTGACATGAGGAGAAAATAGGGTTTCAGACATTTTATTTATGAGGAAGAATCTATTTTTTATATATTTTTCAAATTAGCTGCACTGACCACACTTTTTTTTCCATTGCTGTTTAGGAGAAACCAGTGTAAAACCAACATTTGCAGGTGGATTATTTAAGTGATATCCATATTTGTTTTAGCACAATATATTAAATATTAAGCAATTCTCTGCAATAAGGTTTAATCTTCAATGGGGAAGAAGAAAGTCTCTCAGAATGCAACAGAGAGTTGCAGGAAAAAAAGCCCAGCACTTGTGAATGAGATTTCACAGAACCAGGGCGGCAGAACATCATAGTTTACGTAGGTAGAAACCTGGCTAGATAGAAAAGCGCATATATTCTGTAGCCAACATGGCTGTTTCTGTTTTTTATGAATATGAATAACACTTTCCACTCAAGTATTGTATTTTAGCATTATATGTATTAAATTATAATTATATTGTGAATGTTTTTAAATTTGGAGTATAATTATTTAAATTTGAATAAACTAATGGCCATGAACAGTTATAGAATCTTGTTATAGATTTTGAACTGAGTATGATTTCAAAGCATCTAAACATACAGCAAATTGCTGTGTTATTAATAGTGGGACTTAAACATCCATTATTCCATTTCTCACTTTTTGGAGTGTCTAATTAAAAGAGTGATTGAGGAATTGATGTTCACTGTTACAACATTGCTAGTTGAAAGGTGCAAAGTAAAAGCTCCTTTCATACCCTTGAAAGTGTAATGGAGTCTGTCTGTCAAAAATTTTAAAAGTAAATGAAATTACTACCAGCCTTCACTCATAACCAATAAAGTCAGACTGAATAAAAAAATTAAGCAACAGACAATTTACATAGATGTTTTCTCAGAAAAGTCACAAAATGTATCAGGTCTAAAATGCTAAAACAGCATTTTGCATGGAAACAGATGCTTTTCTCCTTCTTCAGCTAATTTTAGAATGTGAAGTGGTTTTGAATTTCAGAAATGGATTCAGGCTTCCCTGTATTTGGCATATATCAGGTTTTTATCTCTACTGGGATTCTATTCAACTCTGCATTGCAAAAATAATGCAGGTCATTGCTCCCCGCTGATTGTACATCCCCCACCATGAACATGCAGAATCAGCAAGTTCATCTCTTGCTTATGCATATTTATGCATTGGTCAGGACCAGGTGTCACAGTTGTGCTTCCACATACCAGGCTTCTGAAGTTACTGTCTTTTTTTCTTTCCTTTTTTTTT
>WNWU01000037.1:13110329-13189229 GCA_012654045.1 Ptyas mucosa
GTTCTGACCAGTTCTGGAGAACCAGTAGCGGAAATTTTGAGTAGTTCGGAGAACCGGTAAACACCACCTCTGACTGGCCCCACCCCCATCTATTCTTTGCCTCCCGAGTCCCAGCTGATCGGGAGGAAATGGGGATTTTGCAGTAACCTTCCCCTGGAGTGAGGAGGGAATGGAGATTTTACAGTATCCTTTCCCTGCCACACCCACCAAGCTATGCCTACCAAGCCATGCCACACCCACCAAGCCATGCCTACCAAGCCATGCCACACCCACCAAGCCACACCCACAGAACCAGTAGTAAAAATTTTTGAATCCCACCACTGCTCTGGACCCTATTTTCTTTGTAGCCTACCCCCAAAACAAATCTCTTTGCTTTTGGGAATAAATAGACCCCCTTTCTCACAGCATGTCTGGATTTCATTTTTGATTTGTTCTTGTGCAAACCCACCTTGGAGAACCCCCAAATCATTCTTCTAACAATATGTTATATTTAGTATATTTAGTATTTACTGTAGTCGTTTAAATGTTCAGCTATTCTCTGAGTAATCCTTGTTCAGTGAGGTAAAGGCCTTTTCTTAAACTTTACATGAAAATGAACACTGGTAGCATAAGCCTTTGCATATTGACTCAGAAAGTCCCAAGAAACTGAATGGAGCTTATTTCTGACATAAATGTGCATTTGAAGCTAGATGATTTTAGCTCAGTCTTATTCTTTGTACGAGATGCTGTTCTTTCCCTATAACAAAACCAAGGGCCAATGCTACTTAAAATATTCTTAATAAAGCTTTTATACTGCCCTAATTGTAACATTGAATGAATTATGTGAGGTAAAACAGGTGTCAGAAAGATAGAATGCCAAATTGCATTGGGCTTTCAGACGACAAGAATATGCAGAATAAGAAATGTTTGGTGGTGGTAGTGTTGGAAAAAGATCAGATTTCAGGAAACAGAAGGAAACTGATTACTTTACATATTTTCTAAAATGTATTGAACTGCAACTCCTTTTTTTGTCCCAAAGAGTAGGGCATCAAAAGGTCAGGTTGGGAAAGGTTATATTTGATAAACTAGTTCTTGCCTGCTGATGATTTGTGATCCAGGTTTAACTGATTTATTGCGCCAAAGGTAACTTTCCAATTATATGAAGCAACTTGCATTCCTTGAGAGAACATCCATTACATAGGGCAGCATCCCAGAAGTTAATAAGATGTCAGCTAAGTTGACACAGATGTTCCTTTTGTCATAACCAATTGCTAACCTAAGGAATAGTATATAAAAATACTTATGTTGTAGGAATATTATGGTGCTAGACAATTCCTCTGATCGTCACAGTGCTTAGATGCTGTAAATTATCATATCCATAGGAAAAAAGAGGACCAAAATTCTCCAGACAAGGAGATTTTTTTGGTGTTTTTTTTTTCGGGTGGGTAAGTGGTTTGGAAAAATCTGTTGTGCTATTATTTAGAATTGCCACTGTTTCTCCTTGTAAGTCTGATATTGGACCCATCTCTCTCTTTTCTGCTTTCCAAACATTTTCTTCTTTTGTAGAAAAAAAAGAAAAGGATTCACTTTTTCTGTTGCATTTTCGGGATATTTTAAAATTTCTAAATCATTGCTTTGAGTGGTGCTTTTCAACTTACCATTGTGGGATGATCCTGTTATTTTCTCATGTACATCTCTTAATAACTTTGTAGCCAACCTGACAACGTGCGATTCTATACACCAGGGGTGTCAAACTTTATTTCATTGAGGACTGCATAAGGGTTGTGTCTGACCTCGGGGGGGGGGGGGGGGGGGGGGGCGTGGCTGTGGGGCCAGGAGGTGTGGCCACCTCACATCACTCATGTTGGCAGTGCCTTTCGTGGCCTGAGTGCTCTGCCAGCAAAAACGGGCTCCTGAGCTCTGTTTCTGGCTGTGATGGCCTCCTGCAACCCTCTGTAGAGAAAACTGAGCCTGGGAGGGCTGCACGCAGCCCTCGCAAGCTCTGTTTTCAGCTGTGATGGCCTCCTGCAGCCCTCTGCCAGGGAAAATGGAGCTCAGGAGAGCCACACACTGCTGTCCTGAGCTCTGTTTTCTCTGGCAGAGGCACCATGGGCCGGTCCTTCGCTGTTTCCAGGGTGGCCATGCGGGCCAGATCTAAGCACCCAACGAGCCGGATCTGGCCCCTGGGCCTTGAGTTTGACACCCCTGCTATACACAAAGAGGAATATTTGTAACTCAGGGTAGAAATGAAAGGTCCTTGTTGCTTTCTGAACTTCTTTGTTTTCATGCAGATGTTTCATTACCCAAACTAGGTAATAGCTAGCATCGATCGATATTACCTAGTTTGGATAACGAAAACCACCAAGCACAGAAAGCACGAAGGACCCAACAATTCTACAATGAATTTCCTGGAAAAAAAAAAGTATCTAGTGATGCCTTTTTATGGAAAAGCAATAAAAGGCAGGGAGCCCAGAAATATGGATGTGCAGTGAAAATGTTTTGAATACCAACTGCAAATCATAGCCAGCTTCTATGCTGAAGAAGCACACACTCAGAATCAACATTTTCATGATGGAGAGTCCCTGGAGTAATATTGTTCATCAGACCTTCTCTTTAACATCTGCAATTTCCAGGAAAAAGGAAATACCATGTAAACTAAAGCAGAAAAACAGATGCTGCTGGTATTCTTTCTCAAAGAATAGCTAACAAGCCTAGCAAGGGATTTTCTTTAGAGTACTTATGTGTATTTAAACTTTTTAATTTCTCAATAATCATCCATCGTTCAGGATCTTATGCATAATCCAGATTCTGCATTAGAAAATAAATTCTCTTTAAAATCTTTTGTGAACTTGAATAATAATTTAAATCCCTGATCTCTTCTTCCAATAAATTATCTTATTTATATTGCGGTATTCTTGGAATATTGTACATTATTGCACCTAACTTCCTTCAACAGGGGATTTTGGCATACAGATAGAAATAGAAATAGCTAAATAGATTTTGTTTATAGCTTGTGAGATTGGTTGAGCTTCCAAAGAAAGGAGCTATATGCCAGGAGATGGTGCTATAGTTTCTTGTTTAACCTTTGAATTGCTTTATCCTTCTCCAACCCCAAGGTTAAAGAGGTGGAAACCAAGTGAAGGTAGGTGGTGGCCGCAGCAGGAACTGTTAAATCACCACCCAAAAACAAGAGGAGGGAAGATAGTTTGAAGATCCATATGACTTCTGTGAGATGAAGTTTGAGACCTCCAGTGTTCTACCGTATGGGCTCAGTTTTGAGTCTTTTTACTACAGAAAGGTAAGACATTCAAACATAACCTTCAGCCACCTTCTAACTAAATTAAGGATACCTCGTTTAGCAGCTTAAGAGTGATTGTGATGAGTCTCCACTTCTCACATTGCAGACTGTATTTGTGTGTATATAGGTCTGCTTAATCATTAAATATATCCAGATATATTCTGTACATACCTACTTAGGAATAAGCCTCAGTGAGCTATACGGGAATTAAAGAAACTTTGGATTGCGTTTCTCAGCTGCGGGGCATCTGTTGCCTCAAATCTCTTTGGAATGGGATTTCCTCTGGAGTCAATATACATGAGAATTACATTTGCAAAGGCAGATAGAAAGGAGCAAGATGAGTGCTTCAGTAGTTCATAGCCAAGCATTCATCATGGATGCTTTGGAATTGAGATGTTGGACAAGACTCTCAGAGTCCCTTGGACTGCAAGGAGATCAAATCAGTCAATCCTAATGGAAATCAACCCTGACTGGTTTTTGGAAGGAGAGATAGTGAAGCTGAAGCTCAAATATTATGGCCACCTAATGAGAAGAGAGGACTCTTGGAAAAGACCCCGATGTTGGGAAAGATTGAAGGCAAGAGAAGAAATGGACCGCAGAGTATAAAATGGTTAGGTAGTGTCATCGAACTTGAATTTGGGAAAACTCTGGCAGAGGGTCTATGACAATTCACCACGGCCAACTCACCATGGCTAAGTCGCCACAGCCAACTTGCCATGGCCAACTTGCTGCAGAACAACTCACCATGGCCATCTTGCCAGAGGACAACTTGCTGCGGGGCAAGAGTTACACTAATATCAAAGAAATGGTGGAATAGAATCATTAAAGAAAGAATGCAAAAGGAGGAACAGAATAAAATGTGAATGGCAAAAAATAACATATTTTTGATTCATTTTAAATAATTAAATATAATTGTTACATTGTCCCACAGCGAGTTGTCCCATGGTGAGTTGGTCATGGTGACTTATCCCGCAGCGAGCTGGCCAACCTCTTCATTGTTCGAATCTGCTGCCAGCTCCACTGGCCGCTGGCGGGCCACAACACAGTAGCTCATGGGGGGAAAACACCAATATCAGCCAAGGCAAGATTCCAACCTAAATCAGGGATCAGATCATAAGAAACTCTGCTCCAGGACCTCCTGGAAGAGCCAGTCTTTAAAGATCTGCAAACCATAAGAGTTTTGAGGCAGGGGAATTATTCTATACAGAGAAGATGCTGCATCAGAGAAGATCTTTCTCCTCGGTTCTGCAAGATGAGATTGCTTCTCAGATGAGTTAACTCAGGGGTGAGTCCTTGGTGTTCTCTGATCTTGGGTTTTTGTAAATGTTTCATTACCCAAACTAGATAATAACATCAGTAAAAACTCAATCAGATTTCCCTGGCCAAGCAGAAACAATAGCCCGAAGACAACTCTGTGGATTACCAGGTCCTATCTGTATTTTTGAGTCAGTCCAGGATTTCTGGAAATGGCTTCATTGGTATGCACATGAACACATCTGATGGCACTATTTGATGATTAGTATTTTCAGAATTTGGGGTACTTTGACCTGTGTATGCAATATATTTCAAAGTTATATTTTTAAGGAGCTGCTGCTGAATTCAGATTACTACTCAGCGTAAAGGATTAATATGTATTGCATTGTATTGTTATCTCCATTGACTGATATTAATTTAGCAGAACAGAAAAAAAGCTTGGTTTAAAGATTGGCTGAAATATATTAGTTTCTTTGTAGGTAGGTAGAATTGAAACTTGGTATGCAAAAATAAGGCTTATTGCATTACCCTAATATTATAGATGGAAGGAAAACACATACAGAAATCCATTAAACTTTGCCTTCTCTGGGACTCCAATCAGCTAAGTTCATTCACTAGAAGAGAAATGTGAAATCTGGAATATTTTTGCTACAAGTATTTTAATCAAGAAGGAAACCACTTTCCTAGATGTTTAACTCAAGACTCTGGGGGAAAAAAAGCATTTAAATTGAGAATAGAAAATATATAACTCAGGATTTTACTGTTGCTTTCCACCTCTCATGTGCCAGTTTAAAAGAACGTGACTCTTTTCCCTATTTCATTTTTATTGAAATATGATTAAGAGTTGGAATTGTTAAAATAATATACTATAAAGCTTGGGAAATTGATAAGAGAAATTAATCTAGTTTGTTAGGAGGGTAGATTATATAGGTGACTGTCCTTCAACTGGCACTGACCTTGAGATTCCCTGAAGTGTTTAAGAGGTGTGTTCTGCCCTCACTACATGTTAGTCTATGTGCAGCTCGACATGCAGCTAAACCCACCTATCCTCCAATAAAACAGACAGTGTTTGTAGATCTGAATGCTTTATTGAAAGAACAGGATATGGTGAAACTGGGGAAAATAGGGATACATACAATGAGAACCAAATACAAGATAGACAGTATGAAGTTACTGCTGAACATAACAATTAATAAATTTCCCCAGCGATGCTCTGTGTGTGGGATGCGGGTTTGTCCTTGGATGACCATGTGCCACAGATTAAGATGGATTCTTCTTTATGCTTCTGCCTTCTCCAAATGCTAAAGGAAATGGAGTCTGACTTCCCAGTATGTATTTGTTTTGAGAGTGTGGGCTAATGGGTAAATGGGTTGGGTCAGCTTCAAACAATATACTTGGTATTTGTCTCTCTGCCATTAGATGGGGCTAGAGAACAACAATAATATGTAAAAGTTATATCCTGGGGCATGACAAGGTAGATTCTTTTCCCCTTTCCAAGATAGGATATGTCCATTTCGGTGCCACACATCCTTGGGAATTCTGTGAATGTACAAAGGGTGCAGGCCACATGTTGCTAAAGGCACATGGGAACTGTAATCCAAGCCCCAGAGGACTCCCCTGCCCCATTACTGTAATCTATTGCTTTCACTAAAGTTCCATTGCTGGCTGAATTATTCTTTTATTGTCTCCCTACCTGCACTTCCTAGGATGTCTTTCATGACTCATATTTTAGGTTTCTAGCATGAATCTAATTTCAACAAAAGTGTTACTTTAAAAAAAACCAAACTTCTTAGCCATTTTGCCCTCATTTTGCATCATCTTAGTTTGGCGTTGCTGCGAAGGTTTGCTACCACAATATAGTAAATCTCTTACCGCTGGTAGAGGGGAGCTTCTTTTTATGTTTTACATTGCATAAATTTAAGAAGTCAGCTCTCTCTATAGCACCAAGCACATTAGGGAAAGTATTACTAAATGTTAAGCTACAGATATTACTACGAATACACAAAATATACAAATATTATTAAACAGTACGGATGTTCTCCTCAGGTTTATAAATGAAAAAGACACAGCAATAAAAATAAACCAAGGGGAAGAAAGAACACAAAGAAAATGCAGGTATCAGCACCTTGCGTTTATAGGTAGACCTTGTCTTATGAGTGTTCATTTAACAACAATTCAAACTATGCCAGGGAGGTGAGGAGTGACTGGGCGGGGTGTGTGTGTGGGCAGGGCAGGGCAACTGATGACCAGGCAAGCAGGGGCGGGGCTAGCCAGAGGTGGTATTTGCCGGTTCTCCGAACTACTCAAAATTTCCCCTACCGGTTCACATGAACTGGTGCGAACCGGCTGAATACCACCAAATTGCAATCATGTGCCTCCATGGTCACATGATTGCAATTTGGTTACTTGGCAACTTGCTTATATTTATGACCAATTGCAGCATCTTGTGGTCACATGATTACAATTTCTGACAAAAACCAGCCATTGGGGAAGCTGAATTTCCTTATCATCCCTGTGATTTGCTTAATGACTGTGGTGATTCATTGAACAACCATTGTAACATTGGATCGAATTTGACTTACGATGGAAATTCTGGTCTCAACTGTGGTAGTAAGTCAAAGACTACCTGTATTTTCACCATCAGCATTATTCCATATGGAAGTAACTTTCAACCAATACAGCTATTTTGTTTTTCAGTCCAGTACAGTTTTACAAATATTACTAGCAAATTCTTGATTGTATTTGTAATGGTTCCTTAAATGCAGCAGGCAAATTACATAAACAGTCATTGATCCTGGAGGACTAGAATTTTTGTTCTTTCCAAGAAGTGAAATTCATGGTAGGGTAAATTCTGCTCTGTGATGGGAAATGTTTTAATTCCAGAAAAAAAGGAGCAATTTCCATATCTTAAATGAGGGAAGCACCTTATGTCCCTGTTTGTAAGGTCTATTTTTGGATCAAAGTATAAGAAAATAAAAAGAAGGAACGGAACGGAATGGAACGGAATGGAACAGAACAGAACAGAACAGAATTAACAGAGTTGGAAGGGATCCTGGAGGTCTTCTAGTCCAACCCCCTGCTTAGGCAGGAAACCATATACCATTCCAGACAAATGGTTGTCCAATCTCTTCTTAAAAACTTCCAATATTGGAGCATTCATAACCTCTAGAGGCAAGTTGTTCCACTGATCTGGAAGAGAAGGAGAAAAACCTGTCTCTGCAAGGTATGGGGATCTCTTAGAATTCCAAGCAGGGGGGAAAGTTTCCTTTTCCATGTACCTCAATCTTTCACAAACTGTTGAGAAGGGAATGAACAATTCATCACAGCACTAAGACCAATGGTAAAAACCTGAGAGGTGTGAGTAGTGTTGTGTAATGAGAGCCTTTTAAGATCTGTTACTACATCACTAGTGTATAGAGGCAAATGCTGTCCTCTATTAATTTTTCACAAAATGGCCGAAGGACTTTAAAATTGTATAGGGAACAAATTGGAAAATAATTATCTATCTATCTATCTATCTATCTATCTATCTATCTATCTATCTTCTATCTATCTATTTTATATCCCAAATTTATCTTATTCCCTCTTTCCCTCCATTCCCAAAAGCAGGTAACTTTTTTCTGTCAGCTCAAGTAGAATTAATTGACTTAACATAAAGACTAACAAAAGAAAAGTAAACAGCACAGACTGAATGCAAACAAAGTCTGTCTCTGAAACAAGCCATTTCTTTCCTTTTGGTAAATGCAGGTACTCAGTCTTAATGGCTACATTGGACAGCCAGAGGGGGAAACCTGGAACAGAGCTGAACTGGAATTATTCACTTTGAATAATAGAGCAGTTGGAATTTGAGGTGTGAGTAGAACAAATGGTTGCAAGCAAATTGATCTGCGAAGCAATTGGTCAATGTTTACTACAGGGGATTTTATATATGTGTGTGTGTGTGTGTATGTGTATGTGTATGTATATGTGTATTTATGTATATATGCAGCGTATATGTTTAAAATATGGGGGAAAGAGATTTAACATACCCTTTTCACTGACACTGTGTCAACAAGAGCAGTGATATTTGGTTGATGTTTCGTAACATGGAGAAGTATGCAGTATGGGAGATGAACAGAAACACTGCATGTGTGTTTCCCAAGCCTGGGAAAATGAGAGGGGAGGGAGAGGATGGAACATCACTGAAAAGATATGTGGGAATAACTGGTAGCCATCAACGGGCTTACAAGTCAGAGGAAGAAACCTAGATAAGACCTGCACTGATTGATGGGGCAGTTAAAAGTGCCAGCAAGAGATTTGAACTTTCAGACTTGCAAGAATTTGGTAAATGTAGCCTTACAATAACCCTGCCAACAAAAGTGCGTATAGTCAAGGCTATGGTTTTCCCAGTTGCAATGTATGGCTGTGAAAATTGGACCATAAGGAAGGCTGAGCGCCAAAGAATTGAGGCCTTTGAACTATGGTGCTGGAGAAGACTCCTGGGAGTCCCTTGGACTGCAAGGCCATCAAACCAGTCAGTCCTAGAGGAGATCAACCCTGACTGCTCTTTAGAAGGCCAGATCCTGAAGATGAAATTCAAATACTTTGGCCACCTAATGAGAAGGAAGGACTCACTGGAGAAGAGCCTAATGCTGGGAAACATTGAGGGCAAAAGAAGAAGGGGACGACAGAGAACGAGGTGGCTGGATGGAGTCACTGAAGCAGTAGGCATGAACTTAAATAGGCACCAGAGGATGATAGAGGACAGGAAAGCCTGAAGAAACGTTGTCCATGAGGTCGCGATGGGTCGACACGACTTCGCAACTAACAACAACAACAAGCCTTACAATAAAGCAGAACTTGTTTGGAAGTTCTAGTGGGGCAGGGCAGCTATTGTATACCCTTGACTGAACTTTCTTTAACTTTTCAAATGTGCAATATTTGATTAAATTGAATTGCCAGTCTTTCAGGGGAAGTTGTCAGATGTTTAAATCCAAATCCACATACTTCACCTTTCCCTACAGCCCTCTAGTTCCCAACTTACTCTGTTCGCTTTTTAATCATTTCTGATGTTAGGACTATTTTATCCATTTAGACTGAGCCAAAATTGTTCTTAATCTCTTTTACTCATGTGGCATTTTGTTATTTTCCTTTGAGTTATCTCAGATGTCACTCCAAAATCTTAATTTTTCATCTTTATCAGGGCAAACTTCTATGATTTATTTTCATTTCCCAGAAGTGTCTTATAAAACAAATGCTATTCAAAACTGCTGTTTTTGTTGGAATTGATTTTTTTCTGCTTTCATATTGTTCGGTTTTCTGTGAAATATCCTCGACTCATTGCTTGAATTCTCTTAGGATTTCTTGAATTTTTTCCTTAGAGCGAAAATTTCATTTTTTTCTGTAAAAGTTTCTTGATCTAATTATTTTTTTTAAAAAAAATTCTTTCAAATTATTCACATTGCTGGTATCAACTCATAATTTATTGATCTTTCTTTCCAAGTGAATATTTTCATTTTGGCGATTGATTTTTTTTCTTTTTCTTTTGTTTTGTAGCACTTTCCCAATTCTGATGTTATTGCAGCTAGTGTGCTATAAATTAGTTAATTACTTTTCTCAATATAATTGTTTCAGCATTTTCCACTACCAAATTTGCACTTTTCAGAACTTGTACAATTGTTTTCTGCTCATCTTTTTCAATTGTAGAGGCCTTTTTCAATAGTCTGAGATTTTTATATGTTGAATATAAATATTTTTTTTTACCATCGGTTCCATCTGTCTGCCAGAATTGATGCTCAACACTTTTTTCTTTAATGTTTTAATGCATTTGATTATCATTATCTGTCACAGAAGTTAATAAAATTTGATGTTACTCTTCAAAAACTTCATTTATTTCATGATCTTCCATTTTATTTATGTCATTGTTATCAATGCTATTTACATGCTCAGCTTTTTCCAGTTCTTGCAGTTTGGTATCTGCAAAAGCTTTTGTTCTAAGGATAAATTTTCTGTGAAATTTAGCCTTAGAATGTTGTTCAGAAATTTCTGACTCTGGGCATTTATGTTTATATCCAAGGAGTGTTCTTTTTTGACATCCCCTCACTTAAGGCTTGATTCAATTTTTTTTTGTGACTGCTTGATTTTCCTCAGTTCATAATTTTCTTTGCTCTATAGCCACTTTACTGCTGGCCACCTGGTTGCCCAGCTGGGCCAGCTGAATCTTTTATCCCATTTATCGCTTGATGCCCAGGAGATGGCTCTAGACATGGTTGTTTTTGTCCCAGACAATTATCAATATGGCATGGAAATTGTCATTCCAGAGTTCACCACTGGGAATTGCTTTGGAACATGCTCAATCTGGCCATGAAACACGACTGAATCTGCCAGCAGCTAAGCTATCACTAGGTTGCTTGAGATACGCAGACCTCTCAAGCTTCAGTTTACAGTTGTTGAGTTCCCTTCATGCCAACTAAACTTCCCCGGCACTGATTTTTAAAACAGAGATTTCAAATATTGTTTCTTCCTTTTACTTATATCTGCTCTTTGGGTCACCAAATTCGAGGAAGATAGCTTAACAGAGATATAAATGAAATGAGTAGGTCTGTTAAAGCCCTTAATGCCAGAGTTGCAGCTATTAAAAAAAAGAAACTATCAGGAAATGTCATATTGGGGAGAAGGTTAAGAGGTTAATTGCTAGAGCAAACTTTCAGAACTTGAATTAACCATATATACTTGCTCTGTTATTGTTGCTTATGGAACTGAGCATTTCTCTCTGGGTCCCTGACAAATATAACCAAGGCGTATTCAGTGATGGGTTTCTACCGGTTTGCCCCGGTTCAGGCAAACTGGTAGCGGCGGTGGCAGAAGGCTCCACCCACCGCCCAGACATCATCAAAAACGTTCTGTGCATTGCTCTGACAGCGAATCGGTAGTGCTGGGATTTGAAACCCACTACTGGGTGTATTTTGTGTGACTATTCTGAAATGATAGCTGAACCCTTGCGCATACAAAACTTTTGCCAGACCAATTCTTGAATACAGCTCATCTGTCTGGAACCCGCACTGCATATCGGACAATCGAACAAGTCCAGAGATATTTCACAAGAAGAGTCCTCCATTCCTCTGCTCGCAACAAAATATCTTATGCCACCAGACTTGAAATTTTGGCCTCAGACAACTTATAACTTCACCGTCTTCAGACTGACCTAAGCATAGTACATAAAATCATCTGCTACAATGTCCTACCAGCCAATGAATACTTCAGCTTCAACCACAACAATACACAAGCACACAATAAATACAAACTCATGGTAAACTGATCCAAACTAGAACTGCAGAAAATACGACTTCAGTGACAGAGTTGTCAATGCCTGGGATGCACTACCTGACTCTGCTTTCTTCCCCAAATCCCCAAATCCCCAAAACCTTAACCTTAGACTGTCTACTGTAGACCTCACCCCATTCCTAAGAGGTCTGTAAGGGGCGTGCATAAGCGCACCAGCGTGCCTACCATCCCTGTCCTAATGTTTTCTTTTATTTGTATCCTTTTCATGTATTTATAATTATGTTTACACTTGTATCTGTCATAAAATAGATGCTTGACGAAATAAAATGAATAATTAAAATAAAATAAAAAATAAAATAAAAAATAAAAGATTCAGAAGCTGCAATAGGTAGTCCGTGTACCAGATCTGGCACCAATAAAGTGGGTGACAAGATCGTCACCCAAAAAGATAAATTAAAAAAAAAGAAGACTTTTTTTCCTTAAAAAAACCCCCATGAAATCTTCAAGCTCCTATGAAACATTTTTTTTCCTGCCTCAGGGAACTACCAGTGACAAAAACAATCCAGATAAAATTGATTATCACTTTGATTTCAAACCGGTGATCTTGCAACAACCCCCCCCAGCCCAATCGACATATAAACTGTATATAAAATGAATGATTTGTCAACTAATGTCCAAGTTGATTTTAAGCCAGGTAATACAATGGCTGGGTGCCAAGGTCACCTTTTTGGAATATTGGCTGCATATGCTCACAAAGCAGGTGAGGTTGAATAACTTGCTTATTCCAAAGTTGACTTTCATGCTGGGCACAACAAATAAATGCTATAAAATAATAAATATGAGCATAGAAGTGGCTTCTTTCTTTGATAGCATGCTGGCTTTCTCTTTAAATTTCCCTCAATTAAAAGAATCTTTAGAAAAAGTTGAGTAGAATAGAAAGCTTGATGGCTACCAGAAATGTCGGAGATAACAGTGTCTTGCCATTATCAATATAGAAAAATGTTAACCAAAACCCAAAGATTCCTATTAAGTGTGTTAATTCTCTAACCTTGAAAAGTATTTCCTTAGTGTACTGACTGGGGAATTCTGGGAGATGAAATCCACCTTGCCAAGATTGAGAAAACACTGGGTTAGATGAACAGGCTAGTAGATCTGAGCTGTGACAATCCAGAGAGCCAGGAGATGGCAGCAAAGTGTTGGAATTTTTAGTATCCTTGCTGCCCCCTAGATTTTTGCAGGACTTCTATATCAAAAGCCGATTTTATGAAAATTGGAATGATTTTTCTTTCATCCAGTATTTTGCAGCTTTTGCTGCTCAGTCTGTGGTACTAAGCAAGGGAGGAAAGTAAACTATCTATTTCTCTTAAGAGCATTTCCATCCTGAGACTTTGGGTCTAAAAAGATCCAGAGTTCCTGAATATTCCCCTGTAGGCATTGGTTAAACCTTGTTTTGAATGATTTGCTTTGGCTATATCAAAAAGAATGTTAAGTGTCTCTCTGTAGGTGTCTATATATACATGGATACACAAACACATACACAGAGTAATGCTTAAAATTTTGTGAACCTTTTGGATTTTTAAAATATTTCTGCATGAGTGTGAGCTAAACTATGGTCTGTTCCAGTGGTGGGATTCAATTTTTTTTACTACCAGTTCTATGGGCATGGCTTGGTGGGCATGACAGGGGAAGGATACTGTAAAATCTCCTTTCTAACCCCACTCCAAGGGAAGGTTACTGCAAAATCCCCATTTCCTCCCGATCAGCTGGGACTCGGGGGGGGGCAGAGAATAGATGGGGGCGTGGCCAGTCAGAGATTGTATTTACCGGTTCTCCGTACTACTCAAAATTTCTGCTACCGGTTCTCCAGAACTGGTGAGAACCTGCTGAAACCCACCTCTGGTATGTTCACATAAATCCTAAAAGCAGGTAAAGGGAACCCAGTTAAAGAAATGAGTCAGAAACATTATACTTGTTCATTGAGGGAAATCATTACAATTAAGTCAAATATTTATGCAGAAATAGTGAAAATTCAAAAGGGTTCATGCATTTTTAATCACCACAGGTTTTGTGTGTGTTTGTGTGCATGTACAGTATGTATGTGTATATTTATTTATTTCAAAGGTTTGGGACTGAGGCACAATATTGTTAATTCCAGGTGCCTCAAAAGTTAAAGATAATGTTATGTCCAGCTAGTTTTCTTGGCAACAATATGGAAATGGTTTTTTCTCTGTCAGGCCTGTCCCAGGCCAAAAATTCCCCAACAGCCAAGAGAGGTGGTTGCAAGTGTTAATATTGGTCTTCCAGTAGCAGAGAAGGCATGGTCGCAGTGTATACACAAGTGGGAAAGACGTCCCAAGTCTTAATAGCTACCAAGCTTACTGAAAGCCTGTGAGTTTGAATTTTGAAATCCTACCAAAAAATTAATCTCAGTTTGCAACCATATTCAAATCTTTAGAAAAGGTTGAGTAGACTAGAAAGCTTGATGGCTACTAGAAGTGTCAGAGACAATAGTGTCCTGCCATTATCAATAGTATAGTTCAAATGGTTTTTGCAAACAGTAGACTCAAGATTTCTACATAAATTCCCTTGGACAATTTTTGCAATCGGATCAAGTCTTTGTGTGTCCCCTGTATGATTTTTCTCTAGTCACTAATGAGACGATCTTCGGTTTCATCCTTAATTTTACATAATTGGCATTTGCCATTCTTTAGAAATATGTTCACTTTTAGCCTTAGTTGTATTGATCTGCAGGATTTGTTCCTCAATTGCCATGATTGCTCCCTTCCTTTGAAGTGTTCCAGATTTTCATCACAGCAATGTTAAATTTGATCTGCTTTTCCTTCAGTCTCATGTATTCAACCACCATCAACTATTTTGCTTCTCCATCTGACTTGGAACTATTTCCTTCATGTATTCTGGCTTAAGTTAATAAACCTTTCCTTGTACTCTTCCATTGATAAGAGTCTTTTTACTTTTCCTGAAATAATCAGACTTTGTTCTTATTCTTCTCCAGTTTGTTTTATTTAATTTTACCATTCCTAGCTCTGGTATGTATTATCTGTGAATGTATAGTCATTAATTCCTCTGTTTTTCAATCAAGATTGTCCAGTTAAGCTGGGTTCAGTCAATTATTCTTGCAGTATGCCTCATTATAAGGAAAGTCCAAGTGTTTATTGCTTTAAGTTTTATAAAAGAATAGGCTGCTTTATCAAAATTTCAGGCACCTCTGCTGCCTACCATATGAATCTCCACCCCAGTGGCAGCATGGCAGACTAGCTAATAAAGCAACAACTGCTTTTTAATTCTGCAGCTTTGCTACTACTAACAGAGTACAGCAACCAAAGGAAAGGTGGTACTCCTTCAGAATAGAATAGAATAGAATAGAATAGAATAGAATAGAATAGAATAGAATAGAATAGAATAGAATAGAATAGAATAGAATAGAATAACAGAGTTGGAAGGGACCTTGGAGGTCTTCTAGTCCAACCCCCTGCTTAGGCAGGAAACCCTACACCACGTCAGACAAATGGTTGTCCAACATCTTAAAAACTTCCAGTGTTGGAGCATTCACAACTTCTGGAGGCAAGTTGTTCCACTGATTAATTGTTCTAACTGTCAGGAAATTTCTCCTTAGTTCTAAGTTGCTTCTCTCCTTGATTAGTTTCCACCCATTGCATCTTGTCCTACACTCAGGTGTAGGGAATGGAATGGAAGGTTCAAAGGGAAAAAAAAGAAGTACAAGCAAAATTCTGTATGTTGGCCATTTACAGAAAAAGAAGAAAATTTAGAGGGGGTCATAGTACAGCATAGGCTTAATAAACCCTGAAGCAAATTAGTAATAAGAGAGTCACTTTAGTCTAGTGGTTAAGGCACCAGAACAGAAACCGAGAAACCGTGAATTCTAGTCCTGCCTTAGCTGGGTGATTTTGGGCTCTCTCAGCTCACTTCACCTCACAGGATTGTTGTTGTGGGGGAAAATTGGAGTATAGAGATAGCAACAGAACAGAATATAGGAAAAACGTATCACTTTTATATGTTTGTTTTTACAAAATAAAACATTTTTCCAGCTCTTGAAAGGAAATATAAAGAAGACACCCGCCGAGGTTCAAATGCTTTGATGTCTGTCCTGAATCTGGGTCAGTCCAATTGGCATGCTTTAAAAAAAGAACCCATGACATAATATTTCTGCTATTTAGTTCAAGGTTTTTATTTTATTTGTCTGATACAATTTGAACCAGTGGTCTTTTTTAACTTGTTTGGCAATAAATCAGAAAACTCCATTAATGCTAAATATTTGTTTTCCTCTTCAGGTGCCAAATGTTTAATGGCATTTCCATTTGTTAGCCATAATCTATCTTCTCTCATAAACTTATTTTCTTTAAATGTCAACATTTGTCCAGGCCAAAGTTCCTTTCTGTCTTCACTAAATATTTGAAGACAGTCCAACTGAGATTCAGTTTCACCTTTGGATTTCTTGTTTAGTTTTAGGTTACCCACATAAAACTGTATTTACTATAAAGGAACTAGGTATGTCTAACCTAATGAGGAGAAGGAGTAGGGGTCACATGATAGCTGCCTTCCAATACTTGAGGGGCTGTCACAGAGAAGAGGGGGGTCAACCTATTCTCTCAATCACCTGAGGGCAGGACGAGAAGCAATGGGTGAAAGTTTGTCAGAAGGAGACACTTTGTGGAACTAAGGAGAAATTTCCTGACAGTGAGAATGATTAATCAATAGAACAATGATGAGGGTGTGGCTAACTGAAGAAGACAAACTAGTCAGAAATAGATCTATCTTAGTCTCCCTTAAGTCTCACAACAGTAGAAAATGGTAATTCTAGTTTTGGACTTCAGTTCCCATCAGAAAGGATCTGTTTTACATAACTATTGGGTTGTACTTTTAAGATGTACTTGAAACTGGCTTTTTCGGAAGAACATTGGGAGGAAAGAAGGTGGCCAAACCCAATTTCATCCAGCATCGCAATTGCCAAGAGCAGGGATCTCAAAACCTGGCAACTTTAAGACTTGTGGACTTCACTTTCCAGAATTCTGGGAGTTGAAGTCCACAAAACTTAAAGCTGCCAAGTTTGGGGACCCTGATATAGACAGAGACCTCAAAAGCATCCTTCAGAAATTTAGTCCATAACTTCCACAATCCTTGGAATCCATTAGTCACATAAATGGCTAAAACCCAAACCTGGATTACTGTGCTTCAGCATTTTGAAAAGAGGTAACTTTGGAGAAGCTGTTGTATTATCTAATGTGATGTATGAAACATAGCACGAAAAACCTATTTATGGGTTTATAAGTAGCTTTTCTTTGAAAAGTTAAGATAATTTAGATGAAACTTTCCCCCTCTTTTGTCCATCCAACAATTCTAAGAAGTAAGATTTAATAGGAAACTCTGACTGGCTCAAAGTCATTCATTTTATCCATCTGTCCTCTCGTTTGTGATGTTTCTTTATAAACAAGAAAATTCAGAGGTAACCTAAGTGAAACTTGGCAAATACCACATCTTGGGCTGCATTAATTCTTTGCAAATTACATTTCTAGTTCTTGGTGCAGAACCTTTGATTAAAAAAACAACTGCATTTCAAATGTACTGTGAAAAGATTGAATTAATGGCTTACGCACTACAGTGCACCTTAAGTAACAGCATTTTAATGTTCCTTAAAACAGTTTGAAGAATTTAGCTGCCAATGCATCCTCTCTTATATCGGAGGTCATATTTTATAATATAAGGATGGAAAATTTCAGAAGCTCTGTAATATAATTCATGATGAGAACATCCCCTGCTGAGGGCAAAAGTTGTACCGTTATTCACACCACAGCTCAGTACACTGAAGTGTGATTAGTCTGAGGGGTTTAAATGATGTTTGAAATTTCCCATGTTCCTTAGAACTCCACATTATGGATCTCAGCAGGTTTATATGCTAACTCAACTCTTCTTTTGAAGTAGATAAATGGAGCTCTGCACAGTTTGCTTTTCTGCTTTCAGAAATGGAAGTGTACCTCCAAACTCTATTTGTGGAAATGAGTAAGAGTACTCGGTTTAAAATCTTCTTGAACTGATTTCCTTTTCTGTTATTACTTCTGAGGTCAAGAGCTTCACATTAATGTTTAAAGTGTGTGGTACTTTTGTTTAAAAACATCATTAGAAATTGTTATAAGCTGAAACATAGTAAATCTACGTTTGCGTTTTAGCCAGTTATGTGACCAATGGATTCCAAGGATGATGGAAGTCATGGATTGAATCACTGAAGGATGCCATCAAGGTCTCTCTATATGTCAGGGGTCCCCAAACATGGCAGTTTTAAGCCTTAAACTATATAGGCTATATAGGTATATGTGTAAACTATACATACATATGTTTCAGGATGGAGTGAAACAAAAAATACTCATATTAAGTTCAATGTAACAATTCACTTCTAGCATTCAGTGATTTTTAGGATGACAATAAACCATTTTTGTAGGCCTCAGAATCCCAGACTACTTCTGTAGACTTGCAAAAGTTAATGTATTAGTATAATGTTGACTTTTTTTTCTTATGCAAACTGCTAAAACAGTTCTATATTTAATTATTCACACTTAGACAGAAGCACACACCCTTAGATATAAATAAAAGCACCATTTGTTTGGAATAACTTTGAGTCTTTTTAGCATCATACCTTGGGCATCTTATACGAAGAGCTGACTAAGTAAGTTCCATGCATCAAAAATCTAACTATAGCTCTTGGGTGACCCTTTTTCAGTAGGTTCTGAATTCAAGAAGCTGATTCCTCAAGACATTTCGTAAAGCAAGGTCATTTCAGCTTCTATTTAAGTCACTTAAACAAATTTGCTGCCCTTTCTACTAGCTTCACTATAAATATTTACAGAGGATGATTTTCTGAATGCTCCTTAAATATTTTCATCCTACAATAGCGAAATGATTAGTGCTTACATGTGTAAAAATATAAATTCTGTCGAATGCTTTCATTCTATTCAGGTGTCGAATAGGAGGTACTTGGCTCAATAGTAGTATTTGTGACAGGGATCTTGGAGTCCTATTGATCAGTCACTTAAATAGAAGCCAGCAATGTGCTGCAGCTGCCAAAAAAACCCCAACACAATCCTAGGCTGAATTAACAGAGGGATACAATCAAGATCACATGAAGAATTAGTACCACTTTATAATGCCTTGGTAATATCACACTTGGAATATTGTATCCAGTTTTGGTCGCCATGATATATAAAAAAAAGAGATGTCAAGTCTTTAGGAAGAATGCAGAGAAGAGCAACAAAGATGATTAGGGGACTGGAGGCTAAAACATATGAAGAACGGTTGCAGGAACTGGGCATGTCTAGATTAATGAAAAGAAGGACTAGGGGTGACATGATAGCAGTGTTCCAATATCTCATAGGCTGCCACAAAGAAGAGGGAGTCAAGCTATTCTCCAAAGCACCTGAAGGCAGGACAAGAAGCAATGGATGGAAACTAATTAAGAAGAGAACCAACTTAGAACTAAAGAGAAATTTCCTTACAGATCAATTAATCAGTGGAACAACTTGCCTTCAGTAGTTGTGAGTGCTCCAACACTGGAAGATTTTAAGAAGATATTAGGCAACCATTTGTCTAAGATGATAAAGGGTTGGACTTAAAGACCCCTAAGGTCCCTTTAACTGTTATTCTGTTCAAATCTATCATGGTCTATACATTAAAGATGATATTTGTGGAACTCTGCATTTTATTTAGTTTTATAGCAATAGCACTTAGACTTATATACCACTTCACAGTGCTTTACAGCCCTCTCTAAGTGGTTTTACAGGGTCAGCATATTGCCCCCAACCATCTGGGTCCTCATTTTACGACCTTGGAAGGATGGAAAGCTGAGTCAACCTTGAGCCTGGTGAGATTCAATCTGCCAAACTGCTGGCAGCCAGAGATCAGCAGAAGTAGCCTGCAGTACTGCACTCTAACCACTGCGCCACCGTGGCTCTTATGTTGATTAGATATTGATTGTATTGTATTTTGTATTAAATATTATTGGGCTGTTGCTCCCTCTGTGTTGTGGCTGAACTTTATGAACAACATGTGGTGAGCTTCAGATTGAACACACCTTGTATAGAGTAAGAGAAGGAAGATAAAACTCCACATACAACCCAGGTCAAATTAACTGAATAATTTAAATAAAGTATAATGATTTTAATGTAATTCTTAGCATTCATAGTGGCACAAGAAAATTCTTTGTTATTAAAATAAAGCCCAGAGTGTGTCCTCTGCTAGCAACAGATTAAATGGATCTGAAAACAAGGTTGTTTCCATTCTCATGATTAAATTTTGCAGCCATGTATTCCCTAAACAATATGTGCTTGGTATGAATTAAATTCTATTTTTCTAAAATAATAGGAAAAGGCTAATATCTAACCTCCAGAGACCAAGGGAAGCTTTCTCCTTTGGAAATGAAGCATGCAAGCCAAACAATAGCTTAGCTGTCCTGCTGTTCCTTTAATTGTACTGTTATCTTAGAGGAGAAAGTGAAGAGGTCAGTGCTGCAGTATGATTGGTCAGAATCTGTATAAATACCATCTGTTTGAAGATGCTGCAGAACTCAAAGAAGCCCACAGATTTTTTAATATAGGGATGGATCATGGTTGGGGGAGAGTTGTGAAAAAAGATATAGCATGTTTTAAATCTCATCTTTAAAAATAATATAGATTAAATGAGTCAAAGGTAAAGTTGCTCATGATTTAAGCCTGTATACATCTTCTTTATAAAGACAAGGATAGAGAAAGCTCGAACAGCATTCTTCAAAATGAAAAAGGTCTTCTGCAGTCACGACATAAGCCTAAGAATGAAAATCAGGCTTGTCAGATGTTGCATCTTTTCTATCCTGCTCTACGGAGTAGAGAGTTGGTCTCTGACAGAAAACCACTTGAAGAAACTAGAAGCATTTGGAAGGTGGATTTACAAATGGCTGTTACGTATTGCTCTGACCTAGGCTTCCTGAGTCAATAAAACACACGAGTAGTCCCAAAAACCTGTTTTATTTTAACAGCTGTGAATTCTGTTCGTTCACAGATGAGTCCCAAATAATTGTAAAGAGTCTTTTGGGATAAGGCTGATAATCACCCACCTTTATCTCCCTTGACACGCTGCCAAAGACCTAATTGGCAAAGCCACATGGAGTCCAGAATCAAACAGAGCTTCAGACTTTAAACTGAACAGAATTAACAACGTTGCTTCCTGCAAAGGCCCATGTGCCTTTGCTCCTCTTTTAAGTCTTATGGGAGGGGCCAATAATCTCCAAGTCCTACTCCCGAGTCATCCTTTTTTTTTTTTTTTTTGGCAGCTCTGCACATGTGTGCATTGGGAACATGCTCCCCCTATTCCTCTGCCTTGCTGAGGTCCGACTCTGGAGGCTCTGGAGGCAGCACGTACCTCCCAGATGGCCCTTTCTCTGCCTTCGATGCAGAGCCCTCGTCCGAGCCTTCCCCAGCCTCCAGGACTGGCCCTTGGGCCTCCTCAGCCTCCTCACTGTCCGACTCTGCTGCCAGCTCCACAGGCTGCTGGCAGACCACAACACATATAAGCCGGGTTAACAAAATAACAAATGAGGATGTGATAAGCCTCCTGGGAAAGCAAAGGGAAATCATCAAAGTAATTAAAAAGTGAAAGTTAGAATATTTTGGAGATGTGATGCGACACCCAGAAAAATACGGCATCCTTCACTTAATCCTCCAGGGAAATATTGAAGGTAAATGAGGTCCAGGCAGAAGAAAGGTGTCATGGCTTCAAAACCTAAGGGATTGGTTTGGACAAAACTCAGCGGCACTTTTTCATGTGGTTGTTGACAAAAATAGGATTGCCAACATGATCACCAACGTCCGATGATGGATATGGCACAAGAAGAAGAAGGATACATCTCCTTAACCATGGTATTCCTTTTCTTTCTTCCCTCCAAAAATGTAGTAAGAAGGAACATCTTCTAGAGGCTTTTCTATGGATCTCTACTAATCTCCTATATCTGAAATTCCATAACAAGAATATTTGAAGGACACCATTCACAGTATTAGTACCAATATGAATTTCATATATGCTAAAAATAACGTGCAAAAAACTGATTATTTTGAGGTCACCATCACAATAGATTTCCCAACAATGTTTTAGGAGAATAAGAATCTGGATTTAATTCAGAGCTTGGGCAGAGAAGATGTATTCCACTCATTTGGAAGAATTGTTCTTGCAAACCAAGACTGTACTGAACGAAGAAGGCTTACATTTATTATCAGTTTTTTAAAGGACATCCACAAAAGGCCTTGAAAAATCTCTTGTGAACAGTACCAACTATGCTCAATTTACCAGGATTCCATATCAGAAGTGGGTTTCAGCAGGTTCTGACCAGTTCTGGAGAACCGGTAGTGGAAATTTTGAGTAGTTCGAAGAACCGTTAGTAAAAATTCTGACTGGCCCCGCCCCCATCTATTCTCTGCCTCCCAAGTCCCAGCTGATCAGGGGGAAATTGGGATTTTGCAGTATCCTTCCCCCAGAGTGGGGTGGGAATGGAGATTTTACAATATTCTTCCTCTGCCACCCCCACCAAGCCATGCCTACCAAGCCATGCCACACCCACCAAGCTACACCCACAGAACCAGTAGTAAATTTTTTTGAAACCCACCCCTGTTCCATATATGTTTATCTATGGGTTAAAATTGGCTCATAATTATTCCTCAACCAATTTGTGAGTTCCATCCTAATTTCTATTTCCTTTTAGTGATGGGATTTAAAACGTACTATATCTCCTTCACTATTTTCCCAATCTCTGGAAATTTGGAGGAAAAATGGGATTAAAATCTAACAAATAAATACACGACTATGCATATTTTGTTTTTGGATCCAACCTTTTTGCTTATTAAGTGAGGTTAAAACAAGTAGTTAAAACAAATAATAATTCTGAAGCAAAAACTCCAAAGTTCAATCCTGAGCTACATATGTTCTTTTCTATTGGCATAAATAATAATACAGGCTTATTTTATGTACATTTCTTTCATATATGCCAGTTAAGATATGCTGCCAAAGCACAGGCTGGCCCTAATCAGCTTCAAAATAATGTTCCCAGATTCTTTTTTTTTAGCAGTTGAGGGAGTTTTTCCAGCAGGTTTTATTTGCTGGATAAACCTATTCAGATGTCATGAGAAATTTTGGTTGGGTAGTGTTTCTGAAAAGATTTCTACTTCTGCTGGGTAGATTCAGCTGGATTTTGCTGAAACATTATCAGCCATGAAAAAAAAAGTGAGGACAAAAACATAAAACAGAAGCCACGACGTATCAGCAAATAAAGATTTCTTGTTTCTGGTGCTGAAGAGAATGGAACAGCTCAGAAAATAAGTCTGACTTAAAGAATGGCAAAGTTTGGACTTGGTTGTATGTTTCGCTTTTATTGCAATGATTCTCAACATGGTGACATTTCTTGAAATCAATCCACAGATATAAGTATTCCGCTTATGAGCCATTCTACTAGAGAGGGAGCAAGCTAATTAATACAAGGACAAACCCAAAAGAACAGAAAATTATTGAGATGTTTTTAAAAGACATTTCAGCGCTTTGGAGGAGGCCATTCAGCAGTGACAAAAATAAATGGCTTTTACTTATCACTTTATAAAGCTGTTCTTTCTGGTTCTACTGATAAAAGAAGTGGCCATTCCAATTGGACTGTCTTATTAACTAAATTCTCTCACGTTGGTTATCACCAATGCCATGATCACCAAGATGGATATGGTGGTTGGAGTTCTATCTTTGAAGACTCACTAGAGTAATATTTTTTAGTAGGATTGGCCCTGAATAAATGTGCCTGATTCTCCCATCACCTAAACCAATCATTATGCAAAACAACAATTATGGAGGGAAGAGATAAAATTGAGTAGATACAAATGCCAAGAGGTCTGGAATGCTGGGGGATTGAGGGGAAGGGAGCAGAGGGAGATAAAAAATAATAATAATGAATACAGAAAATAATGAATACAGAAATGACAGAGGCTTTAATTGAGTCTTTCAAACTCTCCCGCATCTGAAATAGTTGTTATGAGTGATGTCATTGTATGAGTGTGCACTTCAGATATTTCTGGTCCCATCTTTCCTCCTTTAAGGGAGGGAAGATTTAAGAGGGAAAAAAGTTGATGACCTCTCTCCATTCATGTGTGAAAGTGCTTTTTTTGCTTCACCGGATCCCACCTTTATGCCTTAGGTTTACATATTACATGGATAGGTGTAAATTATGAGGACTGAAACTAGCAAGACAGGAACTGAGAAGGCTGGGAGCAGACAAGGCCATTTTGTTAACACAACCAATTGCTATTAAGAGGCCAGCATGGGAACCAAGTAGTTTTAACAACAAAACGGTGTGAGAAAGAAAGTCAGAATTTAAACTTTGGGATGGGTGGGGACAGATGGGAATTGTGAGATGCGGCAGAAGCTGATCCTCATGGTAATTAAGACTAATAAAAATAAATTTTTCCCTGTTCAATCGTGTTCAACTCTAGGGTACAGTTCTCTGTTTCTTGGCTGAGGGAGCCAGTGTTGTCCAAAGACATTTTCTGTAGTCATGTGGCCAGCATGGCTTATATGTCAAAGGTGCATGGAATGCTGTTTCCTTCCCACAAAAGTGGTACATATTAATTTACTTGCTGTTAGGGTTCCACATAATAGATCCATACCAAGCAAAACTCCAAGGCAAGTAGATTCCTCAAAGAATAGCTTTATTGGAAATATCATATTGGCACATATCTGGTGAAAACCGACTCTGAAAAGTCCCATGGTTTTTCACCTAATTAAAAGCAAATTTTCCTCTCAATCCCAAACAATCAGTTACATGGTCCAATCCATGCGCTGTCTGATTGCCTAGTGACATCACTCCTCCTTCCTCCGACCAGGTGTGAGAACATCCTTGGTTCCCAAGAGAAAGTATTTTATTTTGACTACACAATCCCAGATATCTCTAATCTCCTATCCCTATCCCTCAGCTCCAGTTTGGCAACACAGAAGCTCCAAGATGGCTTCGGTCAGGCCAGATTCAGGGTTGGTACTTGCTTTTGCATGCTTTTGGGCAGGAGCTGGGGCAAGGAATGGAAGCGCATCCTCTCAAACCTGGGCTTTCTGCTTTCAAGCTCAGCATCTTTAACCTCTGAGCTCCACGCCATCAATTCCTATAGTCCTAATTAGGACTAATTAGTCCCAATATAGTCCTAATTAGGACTATAGTAAGTTATTTATCAGATCCAAACTTCGTCCTTGAATATTTGAGTGTATTTCTGGGTTTGGACTGCATTTGTACTCACTGTCACAAGTTGTAACAACAGCAGTTCTAAGAGGACAAGCCCATCGTTGTCTGTTAGATATCATAGTTAAATAGTAAATTTTAAACATTAGATTGCCAGATTTTAGAGATGAATGATCCGGAAATCGGTTTCATTATGCGTCTTTTGTAAAGCCTCTATTGGCACCTTCCTTATTCATGTTGCTAATAGAACATTTAATTAGATAGACATGTACGGTATGGTTTGACTTAGCGAGGCTCTTGGTAATATGAAACAATATTTCATATGATAATATGAAACAAAATTGACTAAACGAAAAAGGAAACCTTAACTTTAAAAAACCGAGCTTGATTCTTATCTTTCTTCTCTCATTATTTGCAGAAATAAGAAAATAAAAACCACATCTACTTTTCTGCAAAGGAAAGCATAAAAAGTGGTTTCATGATGTAGCTTGCAAAAGAGAGTTAGTTCTCTTTGGATGAGAGAAAAATCACATTCTGGCAGGTTTTTTTTTTTTTTTTACATAAATGCCACTCAAAGCCAAAGGCAAGCACAGGTGACTCCTGCAACTGGAATCTAGAATGACTCTATCCACTGAAGAATGGTTGCTTATTAGATTGATATCTTGTGTATCTTTCATAGATTGTTACATAGAATAGAATAGAATTTTTTTATTGGCCAGGTGTGATTGGACACACAAGGAATTTGTCTTGGTGCATATGCTCTCCGTGTACATAAAAGAAAAGATACGTTCATCAAGAATCATAAGGTACAACACTTAATGATAGTCATAGGGAACAAATAAGCAATCAGGAAACAATATCAATATAAATCGTAAGGATACAAGCAACAAAGTTACAGTCATACAGTCATAAGTGGGAGGAGATGGATGGTGGGAACGATGAGAAGATTAATAGTAGTGCAGACTTAGTAAATAGTTGAGGGAATTATTTGTTTAGCAGAGTTATTAGATTGATATCTTGTGTATCTTTCATAGATTGTTACATTATAGTGGTGAAGAGATTTCAAATCACATGGGTGCTCATTGAAGGTCTGTACTGCAGAAAATCACCCAGCAAGGCAGGTTTTATATGAAGAATTACTGCATAGGATTCACTGGTGAAGGAAATGGCTAGCCACCACATTACTGTACTATTATACCAAGAAAACCAAATAAAAATTCACAACCAAAATAATGCCAAATGATAATGAAAGATGACCTTGGAAAATACCCAAAGAAGTACTGGGGAGGAGCAGGGAGAAAGTACTATTAATACTTTGGTATTTTTTAAAAATGTGGCTGGATTGAAGTTAAAACAAAAACAAAAACATTAGCTTCTGATGTCCCCAGAAGCAAAAGGAATGTTAGATTTTGCTGCAGTGGTATATGGAATGTCAGAACCATGAATCAAAGTAAAGTTGAGATTGTCAGTGCAAAAATGTCAAGATTGAACATTGACATTTTGGGAATCAGCAAACTGAAATGGACTGGAACAAGTGAATTTATATCAGAAAGTTTTAGAACTTCTATTGCAGCTAAAAAAATCGTAAAAGAAATTGAGTAGTTGTCATTACTAACAAAAGGGTGTCAAAATCAGTGAGACAGAAGGTAGCAGAAGGTAGCAGAATGATCATGAAAACACGAATAATGAATCTAAAGCTTCATGTCCATTTTGACACATAATACAAAGGCAAGAGCTATTGGAGAAGACTCTGAAGGCATTTGAGAGGCCATCAGAAGACAAGGTGACTAGTTATTATCACTGATGACATAAGCATGACTAGGATAAGTCAAAGAAGGAGATGACAAAAATTATTGTTGAAATGATGTCCATTGGGTTATGAAGCAATTGAAGGACTGAACACCAATCCTCTAGTAACTCAACGTGGGATCCTGCATGACTTGAAGGTATCTATATCTTCTCTGAAATCCAAGTGAGTGGATTTGGTGATATCATAGATAACGTCTGGTTTAAACCAATGAAGCATAAAACTAAAGCAATATTATTGGTATGGGGCTTCATCAAAGGAAATGAGGATGATACTTTCCAAAAACAAATTTCACAACTTTTAGAGAGAGATGATTATAATAATAATTATGGTGAGCCTTAATTACTCCAATATAGTTTATTTCCCAACTCTACTAATTATGATCCTTCTAGGATAACGTTCTTCCTGATAACTTTCTGCATCAATGGATGGAGGAAGGCACAAGAAGACAGTTATCCTGCCCTTATAATAATCAACATTAAATATTTATTAGAGGTCATAGAGATAGCAGAAAAATTGATGAAGGATGACCATGTAATTATGCAGTTCCTGTTAAGGGAAAATAAAATTGAATGTGTAGTAATTTTTCACAAACTGGAATGTAGTATTGATATGCATGGTATCATTCCATTCCATTTTGGGTTCTGTACTCTCCAATATTTTATCAATCATTGAGTTGTAGGAAAAACTTATTGAACTTATTAATGACACAAAATTGGGTGGGGTAATTAAAAATAAATATAATTCAAAACAATATGGATAAGAAAAATGGGCTGAATAACTTATGAAAATAAATAGAGATAAATAGAAAATTCTTCATTTAGAAAACAAAAATAATGCACAATTTAGGATTTTAGCTGCCTCAACAGAAGTGTAAAAGGGCAGTGACAAGGATGACGAGGAAGTTAAAAATAAAGTGCAATGAAGAAAATTAATGGGATTTAGAATGTTTAACCTTGAGAAGAGAAAACAGAGTAATCATAATAGTCCTTTTCAGATATCTGAAAGGATGTGACACAGAAGTACGTAAAGACCTGTTCTTTCTGTCTAAAGGGTAGAATACAGATAAATACACCTAATTGACCAATAATTTCTAATTTACTATTAAGAAAACCTTCCTGACAGTATAAACCAATTTAACAGTGGAACAATTACCCATTCACTGATGTGATAAAACAGAGTCTGAAAAACATCATTCTGGAACGCAACTGGACTGTTTTTTTGGGGGGGGGGGTTGAGGAAGAAGAAGAAGACATTTTGCTTCTCATCCAAGAAGCTTTCATGGTTCTAGCGAAGTCTGATCAGAACTGATGAAGTTTCTTGGATGAGAAGTGAAACATCATCTTCCTCAAGAAAAAAACCCCAGTCCAATTGGCTTTTGAAAAAGCATCTTTGAGACAATGATGACCTGGATCACTGAGAATCTCCACAAAAGTGACTCTGGACATTCTTCATTTAGATTCCTACATTGAACAGTAGACTGGACTCTGGAGCATAATGGCTCTTCCAATTTTATAATACTGTAAATATTATCCTATAGCCTGGTCAAACATAGCATTTACCAGTAATGAGGTTTCATTGTTTCTAACTTTATGTATTCTATGAACCTAAATCTTGTAGGCTTAATGTGGAAACCAATCAGTTCAATGAGCCACGGTCACACAAATTTAATATGAAAGCCCAGCTATTGTTTGCAAATTGTTTGCCCTTGTTTTTCTATTAGTGCTCATTGCTGCTTATATAGCGTGAAGTAATGGTCACGAATATACTGTTTTCAGTATGGCAGTCTTCAAGCCATAGGATTAATTATTTTGTCTGACAGTCCCAATTTCCCCACAGACTATTGCTTGTGGAAGATCCAGCCCCGCTCATTCGTCACCCTAAGTGGGATTCTGTTCCCCTAACATTATTATCTGATTTTTGTTTGCTACCTGAAAGGCAGGGAGAAATCCCCATAGAGTTTCTTTTTTTATTTTTTATTGGTTAAAAATAACAAGCAAACATAGATACAACAATACAACATTCAAAACAAGTAAACATAAATTAAGTCTTACAACTCCTTTTTCCAATTTGTCACATCAGTAGATTATATTTATATTCTTATCTATACCTTTATATTTATGAATAAGACAATATCATAAATTCTATGTTAAATTAACTATCTTTCTTAATTGGTACCCAGTTCTTGTCTTGAATTTTGACCTCTGTTTTGTGTCCCTATTTTTGTATTCCTTTCTTTTTTTCCAACCAGTTATACCATCTCTGCCATACTAAATAATAGTCTGTTTCATCTTTTTCCTGCAATTCTTTCGTGAGTCTATCCATTTCTTCACATTCCATAATTTTGTTGATTATTTTGTTTTCCATTGGTGTGTCTTCATGTTTCCAGTTTTGAGCGAAGACTATCCGTGCTGCTGTTAATATGTGAATTATTTGATATTTTATTTCTTTTTCATAATGGCCTGTAATTATTCCTAATAAGAAAATTTCTGGTTTCATTTCCAATTTCTGATTTGTGATTTCTTCTATTTGTATCTTTATTGCATGCCAGAATTGTTTTGCCTTCTGGCATGACCACCACATATGGTAGTAAGTTCCTTTTTGTGATTTGCACTTCCAGCAAGTTGAGGAAGTATTCGGAAACATTTTTGCTAGGCGCGCAGGCGGGAGGTGCCACCGGTAGAACATTTTATACAAATGTATAAAATAGAGTTTTATTATGATATCTTGCTATCATCTTTGGTTTTTCTTTGCTCCCTGTTTTTTTTATTTTTCCCCTATTCCAGGTGCCATTTTTAAGCAAATGTAATGGGATCATATTAGATTTGACAATATATTGCCTTGCAGTAATTATGAAGATCTTGCTCTTGTTCTATAATCTCTTTGCGTGCGTAATTAACAGTTTGCGCCTATATGCAAGAGGTCTACAGCATTTGTAGAACTAGGAATACTTTTTAATACTACAGAATTAGCACCCAATTATTACAAAATAACAGAGTTGAAAGGGACCTTGGAGGTTTTCTAGTCCAACTGCCTGCTCAGGCAGGAACCAGGTTGCATCAGGTTTGTGTTTGAACTTGGGGGCGGGCAGGCTGGGCATGGTCAGGGTGGATGTGGTCAGCTCGACATCACTTGTGTTGGGGTGCCTGTGGTGGCCTGAGTGCTCTGTCAGCGAAAACAAGCTCCGTTTTTGGCTGCAACGGCCTCCTGCAACCATCAAAAACAGAGCTTGAGAGGGCTGTGCACTGCCCACCTGAGCTCTGTTTTCGCTGGCAGAGGCACCACGGGCCAGTCCTTCACTGTTTCCAGGGTGTCCTGCAGGCCAAATCTAAGCACTCCGTGGGCCAAATATGGCCCACGGCAGTGGTGGGTTTCAAATTTTTTTACTACCGGTTCTGTGGGCATGGCTTGGTGGGCATGGCTTGGTTTAGTGGGCGTGTCAGGGGAAGGATACTGTAAAATCTCCATTCCATCCCCAATCCAGGGGAAGGTTACTGCAAAATCACAATTTCCTCCTGATCAGCTGGGACTCGGGAGGCAGAGAATAGATGGGGGTGGCGCCAATCAGAATTTTTACTACCGGTTCTCCGAACTACTCAAAATTTCTGCTACCAGTTCTCCAGAACTGGTCAGAACCTGCTGAAACCCATCTCCGGCCCACGGGCCTTGAGTTTGACACCACTGCCCTAGACCATTTCAGACAAATGGCTGTCTAATCTCTTTTTATAAACTTCCAGTATTGGAGTATTCACAACTTCTGGAGGCAAGTCGTTCCATTGATTAATTGTTCTAACTGTCAAGAAATTTCTCCTTAATTCTAGGTTGGTTCTCTCCTTGATTAGTTTCCATCCACTGCTTCCTGCCCTGCCTTGCTTTAGTGAATAAATTGACCCCTATTCTTTGTGGCCACCACTTAAATATTGAAACACTGTTAACATTGCATTGAACATTACAATAAAGCCTAGGACACTTTTTCTTCACTTTCCACACGTGCTTAAAATACTTTTAAAATATTTAAAAGTAGTTTAAGCACATGTGTGGGAAATAATTAAAATATTTTAGTCATTACCACATTTGCACCTTTTTAAAAATTTAAACAATAATAAGTTTCTCAGGATGTTTACTTTTCAGTTGGGGTGGAAATAAAAGTTATATGTGGGCCTGCAATTAAGTCTTAGATTTAGGCTGAACAGTAGGACAAAGTCTCTGGAGATAAAGGCACAGAAAGCCTAAATATTGAGGGGATGGAACAAAGGGTGAACAAGTAGACAATTGTTGTTACATAAATATTTTATTTAAATATTCTTCCTCTTGCATAGGTTGCTCTACTGAACTGGTAATCAATAAATGAACATAGCATTATACAAAAACAAGTTAAAACACATCGTCAGCGCAGTGAGATTACACAGAAAAACAGCATTTAAGTATTAAAAGAATGCATAATTTAACAGGCAATAATCCTTAGCTGAAAGGCAGGTTACAAATATTGTAATTGTAGTTATTTAACTTAACAGAACTGGTTTTTTGCTCCATGCTTCTAATTTATGCAGTGAATGCCCCAAAACTTTCATGTTTCACTCTCTCATTTTAACACTGTAAGCAGCAAATTATTTTCTCCTCATTTTTTTTAAGTGAATGGTTTAATATAAAAAAAACTTCAAAGACTATATCTAAATTTTAAAGTTGTTTTCGTGAAATATTTTGAGTTTATTCACAATGAGAAGGGTTGTGGGCATGGATGCTTTAGCAAGGACCTGCATATATACTATGCACTTGTTTCTTGGTTTGTATTCCTGTGAGAAAGGTAAAGAGACCTTAAATTCCTTTTCTTTTCCCCTGCATAATCTTCAATAAAAGAGGATTGCAACTATAGGCTTTCAAATGTACAGTCAATCTTTGGAATATTTCAGAAAGAGTTTAAAAGAAATTTGAATCCTATCAGCTCATACATTTATGAGGAGGGAGAAATCGGTTGGTACTGATGACTAAGAAGCCTGAAAAGAACTTGAAGAATTCAAAACCCTTAATCTTGGACTCATTATCTTTAGTTGGTTGTATGCACGCTCAGAGAACTGGTTGTTACACTAGTTGAATCCCACCTCTGTATGTATCTGTCTGTCTAGCTGTCTAGCTGTCTAGCTATCATCTAGCTATCATCTAGCTGTCTAGCTATCATCTAGCTATCATCTAGCTATCTAGCTATCTAACTATCTAACTATCTAGCTATCTAGCTATCTAGCTATCATCTAGCTATCTAGCTATCATCTAGCTAACATCTAGCTATCTATCTTGCTCAATCGTTTTTCCTTGTTTATTTATCTTAGCGAATCTCTTCAAAAGACAGTGTGTTTTATGGATCTGCCCAGTGAATTTACAGACTAATATTTTGCACAAGGGGAAACAACAGAGGAAGATGAAGAAAAAGAAAGACAAAAGTTAACAAGGAAGAAATACGTGAGGAAGAGATAACGTATGTCATTTCCAGATGCTATTTACCTGCAATTCCCAGCAGCAGCAACCAGCCTGACTGAAGGTGAGGTCCCATAATCCCTCTCAAGCATGCGATTTTGATTCTGACAACTGGTTGCTGACCTTTTTGAGAAGAAGTGAGGAAAAGGGAGAGTTTAGGAGAAAGAAAAATGGAATGAAGTCATCCCCTTTAGCTGGAGCGCAAAAACTGAAAGTATTTAAAATATCGTTGTCCAACCTTTTGGCTTGGCTGGGCTGTACTGAGTGAAGAGGAATTATCTTGGGCCACATACTGTATAAAATCTATATAAATAAAAATGTAAATGTTTGTTTGTTCAAAATCGTAAATCTCCTAAAGTTCTTCACCGATTGCTTTGAAATTTTGACACAACGTTGCATTCAAATACGCGCGTCTTTTTATATACCTATATTATATAGATGTCACACCTGTGACAGGTAAAAACATGCTTTTTTGAAAAACAGCACCATCTGTTGGACGTAAAAGCAACACACGCTATGCTATCTTTTTGGACTTTAACGTCGCAGCACCACAATGGCAGGCGCGAGCCAGGTCTTTTCCCCACAGTGCCACCGCTGCCAAACCCACAAGGAAAATGGCAAGAAATGTCAACCGCCGCGAAGCGTCCTCCTGACTAATGGAGTATGCTGTACCTTTGGCAGGGACCCCGATGCCGCCTGTGGTGCGGAGAGCTGCGAAGGTGAAGGCGGTTATACTGGCAAGCCGGGAAACCAGCTCTTACACCCACGGCAAATTGGGACAGAGGCAAAATAGGCGTGATCTGAGCTACAGAGGGAAATTGGCACTTGATAAAAAAATATTGTATACCCACAAGACTGGGCCACAGCAACGCGTGGCCGGGTACAGCTAGTATATATTAAAGTTAATGTACATAAATAAAAAACCCTTATGTTTTAGTATTTTTATTATCTTGTGAGGCCACATTACTAGTGGTCCAGGGCCCCATGTGTCCTCTAGGCTACAGGTTAGACACACCTGGTTAAATCATTTGAAAAGAACTTGACCTAAGAAATTCTGTTCTTCATCATGAAGACCTCATATTGATTCACTCATCCGACTGTTCTCCCTTAGGTTTCCTCTCAGGTCTCAAGTAATTCATTTACTCATAATGTCAGTCGATTGCCATAATTCTCCTCTCCTTGTTTCAGCAGCTCATTGCAATTCTTTAAACATCTGTTTGTTGTGGTAATTTGTAAGCCTTCCAGACAGGAATAAAATTGAAGTTGGGTTTACTGTATTGACCCTGTGGGTCATTATGGCCTACAAGCCATTTGTTTGCTTATTTATTTGATCTATTTAACTACCCACCTTGCAATTCTGATTTGTCCCTCATTGCTTCCCTGTTAACCTTCTCTGCCCTTTTCCCTAACCTTCCTACCTTGATTTTCCTGTGCCAATTGCATCACGTCCTCCTTTAGAACAGATCAGATAAGCGGCCTCATGAACTTGTCCTTTTGTTTTAAGAGTTTGGAATGGATACAGATACGGATAGACAATTTTAAAAATACTAATCCGAGTTCCTTGTCCTTTAGCTGTAGCTGAAGCTGAGTCTGTACTCTGAAAGAGTGAGAATGACTGATATCATCCAGCAGGATTTGGGCAGCAGGAAAGACCAATATATTTTTAGTGGGTGCATTTGATCTTGCTCTCTTCCCAAACTGTTTTTTCGATGAGCTGCTTTATGTTCAAAAATATTTTGAAGCTTATAACTGTTGCTTTGGTTGGTTAGGAATAGAAGTTCAATATACAGCCAGAATATATATTAATATATTGAAAATATGATTGCAGGAAATACGACTTTAGCAACAGAGTGGTCAATGCCTGGAATGCACTACCTGACTCTGTGGTTTCTTCCCCAAATCCCCAAAACTTTAACCTTAGATCAAGGGTCAGCAACCTGTGGCTCTGGAGCCGCATGTGGCTCTTTCATCCCTCTGCTGCGCCTCCCTGTGGCTGGTCAGCTCCACAATTGATAGGGCTTTTGGTTAGGACAGGTAGAGGAAAAGATGCCATGTTAGGAGGGGACTCTATGGTGGGGGAACTGAGTTCCAGTTGGCAGAGGAAAAAGGATGCTGTGCTAGGAGGAGACTATGGGAGGGGGAAACCGGACTTCCGGTCGGCTCCAGAATTGAACGGGGGCTTCCAGTTAGGACCTTTGTGGCTCTTTGAGTGTTTAAGGTTGCCGACCCCTGCCTTAGACTGTCTACTGTTGACCTCACCCCATTCCTAAGAGGTCTGTAAGGGGCATGTCTTACATACTTCTTATAATCATAATCATGTTTATATTTATATCTGTCATTTTATACATGTTTGATAAAATAAATTAATTAATTAATTAAATAAATAAAATATAGGGGGAGGGGCACCGTGGCCAGGAAAGCCAGTTTAAACTTAGTGGAATGTGCATAAGTGATGGAAAAGAGTTTCGCAATGCAACATTAGCTTTGTCATATATGGAACTCCCGCTAATTCACAATGGTCTGTGCAAGATGAAAAGTTGTTCTAGGCTGCATAAACAGAGGGATAGAATCAAGATCATGTGAAGTGTTAATACCACTTTATAATGCCTTGGTAAGGCCACACTTGGAATATTGCATTCAGTGTTGGTTGCCATGATGTAAAAAAGATGTGGAGACTCTAGAAAGAGTGCAGAGAAGAGCAACTGAGATGATTCGGGGACTGGAGGCTAAAACATATGAAGAATGGTTGCAGGAACTTGGTATATCTAGATTAATGAAAAGAAGGACTAGGGGAGACATGATCTCCCCTCCAATATCTCAGGGGTTGCCACAAAGAAGAGGGAGTCAAGCTATTCTCCAAAGCACCTGGGAGTGGTCTGCAGCCATAGGTCTACTAGGGTAGAAAAGCTACCCTATTGGCTAGAGCACTGGTCTCCAACTTTTTCAACTTTAAGACTTGTGGACTTCAACTCCCAGAATTCCTTAGCCAGGCTAGAGGAGATCTGCTCTATTTTCAAGGCTTCTGAGCCCTTTTTTGGCAAATTTTATTTACTTTCCCCCTAGTGACTCACTGGTCCATCAAAGCTAGGATTGATTTTGTTTTTCTTCCTTACTAGCTTAACTGACATATAGATTTGTGGAACCTGCCTCTGAAAATATACAAGCAGAAGAATGAGTTAATATTGGGAGCCATGCAGCAAACTCAATTGCAATTACTGCTTTTCTTTTAGTTCTAATTGAATGTTCTTAATGCAATCTGCTTACCTGCCATAGTTAGATGATAAATTTTCTCTAGCTTTGTTTTATTACACCTGCATTCAGTTATTTATGTAAAAAACATATGGATTGTGTGGGAAGTTAAGTTTGAATGTTATTTAAAACTGTTCCACATATTGCTTATCAATAAGTAGCTATAACGATGGAATATACCTCCTCTAGCCCAGTAGTTTAGGAAATATGCCTGAAATTCAATAGCTATTTTGAAAGGGCAATTAATATAATTTGAGGTTTAGATCTTAAAATGGCATATATATATTTTAGAAAAAAAAAGCCCATCTGACAGTAAACAATAGAAATTATTCAGGCCACTACCACAGTTGGTATTATATCTTTCATAGATTGTATGAAAAGCAGACAAATTGAATAAGAATAAGATTTCTCAGATACAATGCCTCCTTTCTCTGTCATTCTTCAAATTTATGGGGGGAAATTCCAATATATCCTATGTAGGGGTGAAATCCAGCAGGTTCTGACAGGTTCTGGAGAACTGGTAGCAGAAATTTTGAGCAGTTTGGAGAACTGGTAGCGGAAATTTTGAGTAGTTCGGAGAACCAGCAAATGCCACCCCTGGCTGGCCCCAGAGTGGGGTGGGAATGAAGATTTTGCAATATCCTTTCCCCAGGAGTGGGGAGGGAATAGGGATTTTGCAGTATCCTTCCCCTGCCACGTCCACCAAGCCACACCATGCCCACCAAATCACGCCCACAAAACCGGTAGTAAAAAAAAAATTGGATTTCACCACTGATTCTATGAATATCTTCCTAAGTACCATAGCATTGCAGTCTAAACTCTGAACCATCATAAACTGAATAAGGACCCTAGTATCAATAATTAGGATCCATGTTCAATTTTTGATGGTTCAAGGTTTACTCTTGGGAAGTATAACATTTATAAAGTTTTTAATCCAGCTCATCCTTTTCCATTGATGTTTTCCCTTCTGCAAATGAGAAATCCAGCCTGAATTGTAACAAAGGATTGCATCTAAAAGATAGGAAGAGTGCTTACCAACAGTAAATAGTAATGCAATCTATGATCACATAGATGGTGAGAAGATTAGCAAAACAATGAAGCTCATCAGCTACTGCACAAGCCCAACTTCCTCCCAACTTCACAGATGTCTGTGGAGATTCTCAGTCATCCAGGTCACAGCTGTCCCAAAGGTGCTTTTTCAAAAAGCAACTGGACTATTTTGTCTCTTGAGGAAGAATAATAATAAGAAGTTTTGCTTCTCATCTGAGAAGCTTCATCGGTTCTGGGAAGATGGTGGCCGATGGAAGAATTCATTCTGAACAAATCCTTCCAATGGCCCCTCCATCCTTCCAGAACCAATGAAGCTTCTTGGATAAGAAGCAAAGTGTCTTCTTCTTCCTCAAGGGAAAAAAAAACGATCCCGTTGCCTTTTGAAAAAGCACCTTTGGGAAGCTTCACACATAAAAAAAAGCTACATATACAACCAAATTAAAAAGAAAGCATAAATGCTGCATATAAATGGGTCCAGTCCACTTAGATAGCTAAGGCTGTAACAAACAAAGAAGTTGGCATGGAGAGAGGAGAGATTTAAAATGGCTTCCAAGAATACTAATGCCATTGTGACAGAAAGAAACTGCAGTTGCTCATGGCATGACACCTATGCTGCCATTTTCTGTGGCAGTATGCCATTGGCATTGTGCTATTTAGGATGCCACCATGGTCACTCAGTCGTGGTTCTTGATCAGAGCCACAGCTACCACCAACCTCCTCCCCCTCCTCCCAGGTTTCATCTGTAGAATCAGGGGTGGGTTCTAAATTTTTTTACTATGGGTTCTGTGGGCGTGGCTTATTTTGTGGGCATGGCTTGATGGTCATGTGACAGTTATTTAGGATTTAGCAGAGGTACTGGTCTACCAGGCTTTTAACTGCTTGCAGAGCTGTACCAATCTACCCATTTATTTTTGCAGGCACTGGTCTACCCATTTATTTTTGCAGGCACCAGTCTACTCATGTATTTTTGCAGGCACTGGTCTACCCATTTGTTTTTGCAGGCATCGGTCTACTCATGTATTTTTGTAGGCACTGGTCTACTCATTTGTTTTCTTTTAACACTGATCAGCTGTAGGGTGGCCCTTTGAAGCCCCAGGGCAAGAGTTTAAATAGTTTTTTTCCCTCTAGCCATCAGCTGGGACTCAAGAGGCAGCAATAGATTGGAGGTGGGGCCAAATAAAAGGTAAGAATAATGTGGGGGGGCGGGCAGGGGGAGGTGGGGGGGCAGGGGAGAACCGGTTTAGTGACGTCATATCGTCACCGCTACCGGCTCGGCAGAACCGGGCCGAACCGGGAGGATCCCACCACTGTGTAGAATATGTATGAAATGTCCTTCTAAAATGAAGGTCAATGTACCTGGTGATTCTAAAGTGTTCATTACACTTATTACACTGCATATTATTCAATGTATTCGCAGCCTTCTGTGTGTACAGGACAAATAGTACATTTGGACCGTGCAAGATGGATTGTGCAGTTTTGTTTTCAATAACTTTTATAAAACATTATGAGCTTAAGGCAGACATGCCTTAAAATATCCCCTCTGTTGCTTAAGAATCAGCATTAGGCAGAATTCTATTAGGTGCCTTATCTAAGGAGAAGAAAGTTGGGTGAGAAAAGCTAAAATATATCCTTGCCTTTCTAGTGGTAAAGCTGTTTCTATCAGTGTGAAATACAGACTTGTACATTAATTTTATATATTGGGCTTTATCTTCCTTCCAGAAAAATTGAACGCTGACACCTTTCTGACAAAAAGATACCTCCGATACATAATAAAAAGTATAAAATGTTTTTTTTCCTCTCCTGTGATAATTTGCTATGAATTGACCTCACCTTGACTTTCCACTAGTTACGTTGTGTTCCTGTTCTTCTGTATTTTTTTTTTTTACTTTGTTTTATGCAACTGATACCATTATGATAATCAGTATGCATGCCCTTTTCCGGATACAGCTAGATAATTTAGACCCAGGATTTAATTGTTTTATAGAGGGGGAACTTTTAGCTATTTGCTCTTGTGAATAAGCACCATTCTGATCTGAAAAGGATGTAGATAATTATTTGTTCCCATTTATTCCTAACCAATGACCCCATGTGTCAGAATATAAATGTAAAGAAGAGATGCTAAGGTAAGTAGCATCAGAACTGATGAATCTTAACTCACCCAGATCAGTCCACAGACTTATGGGCCCTTCATTTGTTACACACAGTCTGGGTGTCAACTCACAAAGCATCCCTGGCCTGCTCTCAAATTGCCATAGGAATTGCCAGGGGAAATTAGTGAAAATGTGCTGCAGCCAAAAACAGATGCACATTCCATGCTTTTCTCCCTTAAGGCTGTATCCCAGGGATACCTACAGCAGTCGAAAGGGAGTTACTGCTACAACCCGCAAAATTGCTCCTTTGGCGAATGTGATTGATGACACACCCTGGGGGGAGAGGGGAAACAGGGTCATAATTGGAATGTAAATTACGTAGGGTCAGAGCTGGCTTCACTTAGGAATGTGCCAACATGAAGCTCCTAATAAATAACTGGATTTCTTTTGAAGCTTGGCTTGAGACTCATGATGTAATTACGGCATCCATCAGAACCCTGACACTGGGTTAACATACTGCACCGAGCAATGATTTCTCATCATAATTTTTTACCAAGCAAACTTCAGTTGTCTACTTCAACACAGCACAGTAAGACATAAACCATACTTTACGAATTGCAACCATGAGTTAGTACAGCCCAATGGAAACACGCCCCAGGGAAGTTATAGTTTAGTGTGATTAATGAATCCAATTTCAGGATGGTTTGGGGGAAAGACTCTTTGCTTCATGACAATGGGAAAAGTTCATAAGATCTAAAACAACTGGAGGACACTCAATTGATTTTTTTTTTTAGACTAGGATAAAATGTGTTTTCACTGAAGAATTGGGTGCGCCCAAGAACTGCTGTATCAGCTTTTCTGGGCTTATACCTGAATAAAAGGACACCTATAGGGAGACATCCTTCACCTACCAAATATTGTAGGCAGGTCTATGGGGGTGCTAATCTATGTACAGTAGTGGCCAAAATTGTGGAAATCTTTTGGGGAAAATGCATTTTTGAGGTTTGATGGCTAATAACACCATTTATTTATTATTATTATTATTTTGGAATTTCAAGATAATCATATTCCATTGCTGGAATGGCCTGGGAATAGCTCAGACCTTAACCCAATTGAAAATCTATGGAGCCGACTAAAGAAATTTGTTAGTCAGAAGAGACCCAGTAATAAATCCCAGTTAATAGAAGCAAACATTCAATCTTGGTTTCACATTATAACAGCTGCAGAACTAAAAGACTTGGTTCGCTCCATGGGAAGACGTTGTAAGGCTGTAATTCATGCTAAAGTTTACCCAGCTAAGTATTTAACTGACATGGTGATAATTTTTGCATATCTCGTTTTTTCTATGGTGATCATTTTGGTGTGTCTCGTTTTTTCTATGTGTTTCACTTTTCTTCTTTATGCTGTAACTGCTATTCTAATAGCAAATCCTTCATAAAAATTATTGCATTACATTCTTGATTAAATTAGTTTTAGAAAATACACTTTCCCCGAAAGGTTTCCACAATTTTGGCCATTACTGTAGATACTGTCATTCCAACACAGACACCGATAGGCCTAAAGAACACTCTTCTTTATCCTTCTACAAAACCCCCAGCTCTAGGCAAACTACAGTAAAACAAATATGATGGCATTTTCAAAAAAAAATGCCTAAAAACATGAATGGAATTATTAATGTGGAATCCTTGGTGCTCTTTGAACTTGCTTGCTTGATGACTCCACAGTTCAACCCTGAGCTGCATATATTCTCCTCTTTTGGAATTATTAATGGGAAGATGTTTGAACAGATGGCTTACTTTAACTATCTTGAGATGATAATTCATTCAAATGGGAATTGAAGACTGCACTTTTTTTTTTATTCGCTACCCAGAAAGGGCTAAAAATCCTGCAGCTATTCTTTCTTTCAATCAAAAGGAGAAGGGAGGATTCCACTGGCCTTCAAACTGTTTGTAGCTACCCATTTAGCTTAACTTTACAGAGTAGGATTAGGGCATCTTTACTAGAGGTTGCCCTCCAAAGATTTGAGGAAAATCTTCCGATGGTGAGTTGCATACCAAGTAAAAGTACTTTGCTTGGAGATGGGCCCAAGGCTGAGACTTGAGCTGAGATTATACAATTTTTCACTAAAGTTGTATTTTCTCCCACAATGCTTGGCCTTAGGAGACTCATTTCATGCTATGTGAAGGAGCAGAAACTCCTTGCTCCATGGATGGGAGAAAACGAATGGGGCGTGGCTAAGCAATAGACATGTTTAAAAAGAAGGTTTGCAAACATGCATGCACATGAAGATCAAATAAGACGTTTTGGAAGTACATTAGCTAGAAATTATTTGTATAACTCCCACGTAGCTCATAGCTTTAAACAATTTATTTTTCCAAAGTATCACAGAGTATTTACCGTAGTCTGCTTTAATATACTCCTTTTAGCAATCCTAAACACTAAACTCTGCATAGTGAAAGACGGCCCATGTGGGTGGCTATATTAGACTTAGAATAACTTTATTGTCACTTTAAATGTGCACTAATCGGCATACATTAAAATGAAATTTTGTTGCATACAGTTCTCAAAGGGTCACCACTTCCAATATACACTACATAAAGGTAAAGGTAAAGGTTCCCCTTGCACATACGTGCAAGTCATTCCTGACTCTAGGGGGCAGTGTTCATCTCCATTTCAAAGCCGAAGAGTCAGTGCTGTCTGAAAACGTCTCCGTGGTCATGTGATTGGCATGACTAAATGACAAAGGCGCACGGAACGCTGTTACCTTCCCAATAAAGGTGGTTCCTATTTTTCTACTTGCATTTTTATGTGCTTTTGAACTGCTAGGTTGGCAGAAGCTGGGACAAGTAATGGGAGCTCACCCCGTTACGCGGCACTAGGGATTCAAACCGCTGAACTGCCGACCTTTCAATCGACAAGCTCAGTGTCTTAGCCACTGAACCACTATACTACATAAACATACACTACATAAACACTATACACTACATAAACATGACTAAATAAATAAATAACTAATAAATTATGCATATACCCACATAACCACATATATTATATGACACAGAGAAGAAACAACACAGTCTAGTTTCCACTAGAAACATGAGCTCCTGTTCTTTGGTACTGATAACTTTATAGAGTTACTTATGTTACTCTGATAGTTCAGGATGATGCTTCATGTAAAATGTCTACTTGCATATAACTGACTGGGGAAGGTGTCTGGATGGGCAGTGAAACGTCTCTTAAACTAACAACAACAATAGCAAAGTAGTTCAGTTGCAACGATTCAAACTTCAGACAATTTCAAACAATCTTCAGACAACTTTCCCTGGATCGATACTTGCATACAAAATAAATAAATTCATTGGCTATTAGCAAATATTTGTCTCTAGAAACAGGCCAAATATAACATTGCGATAATGATCAGAATGTAGGGAGATAAAGATTATTAGCTAATAATGGGTTGGGTTTTTTTGGTTTTTTTGCATGGAAATTAAGCATCAGCACCAATCTGAACCCTTGATAAAGTGATAGATCAATGGATTAATAGTAGCATATTTTAAATGTTTTTTTATTACACTGTCTCCTGCAGACCCCCTGCTTTCTATCAAAGGAGAGCAGAAAGTAGTGCTTTTTTGTTGTTGTTGCTATCAATGGCAGTAAAAATGCAGTGATTTTCCAACCCATTCTCATTGCTCCGGGGCTTAAAAAAGAGAGTATTGGAATGGGGAGAGAGGAAGAATCTTCTTATTCTTCCTCTTCCTCTTCCTCTTCCTCTTCCTCTTCCTCTTCCTCTTCCTCTTCCTCTTCTTCTAGAAAGGGAATCCCAGAAGTTTACTGAACATGTGATGGGTGGGTTGCTTGGGAAGAAGACCAGGAAATAATGAAACTCAATGGTATAAACTAGATTGCACACACCCCGACCTATATATATAAAAGTCAAATACCATTCAGTCATCACGAAAACTCCAGAACAGTAAAGCCTACAAACTTGAAATTTGGCACATATGTTCCTGTTGGCTTCTAGGTGCTTGCTAAGTAAGGATTTTTTGAAATGACCATCAGATCATTACTATTTCATATACAGTACTATATTCACACGGTCTGATGCTAAGGAGGTAGACATACTACTCCCCCTCCCCACCTGAAAGGAACTCTGTCCCAACTGCCAGTTGCCTTATATTAACACACTCTGATGCTACCCCTTCGGTAAATCAGGCATGGGCGTGGCCAGCACATGACTCATTTGGCCTGCGGGTTGGGACATTCTACTCTCCCTCCCCCTCTATTCCAACTGCTAGCTGCCGTATATTAACATGTTCTGATGCTACAGTTACACACTCTAAATTTAAATGTCAATTTATCATGCCCAATCACATTTCATAGCGAAGCATGGGCGACCATGCTAGTGTGTGTGTGTTTAATATATATATATATATAACAAATTGTGTAATTAACTGAGCCTATTGGTTGATCGACTGTGGCAGAATTAACTGCATTTGGAGTAATGGAATCATATAATTTGGGATTATACGTGAGTTCATATAAAAATCAGTGGGGCTAGACAGGTTATTGATGGTGGGGGAAAGGCTTGCTTAATAATTCCTTTCTTTCTAATTTTCTTGTCATTCTAATAAGATTAGCATTCTTAACAATCTGGGAATTCCAAATTTCGAATCCTCAGACATGTCTGAATCAGAGATGATAGAACCTAGAGTGAATTACTGGAAAAAATAGGAGTTAGAACTCAAGCACACTTATTAGTTTTAAAGGAGAATCTCTTATATTTTTGTAAGTCCAAGAATACCTGTAAAGATTTCATGAAAAATCCAAAACAAATTCCATGATATTCATAATGAAGTTTAAAAAAAAAGAAATGCAAGAAAAAAATGTTGGCACGCTGTTAATAAAGATATCACTGGAACTTGCTTTGTATAACACACTTAAGTATCTTCACTGCAATATGCTGATCTTGAAAAGAGACGAACTTATTTTGTCCTGGCTAGAAAACTCTGAAGCGATAATGTGCTAAAGAATGGCATCTCCAGCTGTTGGCTGGAAACTGTTTGGATATTTTTCTTAGTATGTCTACAGCAGTGGCCAAAATTGTGGAAACCTTTTGGGAAAAGTGTATTTTCTAAAACTAGCTAATAACAACACTTTTTTTTTAGTAGTACCATAGAATTATATATTAATGGAAAGATAATTTAATCATGAATGTAATGCAATAACTTTTATGAAGGATTTGCTATTAAAATAGCAGTTCCAGTATAAATAAGAAAAGTGAAACACATAGAAAAAATGAGATATACAAACATTAACACCATGTCAGTTAATACTTAGTTGGGTAATCTTTAGCATAATTACAGCCTTACAACGTCTTCCCATGGAGTGAACCAAGTCTTTTAGTTCTGCAGCTGTTATAATGTGAAACCAAGATTGAATGATTACTTCTATTAACTGGGTTTTATTGCTGGACCGCTTCTGACTAACAAGTTTCTTTAGTCGGCTCCGTAGATTTTCAATTGGGTTAAAATCTAAACTATTCCCAGGTCATTCCAGCAGTAGAATATGAATATCGTGACATTCCCCCCAAAATGGTGTTATTAGCCATCAAACCTCAAAAATACACTGTTCCCAAAAGGTTTTCACAATTTTAGCCACTACTGTACATCTTATCCAATTTTTCTCAACCTCTATTCCCTCTTCTGGCCAGCGTTACCCACAACAGCTAAAACAAACTGAACTGGAATTGGACAATAAATCAGCTTTAAGCTACTAGTGTTGAATACCACTGCATGAATCAGTCTTACTTGCATTCAATCACTGTATTTAGTCTTGCACTAAAAAAAATGTGAAAGTGTTTCTTCCCATCCTATGTGTTTTCAAAATGTCCATTGTCCAGATAAAGTTCCACTGGACAATCTGAATATTTTAACAAATGTTCAGATAGGGGTAAATGATATCTCTGAAAGTAGGTAGGTAGGTAGGTAAGTAAGTAATTAAGTAAGTAAGTAAATACATACATACATACATACATACATAAATAGTAATAACATTAGAATTATATACCACTCTCCAGTGCTTTACAGCTGTTGTGGTCTGCCAGCAGCCTGCAGACAGTGAGGAGGCTGGGGAGGAACATGGGCCAGTCCTAGAGTCTGGGGAAGGCTCAGACGAGGGCTCTGCATTGAAGGTCCTCAGTTTACCAGCCTCAGAAGGATGGAAGGCTGAGTCAACCTTGAGCCAGTCAGGATCAATCTCTGGGCTGTGGGTTCAGTTAGCCTGCAATACTGCATTCTAATCACTGCACCACCAAGGCTCCTCCTAAATAAATAATTTATAGTCATAGACCAAAGAATGTCCATAACAAAGAGATACATGAGATAAAAATTGCAGATAAACTAATTAAAACAGTGAGACACACGCAAACAAAAAACTATAATTAATTAATTTGGGTGTACTGAGTCAAAACTTACTTGGAAACCTTTTTGCTCATGAGCTTTCAAGAAAGGACCTAAAGAAAGGACCTTTTGCTTCTGTAATGTTGTTGTTTATATTCATCATGATTTATTTATGTTATCAGTTGGATATATATATATCTCACATGTTTTTCTCCTAGCAACTGCAAGTAATGCACACTTCACATTTCTTCCAATTTTCCCTGCTTCATAAACCTGTGAGATTAGATGGGATGAGACATAATGATTGGCCTAACATCCACCAATGAGCTTTTGTGGATGAGAGCAGGCTAAGATCTGAATGTCCCTGGTCTTAAACCTAAACCAAGCTGTAAGATTTCCTAGAATATTTTGTTATGCTTACACAATGTGTTCTTTAGTGTAGTTCAGGTGCTAAAGTTGTTCTCCATAATTGAAGATGGCAGCATATTATATGTGACTCTAGTAAAAAACTTTTTTTTTTCTCTAGGAGTAATTTTATTTTAGGAGGATTAGCTAGCAAAGTGACTTTCTGTCTTTCTTAAAAGAACCCCACATGGATGCTTTCTAGAGGACTGCCTCAGGGTACCTTATATATCCCACAGGGAATCAGAATGTTGAAAGTGTCTTGAGCTTATAAAACTAGTTAATTAACTTGCATACTCTTGTGAGAAAAGGAGCACATTGGCATATATACTAGTGGCCAAAATTGTGGAAACCTTTTGGGAAAAGTGTATTTTTGAGGTTTGATGGCTAATAACCTTTTGGGGGGAGTTTCAAAATAATTATATTCCACTGCTGGAATGGGTTGGGAATAGCCCAGACCTTAACCCAACTGAAAATCTATGGATTGCCAACTGATCAGGAGCTAATACAAAAAAATATACATATGTGCAGAAATGGACAAACTAACTTTAGAGTTACAGGACAAGGAGGACTCAAAATATTACACAATATGGAATAGATGGTACCAATGGATAAACCAGAGGAAGGGAAATGGGTAGAAATGAAATTTATAAGAAAGTAACACAATCAAAAAAGCACTGTCAGAGGAATAGAAAACAAAATGTGTCACTGTATGTCTGTATATATGTATATATAATAACGGAAATTAGTTAGTAGGTGATGTTGTGTACTGTATATGTAAATTTGTCTCTTGATTAAGAGAAACTTGTATGTTTTAAATGTTTTTAACAATGAATAAAGTTTTATTTAAAAAAAAGAAGAAGAAAATCTATGGAGCCGACTAAAGAAACTTGTTAGTCAGAAGCGACCCAGAAATAAATCCTAGTTAATAGAAGCAATCATTCAATCTTGGTTTCACATTATAACAGCTGCAGAACTAAAAGACTTGGTTCACTCCATGGGAAGATGTTGTAAGGCTGTAATTCATGCTAAAAGTTACCCAACTAAGTATTAAATGACGTGATAATTTTTGTATATCTCATTTTTCCTACGTGTTTCACTTTTCTTCTTTATACTGTAACTGCTATTCTAATAGCAAAGCCTTCATAAAAGTTATTGCATTACATTTTTGCTTAAATTATCTTTCTATTGATAATATAATTTTATGGTACTATATCTTCCAACATTTCACAAAGTGTCTGAGGGCAACACCCTTTCCTTTAACTGCTGAATGTATAGAAGTCTCTAAAGTAGCTTTTTCTTCATTTAAAAGCCATTTTAAGTTTTAATTTTTAATTTTTAATTTTAATTTTAATTTTAGAAGAGTTTTAAATTAAATTAAATTAAAGAGTTTTAATTTTAGGTTTAAGACCAAATTATTTAATTGTATTTTAATCAATTCTTTAAAATATTTGTATTATATGTATTTTATCATTTGTCTGTACACCGCCCTGAGTCCCCCGGGAGTAGAGCGGTATATAAATATAATATAATAATAATAATAATAATAATAATAATAATAATAATAATAATAATAATTATTTGGCTGAACAACTGAAATATATGCTATGCTAAAGTGTGCAAATAAAACTTGTGAACTTTCCTCAGACGTGATTTTCTTGAATTTTCAAGAAAAGTTTAAGGGGAAAAAAAGAGAGGGAAAGAGGGAACTCAGTTCAAAGTTTCTACAGTGTTCTACTGTATGTGATGGAAAATTGAGTTGGCACAAGGATTCCAAGCCAACCCTGGATATCTCAGCAGACCTCTCACCATTTTTCTTCAATATTTAGTATTATGCAAACTTTCTGAAGGAGGTATGGTGAACTGATGTTAGCTCTTCAGAAGACTGCAGCAAAGATCAAGGAACTGGTGAGTAGACTGGATCCCCTCTCCAGATAAGGAAAGGATGGGAGATCCCCCACTTGTGCTCTGGATGATTCTTCCCCCTGAGGAGATTGCAGGATAAGAGTTTTCTCTGTGTGTGTTTTTTTTAAATGATGTTTTATTAATTTTCTACTGTTACATTTAATTAGTGCTTAATAAACATCATGTTGTGTGGGTTCTTTTCTTTGCTTAACAATACAAATTATATTGCTAATCTTTACCCCTTTTTCCAGCTGTTGATAAAATAAATTCCATGTTTGGTAGTATTCTGTATTTTCTTTCTGTTTAATCTTTAATGTAAGTCTGTCCATTTCTGCACAGTCCAGTATCTTCTTACTTATCTCTTCATCTAGTGGTATTTCTTCATTTTTCCAATGCTGTGCAAATACAATCCTCGCTGCTGTTAATACATGCAATATTATTTATTTATTTTATTTAAATTTGTATACCGCCCTTCTCCTACTGGACTCAGGGTGATGCACAGCCAGAATAAAAAACATTCCAATACAAAATTTAAAAATTTAAAAGAATTATATTATACAACTTTGGCCGAAAATTTTAAACCTCCCAACTAAAACCCATTAGACAATTAAAAATCTAACATCTCAAAAGTGGGGGGGGGGCTTACGCCAGCCCTGCTTGATGGGAAAGAAAAGTTTTTAGGACACGGCGAAAAGCCCGGAGATCTGGTATCCTCCATATCTCCGGGGGCAAATTGTTCCAGAGGGCGGGTGCTGCCACAGAAAAGGCCCTCCCCCTGGGGGTCGCCAGCTGACACTCCCTGGCCAACGGCACCCTGAGGAGTCCCTCTCTGTGGGAGCGTACTGGCCAGTGGGAGGTTATTGGCAGCAGAAGGCGGTCCTGCAAATACCCAGGTCCAATATTAAATATACACTTTGACAGTTTTCCATGGTTTTGAATACCAGGAGATGATGGGATTAACCACTTTATTCATAACCACAGTGGCAACTTTTAAAAAGCACTAAACTTCCAAACCTCCCTTTGTTATTACTTTTGAAAATTGCTCATTCACTGCTTCTAAACCATTACAGATTTTAGGGATACCAAGGTTTAAAATGCCAGGTGATTCTGTCTTCAATCTTGAATGAAAGAAAGAACTGATATCTTTATAGATTACTCTGACACCAGGACTGAAAAAAAGAAGTTTTATGGATTTGTTTAGAGAAAAGAGTGGGATATAGAATGAAGAGATAAATGTTTTTGTAATTTTGGACAGGATGAAGATTTAGTAAATTTCTTTATACTGGTAATGAAAATTGGATGAAAATCACTACTTTATATAGTTCTTTTCACTTTCTTTATTATATTCTTACTTTTTCTTTTCTTTCTTCTCTTCTTTTATTATATCTTTACTTTTCTCTTTCTTCTCTTTCTTTATTATAGTCTTGTTTTTCTTTTTGTTTGCTTTTTTCTCTTCCTTTTTTCCTTACACTTTCTAATCATTCTTTCCAGTCTCTTTTCTTCTTTGAAGTTTAGTTTGTATTATATTTAACCATTATACTAAAAAATAATAAGAAGAAAAAATGCATACAGGTCCCTATCTCCCAGCCGAATTTTTATGATTCATGGAATCATTTCTCACCGCAATTATACTGACATAATTTCCATCATTTTGAGTGGGAAACATTTTTTAAACAATATTATAAGTGATAAAACAGGCTTAGCATTTTTAAGTAATTTCCCACAAAACAGACCAGAAAGATCTTGGCTTTGTCCATTGAGATCCTGGACATTAAAAATGCTAACAATGCTCTTAGCTAACAAAGGACAATTGCTTCAATCCTCAGGTATTGTACTTACATATAGTTTATAAGGTTTATGAGGTTACTGAGTAGACAAACTATACTATTGCATCTGCAGGAGATGAAATAACATCTTAACATTTACAAAGTTTACAATTATAGATATGCTGTTGTTAGCTTTGGCTTAGTTCTTGAGAAACTAAGAAGAGAACTTATTGGTTCTTACATGGAGAACCATCTTGAACATCAGAGATAATGGCTATACTGGGAAATCAGAAAACATGCTAAAAGAAGACAGTGGGGAATAAGTTTATTTATGACACAGAGAAGTTTCCTGAGGATGGGCTCCAGCACGAATCTGAAAGCTCAGAAGACAAAACCCCCGGTCCCAGTGACTGACCCTGATTGGGTCCTGCAATTATTCTACTTAAAAAAAAATGAGAGGCTCCTATCAGGGGGGAAACAATCACATAAAACTGGTAGATGTGGCTCCACACAAAAAAACCCCACTTTTTAAATAACATGAATTATATGTATCTCACACACATTACAAGAGGATGGTCTTTGATCACCCCACTACATGCATAATTTTGTCATAATTGATCCCTCACTCCTGTAGATGCCTCTGAAAAGAACTACACATTCGTAAGATCATGAACTCAACTCAACTCAAAGCAAATTTTTTTATTATCATTTAAATATTTCTTTATCTTTTGAAATATATAGGCCAATCCAATCAGTTTCAAGATGATATATTGATCTTCCCCATCTCACTGTTCCTTACCCTTAACTAAGAAAACACAACTTTTTTCTAAACTCAAAACAGATACTAGAATTTTATAGAACGATAGGGAAAGTGGTTTATTTTTACATTTTAGGATTATTAAGAAAATGAATCAATTATCTAAAAAGGAACATTACTGGGTCAATGATTCACCAGGAAACAATACATGAAAATAGGGACAAAAGAAGAATTAAGATACAGCCTGAAAAGGGATCAGAAGTTGAAAACAAACTATTCCTTGGAATAGCTACAAATGACTATTGAAACATCTCTAAAGAGAAGCTAGTTAGTTTCACGACAAAGCACATGCTTTGCATGAAACATGAGATGGTTTCACTTCCTGGCTATGAAATATTCCTCCTTGAAACTACAGATCTGCTGGCAACCCAGATAGGCAATATTGAATTGGATGGACCAAGTTTGAAACTGATCAAGGAGATATTCTACCTAGAAATAAGGAGATATTTTCTGACAGTGAGAACAATCAACCAATGGAACAGATTGCCTTCAGAAGTTGTGGGAGCTTCATCACTGAAAGCTTTCAAGAAGAGACTGGACTGCCATCTGTCAGAAATAGTGTAGGGTCTCCTACTTGAGTAGGGGTAGGTGGGTTTGGACTAGATGACCTACAAGGTCCCTTCTAACTGTTATTCTGTTAAAGTTAGCTAATGTTAACTGCAGTAAATCAGGAGTCCAGCAGTTTAAATGAATATAGGTTTATATTGTAAGCTAATGCTCTCTACAAGAATCTGAACTACTAATGGTTAAAGCAAGTTGAGTCAACAGCATTCAAGGTAGGTTGCACTTAGATTTCTTGTGGGTGTGAAGGGACTGGGGGCTGATGATACATTTGATCCGTCCCTTTGGGTTAGCTGGCCATCTCCTACATTTATAGGTTTTGTGCCCTATAAAATGAAAACAACTACACATTTTTTTCTCCACCCCTACCATTTTTTCTCATCATAGGAGGTCAATGTAAAATTTTTCTTTATTTAAAATCAGGCCAGTTACAAAATCTGTCTTATAGTCATGGAAAGAAGAAGAGAGAGATTAAAACAATGGAGAGAAGAAGAGAGAGATTAAAATAATCATATGGTTGTGAAACCTTTTCAGACACTATATTTACCACATTAGGCATCTTAATGATTTTCTGTCAATAATATGATGTAACAGCCAAAGGACAGGCTCTTTTTGCTTGAGCAAAGGAATGTCCATATGAGTTTATTATCTTTCCTTTTGTCTGCTGATGCTACAAATATTGAAAAAAATGTCAGTCCCTCCCATTAAAAAAAAACTGTCAGGGTAAATTTGATGGAATTCAGATGTTATGCAAGGCAAGCTGGAGATCAGGCAATAGCTTATCAAATTTACCGACTTCTTTCTTATACAATAGCATTTGTTTCTCTCTGCCACAATGTTTACAAAAGGATTATGGCTGCAAGAAAAATAGCATCCTTGTTTTAATTTGGTACCATTCCATGAAGTGTTTATTGGCTGCAACAATTTCTTCTTCCAGTTTCTAGACTCATATGCTGCTTCATAGTACTTTATAACACTCTCTAAGCAGTTTTACAGAGTCAGCATATTGTCCAGGAATAGGTTCTACTTACCTTTACTACCGGTTCGCAACGGGATCATGCACACATGCTTGCTTCACTCGCGCGCACACGCCAAGCTTCTGCACATGTGCAAAAGCTTCTGCGCATGCGCAAATTGCCTATGATGACATCCAGGGCAGTGGGCGGAGCCTCCTGCCAGTTTTACTACCAATTCTTGTGAACCAGTCCGAACCAGGGGCAACCCACCACTGATATTGTTCCCAACAATCTGGGTCCTCATTTTACTGACATTGGAAGGATGGAAGCTGAGTCAACCTTGAGCCAGTCAGGATCAAACTCCTGGCAGTGGGCAGAGTTAACCTGCAATACTGCCTTCTAATCACTACACTACCACGACTTTCAAGGAACTTCCAAAGGGAGGGGGAAACATGCAATGGAAAAGAGTGATAGCTCCCTCTGCTATTTTACAGTAATAGAAGAAGTTTTACAACATCAGCACAAAGCAATTTGAGAATATGTAAGAAATGAAATCAATAGAATGGATTCTATGGATTTGCCACAGAACCACTCTTCCAAGAAAACATAATTCAGCAAAGGATTAATCCATGACATAATTTCTAAATCCAGCTATGCCCACTGGGTGTTGTTATTTTTTAAAAAATCACATTGCTTTCTTAATCTCACATATTACAAAAAAATTCTTTATGGCATCAAATCTCCACATACTTTTTATCCCCCAGCTAAATCATTTGTGGATCCAATGTTTGCAAACACTTCAAGGGTGCTATTTGCACAATGTAAGCCATTGCCTTGAGACTTCATTGGGGTTATTGACATGATCGATGGCTAAACAGAGCAGCGGGTGGCTGGACTTTGAAACTGAAATTGAAAAGCCAGCAGCCATTGTTTCATACTACCCAGGGGGACCTTCTAGTACAAGGAATGCACTCAGAAAGCAACACAATAAAAAGAAGCAAATGGACAAGAAAAGAACTTAACTCGAAGTTTGAAGGTTCAAGTAGGCTGTAGGCCGTTTTGACCTTCTGGGAAAAAAAGATGTGAAATCAATGCATTTTCTTTTTTAAAAATCAAGTCCTTAGAGAGATGTAAACAGCAGAACTACATACTTTCCTTGGTAAGAGTGATCATAATGGCTGCCCATCTGTCTGAATGCCTCATTCTGTTGTAAGCTCTTCAAATCAGACATTGGGGCATTTGTATGCCCTGAAAAGCAAGATTTGGGAGTCTATTTTGTGTGATGCCTCGATTCATTCTATCTCATAAGTGAGATGACCATGTGAACAGTTACAAGAAGTGGTGGAATTCAGCCGGTTCGAGCCGGTTTGGGAGAACCAGTAGTTAAATTTCTGGCTGGCCCTGCCCCACCCCTTCCAGGAGTCCCCATATGCCCCGTTTTGGCTCCCAAGTAAGTACAGGGAGGCCTCCTAGGCCTAAAATAGGGTGTGGGGGTGCGGCACATCCCCCTATGGCCCATTTTTACTCCCAAAAGGCTTCAGAGAGGCCTCCTATGCCCAAAACAGGTCAGGGGGGGTGGCGCCCTCTCCCATGGCCCATTTTTGCTCCCAGGATGCTGCAGGGAGGCCTACTAGACCCAAAATGGGGTGCGGGAGAGGCAGCACATCCCCCGTGTGACCCATTTTTGCTCCCAGGGTGGTACAGGAGGCCGAGTACTACTTGTCACACACCCCTGGCCATGGCCACCATGCCCACGCCTACCTAGCTGGTCATTAGGGCATTGTTAAATTATTTGAATCCCAATACTGGTTACAAGAATATTTGCAGAACATAGAATCACAGGATTATAAGGGACCTCAGAGGTCTTCTAGTTCAACTCCCTGTTCAAGGCAGGCAGTGGTGGGTTCCGCCCGGTTCCACCCGGTTCCGCCGAGCCGGTAGCGGTGACAATATGATGTCACTGAACCGGTTCTCTTTGTTTGGGAGCTGGGCCCTCCTGCCCCGCCCGCGTTATTCTTACTTTTTATTTGGCCTCACCCCCAATCTATTGCTGCCTCCTGAGTCTCAGCTGATGGCTAGAGGGAAAAAAACTGTTTAAACTCTTGCCACAGGGCTTCAAAGGGCTGCCCTACAGCTGATCAGTGTTAAAAGCAAACAAATGAGTAGACAAGTGCCTGCAAAAATATATGAGTAGATCAGTGTCTTCAAAAATAAATGGGTAGACCAGTGCTTGCAAAAATACATGAGTAAATCAGTGCCTCCAAAAATACATGAGTAGACCAGTGCCTGCAAAAAATAAGTGGGTAGATCAGTACAGCTCTGCAAGCAGTTAAAAGCCTGGTAGACCACTACCTCTCCTAAATCCTAAATAATTGTCATATGACCATCAAGCCACGCCCACAGAACCAGTAGTAAAAAAAATTAGAACCCACCCCTGGTAGACTGGGACGCTCAAAAAACAAATGGGTAGACCGGGACGCTAGAAAAACAAATGGGTAGACCAGGACACTCCAAGAACAAATGGGTAGGCCGGTACAGCTCTGCAAGCAGTTAAAAGCCTGGTAAACCAATACCTCTGTTAAATCCTAAAGAATTGTCACATGACCATCAAACCACATCCACAAAATAAGCCATGCCCACAGAACCGGTAGTAAAAATTTTTAGAACTCACTCTTGAAGGCAGGAGACCTTATGCTATCCTGATCAAATGATTGTCCAGCCTATTTTTGAAAACCTCCAGTGATGGAACATCCACATCTCTGGGAGGTAAACTAATCCATTCATTAATTGTTCTCACAATCAGGAAATTTCTCTGTACTTTTAGGTTGGATCTCTTTTTAACAAGCTTCAGAATGCAGAATACCAGAGTTGGAAGGGACTTTATAGGAAAAAGAGGAGTCAAAAAATTCAAGGCTATGATTGCAAGAACACAACTGATGCCTAGCCCCGCTTTTACATATGTTTTGTGTAAGATGCACATAGGAAGGGGCAGATGTCAATAACAAATCATTCAAAGCTTTTGACTTTTTTAGATCCCCTCATAGATATCCTTGGATGATTAATACAACCAATTCTATAAATGTATCAAAGTTATACTCATTGAAAAGTAATAATCAAACTAGCATCAATCTTTTATTCTCATCGTTAGTAGCAACTTGACTTATAACAACTAACGTATCACAATTAGTAGGTCACCAATGAATGAAAAAGAAGTTAACATGTTAATGGCAAATAACAATGGTTTCTATCCTTGCAATTACTGTATATACTCGAGTATAAGCCAGTTTTTCAGCACATTTTTAATGCTGAAAAAAGCCCCCCTCGGCTTATATTCGAGTGAGGGAAAAAATCCTTTTTTCTGCAACCTGTTTTGGCTTCCAGGGGCTGCAGGGAGGCTTGCTAAGGCCAAAAAGAAAGAGAGAGAAGAAAGAAAGAGACAAAGAAAGAAAGAAAGAAAGAAAGAAAGAAAGAAAGAAAGAAAGAAAGAAAGAAAGAAAGAAAGACGGGGAAAAAAGAAAGGGGGAGAGAGAGAGAGAGAGAGAGAGAATGCCGGTATCTCTTAACAGAGGCTTGAACTTGCCTGAAATTAGATCAAGCCCTACATCACTTAACCCAATGTATCAGATTAAATTGTTATTGAATTATTTTTGATATATATACTACATTCTCTTGTGTAATTTAGTTATAGTGTAGTTTACACTATGCACTTACAGAGCTAGTTTACTGTTTTTCTTTGAAATAAATATTCAAAAACATTTAACCTACTGATGCCTCAGTTAATGTAATTTTATTGGTATCTATTTTTATTTTGAAATTTACCAGTAGCTGTTGCATTTCCCACCCTAGGCTTATACTCGAGTCAAAAGGTTTCCCCGGTTTTTTGTGGTAAAATTAGGTTCCTCGGCTTATATTCGGGTTGGCTTATACTCGAGTATATACGGGTAGTTCAACTTTGGACTTTTTTTATTATGATGCCTTTTGTGGTGTATTCACTATCTTCCTGCAAGTTGTAATCAAACTCAGAAAATGTAAGATGATTTTGCAACATGGTAGGGTAGACAACCATTCCCAAGTTGGGGACAGCCTGCTCCATTGCACTTATATACTAAAAATCCATAGTTGAAAAGTTGCTTCATTCCAGTTTTGTCTTCCCCACTCATGATAATTAGAGGAATGATCTGTTCTGAGGTTTGGAGACCAATTTTCTCTTGTACAACTGACACTCATTTCTTACAACTGATCTCACGGCTCCTACTTAATGTATAAAACTGGGGAAAGTCCACACGCACAGATAATTGTTAAAGATTCAATGGCCGATTCTTCCGTTTGTATATTTAAACTGGTTGTCCCGCTGTGATTCGGCTTGGTTCCAATTAATGTCACACAATCTCATTTTGGAGCCAAGGATACTGGCTCACTTTCAGACTGATTGTTAGAGGCAACCATTAAAAAAAAAAGGACTGGTACTATCCAAAACATCAGAAAAATCATGACTGAATCTTTATACTATTTTTTAAAATTGAAATCAGACCAAAAAATTGTAATTACAGTATATAGAATGGAAACGGGATTAGAACCCATCAGTTCAACTTTAAAACCTTTAATATCCACGAGATGAAAATTTTGAAGGTCTCATTCCTTCTGTTTCTTGACCCATTATTCTGAACTACATTGTAAGATGAGTCCTCAGATTTAATAGTGATATTTAGTAAGCATTCCTACTTATTCTGTCAAAAAGAACTTTCTCCACAAATCATTGCATAGGGAATAGGCCAGGGATGGGTTCTACTTACCTTTACTACCGCTTGGCATCGTGCCCACTTGCTTCGCTCGCGCATGTGCGCTCTTCTGCGCATGCACAGATCACTTCTGATGATGTCTGGGTCAGTGGACAGAGCCTCCCACCAGTTTTAATACCGGTTCTTGTGAACCGGTCTGAACCAGGGGCAACCCACCACTGGAATAGGCTGTCTTAATGGGCTAATTTGGGGACATTTTCCCCTACCATCTACCTCTCTCCAACCGTAGGCCATCATGTCTCTTTTCAGAAAATACAAGTGACTAGCCTGTTTCCAAAAGCATTATTTCCTGTTTCAAAGCATTTGTAAAGTTTTCTACACTGTTGAATTAGGGCCTACAAAATCGAGCGCAACTTACCATTAGTGGATGTGGACAATCCTAGGTGCCATATATGGCTCTACATCTGGAGAGTCAAGATCAGGCCTAACTACAAGATTTTGCCCATCTGTTTCATGTTTTAGAATAGAATAGAATAGAATAGAATAGAATAGAATAGAATAGAATAGAATAGAATAGAATAGAATAGAATAGAATAGAATAGAATAGAATAGAATAGAATAATTTTATTTCTATACCGCTCCTCTCCCAAAGGACTCAGGGCGGTGCACAGCCAGGTAAAAAAACACAATACAAAAATCCCAATTAAATTTAAAAACTTATTAAAATTATTACATTTATGGCCAAATTCATTAAAACTCAAAAATGTAAAAACTCCGAATTTAAAACTCATTTACAAAGATAGCCCTGCTTGTCGGAAGAGCAGGGTCTTGAGGGCACAGCGAAAAACTCGGAGGTCAGAGATATAACAGCCATGATGATTCACTGGTGAGAATGCAGTATTACAGGCTAATTCTGCCAACTGCCAGAAGTTTGATCCTGACCAGCCGATTAACTCAGGCTTCCATCCTTCCAAGATTGGTAAAATGTGGACCCAATCATTGGAGGCAATATGCTGACTCTGTAAACTGCTTAGGGGAGGGCTGTAAAATACTATGGAGCAGTATATAAGTCTAAGTGCTATTGCTATTCACAATTAGTGCCCTTCTCCACCTACTCTTATAGTGATAGTGTACAGAACTGATTCCCGCCCCCCCCCCCCACCCGGAAACTGAAGATTTATAACCACCAGCCCAACTCCTACTGCAATTTCCTGGCAAAAGTGAAGCAAAAAGAGCAGAAGAACATTTTATATAAACAGTTTCTAATAAAGTTCAAGGATTCAGTCATATGTCATCTTCAGTTAACATTCTAAGACCACTTTTCCTAACCTGGTGCTTTCTAATATAGCTGGAAGGCACTGTGCTTGGAAAAGGGATGTCGTAGGAGTATTTGTGAAGATGGCTCAACTGCAGTCCGGTAAAGATCATGTGCAGCCTTTCTGATTATATCTGGTAGAGAAGGTCAAATGCTTTGGGATATTTTCTGCCACCTCAACTCAGTGCCTGGTGATCAGTGAGAAGCGAAAAAGCTTTAGAGCACAGCTCTCTGGTATAATGGAAATTAATTGTGTCACTAAATCAGTGACCTATTCAAAGTTTCTGTTTATATTACAAAAAGTCCATAGTCATGTTTCTTTGAAGAGATGTCTTAGAGCTGGGCTAAGGATAAATACCTGCAGACAATTGTTAAACTAATACTGTGCTGCAACACATTAAGAAATGTATTTCACTTGTATCCGAGGAATCCATCTTCTACTTGGCAAATGAAAGTGTTCCATTTAATGGTTTTCTTTTCTGCCTTGAGACTACAAGCTCCATTACAAAGGGATTATATTATTTACTTTGGATCCTGTGTGGACTTTTCTTTTGTTTTATTTTGGGGGGGAGGGGAAAAAGGGTGACATTGACTTAACCAAAATCCATTCAAGATCTTGGTTATTACCTTTAAAGCCCTACATGGCTCAGGGCCAAGCTATCTTTGAGACCACCTTCTACCACATAGCTCCCAGCGACCGGTAAGATCCCACAGAGTCGGTCTCCTCCGGGTCCCGTCAGCTAAACAATGTCGGCTGGCGGGCCTGTGGAGGAGGGCCTTCTCTGTGGCTGCCCCGGGTCTCTGGAACCAATTACCTCCTGAAGTCCGGACCGCCCCCACCCTATTGGCCTTCCGGAAAGCAGTGAAGACCTGGCTCTTCCAGCAGGCCTGGGGCCGTTGATCTCGTCATAGTGACTTAAACTTAAAACTGGCCACTTGCTCCCCTCGGTCTCCATTGATAACCAAGGGCTGAATGTCTGATCTATTCCTTCTATTGTCCATTATAAACTCCTTAGTCTTATTAGTGTTAAGGACCAAGTTATTGTCTCCACACCACAAAAGCAACTGGTCCACCTCATCTCAATAGGCAGACTCATCCTCCCCGGAGATGAGTTCCATCACTGTTGTATCATCTGCAAATTTAATAATAGTATTACTGGTGGGAATGCAGTCATGTACATAGTAGAGAGTAAGGGAGTCAACACGCAACCCTGTGGTGTATCAGTGTTAAGAATAAGAGCTGAGGAGATATGATTACCTAATCTGACCCTCTGAGAGCAGCCAGCCAGTCAGATTGCAGAGAGCTTTTTCTCCAATTCAAGACTTAAGTCTGGTTTTAAAAAAAACTGTTTAAAGACAGGCCTGATTCAGAATAGAAGACTGGAAATAAACTCCAGATGAAAAAGGTGGATTGTTGCCCATAACATCCCCTCTCCATTTCCTATGGTAAAAAGAGTTTGATTAGAGTAAGGGAAGGCAGGTTTTAATCTCCACTTAGCTATCCAAGCTCGTCGGTCACTTTGGGACAGTCACTCACTCTCAGCCCAGCTCTGAACTGTTTTGAATTAGACAGCTGTACAAACTAAATTAAATTAATCTCATAGAGGAAGGAGCACTGTGCATGCCACCTTGAACTCTGGCAGGCAAGTTGGAATATGAATCTAATAAATATATTAACTCAATAAATAAGGGGAGGGGAGGGGAAAACAACTTGTAGTTTTGCATTGCAATAAGGGTTTAGCTTGTTTCAAACAAAGTTAGTGAGGATATTGTAAGGTGTTACGATTTTAAGATATTATAATGTTATCCTTCCAGTAGATGAACAAAATAGATATCCACATAAAGTTATTAAAAAAATGCCTGACCATTCGATCCATTATGGCACAACCAACACAAGCTATGAAAAGGATAACATTACACACATCAAAACATCTCAGAAAACAACAAACTATTAGAACCACATGGCATCACTCTAGGATACAAGCCAGTTAAGGCCCTCCAAAACATCTGAAGTAAACCCAAAAGTTCCAGTAGCCCAAGAAGAAGAAAAAACAGGATTTATTTATTTATTTGTTTGTTTGTTTGTTTGATTGGTTGATTTATATGCTGCCCTTCTCCAGAGACTCAGGGCAGCTTACAGTGTGTTAAGCAATAGCCTTCATACTTTTGTATATACCTGCTTAGTAGGGCTTTTGGCCTCCCCTAAGCGGTGTCCTTTTTTATACAAAGTCAGCTTATTGCCCCCACGATCCAGGTCCTCATTTTACCTACCTCGGAAGGATGGAAGGCTGAGTCAACCTTGAGCCTGGTGAAATTCGAACTTGCAGTAATTGCAGGCAGCAGGTGCTATTTAACAGCACTTTAGTTTGCTGCGCCACCAACGTTCTTCATACTGTATTTTTCAGAAAATAAGACGCACCTTAGTTATTGGGGAGGCAAATAAGAAAAAAGCTGATTGGCAGGTGCATAGGCCTCCCAGAATACCCCCAATCAGCTGTTCCCAGAGGTGAATTTTAGCAACAGGTTCCTTGGTTGTGAGCTCTGTGCCTCGCTTTTCTTTTCTTTTTTTTCTGCCTCTGAAACATCTGAAACTCCGTGTCAGAAAAAACTTTTTTTTCTGCCTCTGAAAGCATCCGAAACAGCTTCAGAAAAAAAGCCTCTGAAGCTCTGTTTGGGGGTTTCTTTTCTGAAGCTTCATTTCTGATGCTTTTTTCAGCTTCTGAAATCTCTGTTTGAGAAGCTGGGCCGGGGTACATTCAGAGTATAAGACGCACCCAGATTTTCATCCTCTTTTTTGGGGGAAAAAAGGTATGTCTTATACTCCGAAAAATACGGTATAAAGCAGGTATGTGAGCTTAAGTGGTCCAATAAGTATTACTTTTTTTTTTAAGATGGATAAGGAATGCCATATTATTTAGTCTCTTACATTCAATTCCCTGGGTAGGGACGCAGTAGCTGTAGGGATGCAGTGGCTCAGTGGCTAAGATGCTGAGCTTGCCGATGGAAAGGTTGGCAGTTCAGCGGTTCGAATCCCTAGTGCCGCATAATGGGGTAAGCTCCCATTACTTGTCCCAGCTTCTGCCAACCTAGCAGTTCGAAAGCACGTAAAAAATGCAAGTAGAAAAAATAGGGACCACCTTTGGTGGGAAGGTCATAGTGTTCCATGCACCTTTGGCGTTTAGTCATGCCGGCCACATGACCACGGAGACGTCTTCAGACAGCGCTGGCTCTTCAGCTTTGAAACAGAGATGAGCACCGCCCCCTAGAGTCAGGAACAACTAGCACATATGTGAGCACATATGTGCCTTTACCTATCCAATTCCCCGAGACATATTTTCATAGAACTTTGCTTTTAAATCCAAAGGATTACTAACTACATACCATTTATGCATTTATAATAACTCACAGGTGGAAGATTTGATCCATTACTTATTACATTGCAAATTATATCAGGAAACTAGAGCAAGATTCGTTACACTTTTGTTATTTCAACTGAACCAGTGGAGTTTAAAAGAAAAAAAAAGTCTGTTTTCTATTGACTAATATAGATCAACATGTAACAAAACAAGTTGCATAAGAGCCATGATGGCACAGTGGTTAGAATGCAATATTAATACTATTAATCTTCTCATCATTCTCACCACCCATCTCCTTCCACTTATAACTGTATGACTGTAATTTTGTTGCTTGTATCCTTATGATTTATATTGATATTGTTTCCTGCAATAAGATATTGCTTATTTGTACCTTATGACTATCATTAAGTGTTGTACCTTATGATTCTTGATGAACATATCTTTTCTTTTATGTACAGTGAGAGCATATGTACCAAGACAAATTCCTTGTGTGTCCAATCACACTATTCCGTTCCGTTCCGTTCCGTTCCGTTCCGTTCCGTTCCGTTCCGTTCCGTTCCGTTCCATTCCATTCCATTCCATTCTATTCTATTCTATTCTATTCTATTCTATTCTATTCTATTGCAGGCTAACTCTGCCCACAGCCAGGAGTTCAATCCTGACTGGTTCAAGGTTGACTCCGACTTCTATCCTTTCAAGGATAGTAAAATGGGGACCCAGATTGCTGGGGGCAATATAATGATTCTGTAAACTGCTTAGAGACAGCTGTAAAACACTATGAAGCAGTATTGGAGTAAATGGGTTCATTTTCCAGGAGGGACACATCTACCTCTAGGGTTTTCTGAACTTAGAAAGAGGAGAAGTGGTCCCAAAGATATAAAAATCCCTGGATTATAGAAGAAACAGATATACAAGCCTTTTTTCCTATGTTTGAAAGGATTACTACCTCTTGTAAATGGCTTGAGACTGATTGGCCCTTGATCAGCCCCTAGTTTAACAAGAAAAACATTAACACAGTGCTTCCCAAACTTTTTCCTTCATTATCCAAAGCCACTTATCAAAAAGTTCTTTTTACCTGAAGTAGGTAAACATTTTAAGTAAATTTAAATCCTATTGTGATTGTCTGATGTGTTTGTTTGTTGTTATCCAAAGAAAAAACACTTTTATCCAATTTTCAGTAATTTACCCAGATTTAGGAAACACTGCTCTAAGAGCTTATAGCAGACAACAAAATAGGGATGGATGAATGGACACAATTGGTAAATGGGCACTATTGGATTCATATCTAAAGCAAAAGCTACTAGCAACAGGCGTAAGAGTCACATTGATTCCTACTTAAAATGCTTTAGATACTGTTCTGCTTTCTACGATCTCGTTTATTTAGAAGTGAAAACAACGATATATTCCATGGCAATTCCCCAGGAAGCAAAGGTTGAGTTCTTTTTATGCTGACAATTTGACATTCTCGCATTACCAACACAAAGACAATATGTGGTCCCTAATGTAATATTTCAAATACAGAAGATTTGAGGCATTTCCTTCCAAAATATACTGAATTTAATGGACTCAACTGTTTCAGATAAATGTAGGGGAAATATATTTTTCCCTATTCCTCTTGAAAACAAGATTGGGGAAGACCTTGTTTAAACTTAGACCTAGTTAGCAGTAGGATGGAAGATTACCAAGAACTTCCAAACTATAAATTGGATTAGGTGGTCAAAAAGCTATCCTAGATGAAGTGAGCGGCAGACTACTTCTATATTGCTACCAAGTCCAGGAAAACACATAAAGTTTGACTTGATTTCATTGACTACCAGGTAACCATAAATTCCACACAGGAAATATAGAGAACTCCCTTGCCCCATCCTCCAACACGTGTTGGGTACAGAACTCATGTAATATCGCGTAATAGGTTGAGAAAGAGGAAAAAAAGAAAACTTCATATATGACTCTTGAGTCCTGGGTGAGCTTAACTTCCTCTGTGTATAACCAAACTAGGAGCGTCATTGCCAAGACAGCTGCTGGTATGTGGCTGAAACTCATGGAAGCTTGCTGAATAGGGAACCTGAGGCCCTGCAGAATGAATTCAAAGGTGTTAACAATAAAACTGAAAAGAGAGACTGCCAAAGATCCAAGAATAGAAGAAAGCAAATGGATGTCAGAAGAGACAGTGGAAATTGCCAAAAAGAAAAGACAACCCCAAATGATAAAGATAGGTAGCAATTGGAAGAAACAAGGAAGAATGTTACAAGGACATTATGGGAGGAAACAGACACAAAAAAAGTATGGAACACTTTTCAAAAGATCCAAGCAGGTTCCAGTCTCAAATTGGTATGCTAAAGAATGCTAGTGGACAAAGTAAGAACTGATTCAAAGAAGATCAAGCAGAAATGAAAGGAATAAACCAAACTTCTGTATAGCAGGGATGTCAACATTCATGGTATCTTAGAAGATATATACAAGAGCCTGTAATTTCTAGTTAGATCAGAACTCTGGCCATTATCACATTAAAAGGCTACAGGATGATGGAATATTTGCATCAGCGTATCATTTATTTATTTATTTATTTATTGGTTGATTGATTGATTGATTGATTTGATTTGATTTTTATACCGCCCTTCTCCAGCAGGACTCAGAGCGGTGAACAGCCAAAGTATCATCAATAAAGTATCATCAATAAAGTATCATCAATGAAGATTCTAACTCCAACATATCTGGAGATGAACAGAAACCTGGAGATCAGCAAATCTGAAAGTCAATAAATGTTCACCCGGATGGAGGCATAGTAGGAGGAAACGTCCTCAAGCTTTTCTAAGCCAGGGCATGGTATCTACAGTATGTGGACAAGCCCTTAGAGGTATGAGGGTTTTATTTGAGTATGTAACTTCCTTAACTTTGAGGTCTTTTTAGACCATATGTCAACCCTGAAGTGAACATGGCTGAAGCCATCTTAGAGGTTTCAGGTTTGCCATACAACAGAGGGAGTGGGGAAATAGTTAGATGGGGTTTTGTAACCAAAACAATAAAGCTTTCCTGTGGGAATCAAGGACATTCTCACAGGTGGCTGACCAGAGGGGGAGTGAAGTAACCAAGCAACCAGCCAACTCCTGGATTGGACAGTGTGACCAGTGACTTGGAGAAAAGGGGGAAAGGGGAAACTTTTACTTTTAATTAGGTGAAAGCTGCAGAATATTAGAGTCGGCTTTCACCAGTCACAGCCAATAAAACTGTTCTTTGAGGAATTTGCCTAACTTGGAGTTTTCCTTTCTATGGGTGCATTACTTGGAGCCCTGACACCATAAGCAATAGCATCGATCCTTGTTAATGGAGTTGGTTCCATTCACACATGTCTGCTTTGGTACTACAGACACCAGACAATGAATTGTAGCATTCCGTCCATGATTACTGCATAATTTTTTTCATAGAAAAACACTTCTGTCTCAATGTGTTGCCTACTGAATAAAGGATTTAGGGAGATAAAGCAAATGCACTGGGAAAGGAAAGACATTTTTCAGTATTTGATGCAAGGATAGCATCGTTGTGGGGGTTTTTTTTCCACAGGAAGAGTAGAAAAGATATGGAAAAAGAGCTTAGACTAGTTGCTAGGCAACCTGATTATCTGGACACCATAGGTAAGGAAGTGTGTGGTAATTCAGGCTGACTGCAATTCCAATCAACAGCATCCTGAGATCCTACTTTATAGCATCCTTGGTAACTTGTTACATCCCCCCTATTATATTCTAAGCAATCCTTAACTGTGAAATGCATGGGAACAATATTATAAATGAATACTCTAGTGACATATATGATACAAATTCATCTTTTCTTCTTTTGCAAAAGAAGCATGCATTTTTAAAAAAAATTAGGATCCTTTTGTGGAATTTGTGAGTTTTCTGCATTGTCTTAAAATGCTGCTTTTAAGAGAGAGTTTTTGTATGGGTGTGATATGTCTTATAATTACCTTTTCTTGAACTTCCATGTCTGTTTAATACATCCAGAATTGAAATGGCTCCTAAATCAGCTCGTAATTGTTATTTATTTTGAAATAATTTACAGAAGATACATAACATTTATTTCTGTTGAAAATAAATCAAAGCAATTGACATTAACAATGTTCACATTACATGCCAAATGCAATAAAACAGAATTTTAAAAAATGAAAATAGGAATAGTAAATACTATGGTAATTTACTTACTGCATATGGCAGATAGAGATACAGAATAATAAGAGTTGGAAGCAGGGATGAAATATAAAATCTGTTACTATCGGTTCTGTGGGCATGGCTTGGTGGTGGTGGGGTAATGTGACTGGGTGGGCGTGGCCAACTTTTTTTTTTTAACTTTTCAAAGCATTTTTTCTAATGCTTTGAAAAGCCTCTCTGCCGATCAGGAACTCAGCTGGGATTGTCAGAGACTTTTCAAAGCATTTTATTTACCACCTCTTCGGCCAAGAGGTTGCAGAAAAAAATGCTTTGAAAAGCCTCTGAGGATCCCAGCTGAGCTGCGTGATCATCAGAGGCTTTTTTTTTCTTTTAAAAGCATTTTTTCATCGGAAGAGGTTGTAGAAAAAATGCTTTTAAAAGTTAAAAAAAAAGCCTCTGATGATCATGCGGCTCAGCTGAGTATTGGGGGGGAGGGGGGGAGCCAGGGATTTTTGCTACCGATTCTCCAAACCACCCATTGCCATCACTACCGGATTGGGCGATCAGGTCCAAACCGGGAGCATTTCACCCCTGGTTGGAAGGGACATTGCAAGTCTTCTAATCCAACTCCCTACTCAAGCAGGAGATAAATGGTTGTCCAGTCTCTCCTTAAAAATCTCCAGTGATGAAGCATCCACAATTCTAGAAGGCAAGCCATTCCACTGGTTAATTGTTCTCACTGTTAGGAAGTTTCTCCTTAGTTCTAGGTTGATTTTCTCCTTGGTTAGTTTCCATCCATTGTTTCTCGTCTTGCTTTCTGGTGCTTTGAAAAATAGGTTGACTCCCCCCCCCTTTTTTTTCCGTTGTGGCAGACCCTCAAATATTGGAACGGGAAATATTGGCACATATAAATTTGTCTGAATTTTCCTTTCCTTTTTTTTTTGGAAGCAAAAATGGAGAGCAATTTATTTCCAACAAATTAAATGAGAATAGTTTAAAAAGGCAGAATTTTTGGCACAGTACTAAAACATCTGTCTCAGAAGGTGGCAGAGTCTGGTGAACCATGTCTTGGCTTGAAAACAAAGTAATGACAGTTCTGCTTAGTACTTTATTAATGTATTTTAATGTTTTAATTTGATTCAGCTGTGATACTCCAAGCAGTATACAAGCAATGTTTTCCAACATATCTCTGCAACCAAATTAGTAAAACAACAAATATCAATAAAACAATAAATCATAATAGCTATATGTATAGCCATCATTACATTTTATAGTTATATGAACAATGTTGTCACTTATTTAGCTGCGTCTACTCATTTTATGTTCCCAAAGGTTTTCATCAGTTTTCTGACTTCATAATTTTTTAGTTAAAATTTTATTTTATTTTATTATTTCATTATAAAATAAGAATTCAGAAAAAAACTAGAAAATTAAGAGAAAGAAAAAGTACAAAGAGAGAGAAAGAAATGGTGACTTTTTTCAGTGTAGTAAAATAAAAAATATACAACCTCAGTCTTTTGCTTTACATTTCACAATATTTCAAGCTATTTCCATAATACCAAAATCATTCTAATCATCAAAATGTAAAATCAAAGTTTCATTTTTTTTTAGTTTTGGGCAAAAAGTCTAGAAGCAATTTTCACATAGAAACAAAACTTGATAAATTCTTCACTTTAATTAAAACAAGTCAGTTTCACTATCAGTTTTGTCATGGAAGAAGTGCTAAAAGGAACCTAAATTAACTACACTAATACATAATCATATGAACATGAAAATACAAAGTACATACAATGTGTAATGTAAAATTATATGCCCTTCTCTTTTCTCAGACCATTTAGCTTTGTATCATTTTTTTTTGCCTTTAAATATTTTTTATTAGGTTATAAGATAAAATACAAAATGCAAAAGTAAATAGGAAGACACAGTGGGGGAGGGAGAGAAAGGTGAGGAGGAACTGGGAAAAAGAAAAGAAGAAATGTTGACTTCCGACTCCCTCTGTTGCAGTAAAATAAATCGTTAACATCAAACCACAACTTTTTGTTTTCCCATAATAATATAAACTAGCCACTTCTGTAAAAACGTATCAATCAACCAGACCAATTCTCGAATACAGCTCACCTTCTGGAACCCACACTGCATATCGAACATTAATACAATTGAACAAGTCCAGAGATATTTCACAAGATGAGTCCTCCACTCCTCTGCTCACAACAAAACACCTTATGCCACCAGACTCAAAATTTTGGGCTTAGGCAACTTAGAACTTCGCCGTCTTCGGTCTGACCTAAGCATAGCTCATAAAATCATCTGCTACAATGTCCTACCAGCCAATGAATACTTCAGCTTCAACCAAAACAATACAAGAGCATACAATAGATACAAACTCATGGTAAACCGATCCAAACTAGACTGCAGAAAATATGACTTCAGTAACAGAGTTGTCAATGCCTGGAATGCACTACCTGACTCTGTGGTTTCTTCCCCAAATCCCCAAAATCTTAACCTTAGGCTGTCTATTTTAGACCTCACCCCATTCCTAAGAGGTCTGTAAGGGGCGTGCATCAGCACACCAGCGTGCCTACCATCCCTGTCCTAATGTTTTCTTTTATTCATATCCTTTTCATGTATTTATAATTATGTTTATTTATTTATTTATTGGTTCGATTTATATGCCGCCCTTCTCCGCAGACTCAGGGTGGCTTACAATGAGTTAAGCAACACCCTTCTTTTTTTTTTATATCCCTGTTTATTGGGGTTTTCCCCCCCCCCCCCCCCCCGGCGGTGTTCTTTTTTATACAAAGTCAGCTTATTGCCCCTACAATCCGGGTCCCCATTTTACCTACCTCAAAAGGATGGAAGGTTGAGTCAACCTTGAGCCTGGTGAGATTTGAACTTGCAGTAATTGCAGGCAGCTGGTGCTATTTAATAGCACTTTAGGCTGCTGCGCCACCAAGGTGCCACCAAGGCGCCACCAAGGCACCAAGGTTTGCACTTGCATCTGTCATAAAATACATGCTTGACAAAATAAATAAATAAATAATAAATACATAAAAATCTAATTAGTAAAAGCCACAATCAAAGTTTCATTTTCTCCCCATTTCAAGCACAAAGTTCAGAAGCGGTCTCCATGTGGAAACAAAGGTACTTATATTCTCTCCTTTAACCAAAACAGTCAATTTAGCCATTTCTGTCAACTCCATCAGCTTCTGTAGCTTTGTATCATTTTTGTTTACATTTATTTCATGTAAACAATTCTTCATATGCCAGACTAAAGGGACAATACATATAAACATTGCTTAGTATTTCTTTAACTGATTACCCCACCACTCTCAAAACAGATTGATAAAAATTGAAAATCTTAGAATTAACTAAAATTTAGATAATAAATGTTTATAAGTCCCTGCAATTTATCTGATTAAAAAGCTCTAAAAATTTTTTTGTATTGTAGGAAGTTAGCAACCCCCCCCCCCCTCCTAGAAGAATGAAATATTTTAGGAAATATTAAAGAGACAGAATATTATATTTCTCTGGATGAGAAAAGGAGAAATATGTTTTTAAAGACAAAGCAGCTTCCTGCAGCTCCCTGCAGCTCCCTGCACCTCCCTTCACCTCCAGGGTGATGGGATTAAGACATGGCCCTCAGGACATGATAGGATTAGCCCTCTAACCATCTCACCACATGCCACCTGGGAAGATTACATCACCCAGCAAGGCTCAACCAAGCCTGGGACACAGACAGACTACAAAATTAGCTAAGAACCCCACCCCCTGGGAGACTGACAGCCATTGGGATACATTTCTTGTACAGGAACAGGAAACTCTAAGGCAGGGCCCAAGAGAGTCTATAAATATATCCCTCTTTCCACTCCATGTGCCTTTTTTGCCCTGGATCTCAAACCATGTGGTCCCGTCCATCATTAAAAACCATCTTTCCAAACAACCAGCATGTTTCCGGTGTCTTTCTCCCCACTTGGAACTGAAACCAGATGAACATTTCTTCCAACAGTATCTTGCAGGATCCAACTGAGTCAATCGCTGGGATCAAACATTTATTCTTCCACATTTTCAGACTTGTGCTGGAGCCCCATCATCAGGGAATTTCTCTTTCTTTGGAATATGTGCACTGGGTTGTTCTACACATTATATTTACATGGTTCCTTTTAGTTGTGTACAGCTTTTAGTTGTTAATTAGGGTGTTGATGGCTGGCTATTAACTTGTTAATTGTTTCCTTGTGCCTCTGTGCTCTCAGATACTAAGTACCTGATAAAGCTGCTGGTAAAGCAGTATTGTTATTGATTGAGTGGGGCCCATTTCCAAGACTTCAATCATTTCTCTGACTATTTTCATCCTTGCTCGGCCAACAATCAACAGTAGTTGCAAAATTGAATGCATGTCCTTTGTCATTGCAATGTTTGTATCTTGTTGCAGAAGATGAAATGTTGCTTTTACTCCAGAGTGGCTGGGGGAAAGACCAGAGATTGGTTTCAGCAGGTTCTAACCTGTTCTGGAGAACCGGTAGCAGAAATTTTGAGTAGTTCGGAGAGGTAGTAAAAATTCTGACTGGCCCCGCCCCCATCTATTCTCTGCCTCCCGAGTCCCAGCTGATTGGGAGGAAATGGGGATTTTGCAGTAACCTTCCCCTGGAGGGGAGAGGGGATGGAGATTTTACAGTATCCTTCCCCTGCCACACCCACCAAGCCACACCCACCAAGCCACGCCCACAGAACTGGTAGTAAACAAATTTGAAACCCACCACTGGGGAATACCCATGATGGTGTTTCTTGTATCTGTTCTGAACAGTTGTTTCTTCCTTCTTGTAAAACGGTATTCAAGTATTATCTGAATTTTTAAAATTAAAGGCTGCCTTTTTAAAGCAGAACATTGAATGATGAAAAGGAATGGTGGCATCAGACTATAACGGAGTTCAGTGTTGTTGTTTTTACACCCCCAGTATCTTCTGCCTTTCCCCTCCTTTCTGCAATTTACAAAACTCTCTGTAGTTTCCAATGTTTTAAATCTAAATCCTGCTTTCCAAGGCACGCTCAGTTACTTTCATTCTTAATAATTTCTTAAATTGATAAGGATTTTCCAATCAGTCCTTTCATTATCTGCTGGCAATATTAATTCAGGATGTATTCATGTTGAACAGTTCTATCTTATCTGAAGGAGTGGGAAATACAATTGAAGTGGTAATATTCTTAAACTATAATTATATTCCCATTTGATGTGTCACTGGAATTACTTGCAAGCTGAAAGTAGGGAGCAAGGAAGTTGCTATACCTGTGAATTACTGATGAAAGGGTACTTAATATCAGCTTTAACAGATGGGAATCTCCCCAGTGAAAGCTTCACATTATTATTCTTCTGATAGAATTGCTCAGCCAAAACAGAAAGAGTTCTGAGCTACTTTTTCAGGCAACTGGTGGCCTAGTTATCAAAGATAAGTCTGCTAAGGTCTTGTATATGGCAATAAGAGCTGTAACGAGGCATTATTATGTTTTAAAATAATCAACTTTGCTTTTTGCATTAGCTCTAAGTGATTAAAATGGCTAAGAGTTCCACTGTTGTTGCTGTTAGTTGCAAAGTCATGTTCAACCCATCGTGACCCCATGGACAACGTTCCTCCAGGTATTCCTGTCCTCTACCATATTCTGAAGTCCATTTAAGTTCACACTAACTGCTTCAGTGACTCCATCCAGCCACCTCATTCTCTGCCGTCCCTTTCTTCTTTTGCCCTCAATCTTTCCCAGCATTAGGCTCTTCTCCAGTGAGTCCTTCCTTCTCATTAGGTGGCCAAAATATTTGAGTTTCATCTTCAGGATCTGGTCTTCTAAAGAGCAGTCAGGGTTGATCTCCTCTAGGACTGACTGGTTTAATCGCCTTGCAGTCCAAGGGACTCACAGGAGTCTTCTCCAGCACCATAGTTCCAGTCTTCTCCAGCATCATATAGTTTAAAATAATCAACTTTTTTTTTTGCATTAACTCTAAGTGATTAAAATGGCTAAGAGTTCCACTGTATTGATGCATTATTATCCAAAGTCTATGGCAAAATCAGGAGTCCTATATTGACAGGGAGGCCCCACCAGAACCATCAGAAATCCCAAAGGTGCTTTTTTTCAAGAGGCAACTGGACTTTCTGGTTTTTCTTTGAAGACCTTTCACTTCTCATCCAAGAAGCTTCTTCAGTTCTGGCTGGATGGTGGGGAATGGAAGGATTTATACTCCTTGCAGACAGCTGATCATTTGCCTTCTTTTAGAGAGTCATTGAGGCCACCTGGTGGTTTATCTGTGTCACCAGGGTCACATGAGTAGGATGTTCAATATTGACCTAGAGTTTGACATTAAAAAATTGAACAGCCCTCTCTCAGCAGAGAGGGAAGGATACAACATCATCTATCTCCAGTCTACAACACAGTCCTTTCAACAGTTCCAAGAAGGCTCCATACCCATTTGCACTACTCAGGTGACCCTCACAATACTGCTAAACCTGCAGGTGGCCTCAACAACTCTCTAAAAGAATGAAAATGACAGCTGTTTGCAGGAGTATAAATCCTTCCATTCCCCACCATCCAGCCAGAGCTGAAGAAGTTTCTTGGATGAGAAGTGAAACATCTTCAAAGAAAAACCAGAAAGTCCAGTTGCCTCTTGAAAAAGCACCTTTGGGACAACCATAACCTGGATGACTGAGAATCTCCATAGACAGAATCATCAGTACTATTTTTTTTTTTAATTTGATTTATATGCCGCCCTTCTCCGGAGACTCAGGGCGGCTTACAATGCGCTAAGCAATAGCCTTCATACTTTTGTATATTTATACAAAGTCAGCTTATTGCCCCCCACAAACTGGGTCCTCAATTTACCTACCTTAGAAAGGATGGAAGGCTGAGTCAACCTTGAGCCTTGGTGAGATTCGAACCTGCAATAATTGCAGGCAGCTGATGTTAATAACAGGGCTTTAGACCACTGTACTATCCAAGGCTCTTTGACTGGAAGAGCGTGCTGTTGACTAGATATATTCCATCATCACCAAACTGACTCTCTCCTAAAAGCATCACTTCTCTGTAGGATTTTCTAAAAGTAGAGGAAGATACCAAGATGCCTACTGGAACTAGGATTTATTTTCTACCTGTCTGCAATATTAGATAATATGGCTGTATATGATTGATTTGATATTTCTTACCTAACGCATCATGTTATCCAAATACCTCCCAGTTTGGCTCAAGTCTTTTGTAGCTTCAATATACTTTCTGGCCTCATTTCATTTTTTTGATCAGATCCAATTTACAACTCACTTGTCTATGGAAAGCTGGCACCTTTATTCTTTAGAGGAGGGTAGGAAGGCAGGTCAAGGTGACTTATAAAGAGACCCTGGCTTGACTGAGAAGTGAGGTACACTGGAGACCATCTTCCATGACCCCTTGCTCAGTTGGTAGCAGTACGGAATAAAATAATATCAAGGCAAACCCTGGGTGACTTCCCAAAAGAGATACATGACTTTAAGGATGTGCAAACATACTCACCCAGTAGGCATTTCTCATTTGCATTGCTGATTGCTGGATTCTGATAAACTGATGACAGATCTAGTAGAAGTACATCTGCATAGGAATGTCTATCAACCCAGCCACCTGGCAAGGCCCCACTTTGCTCTTTCTTGATGGTCTCTTTAGTCTACTTATCACTGAACTAAATGCATTACATTTTCTGTAAAGTGTTCATGATTTAAGATCTACATTAGCCTTGAAAACCTTAAGTCCTTAAGATCTCTTTTCATAGTTTGCAATCTGTGAAAAATCACATGGTTATTTGATGGCCTATGGCCTTTTTGCCACTGCATGCCAGGAGAGGGGAGAGGCGGGGGAGGGTCACGCGTGCATGTGCCAACACCGATAATTCTATGCGCCCTGCCCTGCGCATGCGCGTGCAACCCCCCCTCCCTCCCCCCTGCTCCTGGCATGCAATGGCCTGGTAAGCCCGTTTTTCTTTCTTACCTGATTCCAGATCCTCTCTATTTATCTGGGAAGGGTGAAAACAGCCCTTCCCACTCCCTCAGAGGCCCTCCAAAGGCCTGAAACGGCCCATTTCTCAACTCCTGGTGGGACAGGAAGTGACTTTTTTTGCTGTCCCCAGCCTCTTTTGGAGTCTCTGGAGGCTGGGGACAGCAAAAAAATCACTTCCTGTCAAACCGGGAGTTGGGAAATGGGCCGTTTCAGGCCTTTGGAGGGCCTCTGAGAGAGTGGGAAAGGCTGTTTTCACCCTCTGCAGATGCATGGAGAGGATCTAGAGCCAGGTAAGAAAGAAAAACAGGCCTTCCCCGCCCACTCAGGCCTTCCGGAGGTAGGAAACAGCCTGTTTCCCTACTTCTGGTGGGCCCAGAAGGCCCGAAAATCACCCAGGTGGCATGCGCATGCACACCAGATCTCAGCTGGCATGCCCACTGATATGGCTACGCGTGCCACCATCATGGGCCTATGACATTGGCTTCCAATATTTTATAATAAATTATATCAGGGGTGTCAAACTCGATTTCATCAGGGTTGTGTTTGACCTCAGGCTGGGTGGGCATGGTGGGCATGGCCAGGTGGATATGGCCAGGGTGGGCGTGGCCAGCTCAACATCACTTGTGGCAGGGGCACCTGCAGGGACTTTCTGCAGTGCTCTGCCAGTGAAAACGCGGTCCTCCCGAGTTCCATTTTTGCTGGCAGAGGACCCCGTAGGCTGGTCCTTCGCTGTTTCCAGGGTGGCCCTGTGGGCCAGATCTAAGCACCCCGTGGGCCAGATCCAGCCTTGAGTTTGACACCCCTGAATAATATTGATTAGCTGGACTTTTTTTGAGAATTTCTATTCGACCGATTTCTTAATTAACATTGTCTGGATGACACAGTGGTAAAGACAAATACACAGATATGGTATTTTGTGTAGAATTGATAGTTATTGGAAAAAGAAAGGAACACCACAGTGCTAGCCTGGGACATCTCCCCCTTTTTGAAGTTGCAAAACAGCCATGAATTGAGAATCACTTTGTATAAGAAAAGGAACTGTAAATAAATAAAAAAAAAACACATTATCTTCCACCTCCAACAAATTGGAAGCTTTAGAATAGGACTTCCATTCATAGGGGCAAAGCAAAAACTATTAAAGCTTTACCCACTTGTCAGGGAAGAGAAAAAAGATAGCTGGTTACCATTACAAGTAATCAGTCCAGATACCTGCCTCAGGGGACCTGTAACAAAGCCTGAAAATAACAAGCAAAATCAGAATACAAAGAGGGTACCATGGAAAAACTCAACTGAGTTTATGGCAAAACAATGTCTTCTCACAGCACAAACTGTTATCTTGATATTTCAGCAGCTTCCATCCATAAAACATGAATTAGAGACTTTGAAAAGAGATACAGTGGTTTTTTGTTCAAAAGCAAGAACCTAGATCTTATATATTGATTAGATGTCAATTATAGATTCATTTTTGGACTTTTGAAATTCATGAGCTTTTCTAATAATCTTTAGTGTTCAGCCGTGATGCAGCTGGTGCAATGGGAACCATTCATGCATTAGAACACCAATACTCCCAACTCTATTTCAGGGTTGTTAACTTAAAGAATCTGTTGAGTGGCATGGTGGACTAGAGGTGAGAGCGGTGTGGTAGCCTAGAAGTGAAGACCTAATCTTCCACTTGGAAGGTTGAGAGTTCCATAGGCAATGACAGATGTTTCTCTATTAGGGAGCAAAGAGAAAATATATGTTGTGAACGCCCTGTAAGCATCAGGAAGGGGATCCAGCCAGTAAATGCTCAGCTCCATTCAGTTACCTTGACTCCAACCCAAAGCAAGGAATTTCAGGGTCATAAAAAGAAAAAAAAAACTTGAAGAACCTATTCATTTTACCTAAACTTCTTACAGATCAGTATAACAATTTATTTCAAAATTTAGGAAAGGCAATTATTTTATGTTCCTCTCCATAACTCTAGTTGACACCTAATGAGCCTATTCCATTTAAATCTGTAATTTTTTCTCCATTCTGTCTTAAGCTTGCAGACATCATCTTTTAAATATCAAAGCAGCTTTCCACACTTCTCTCTCCTCTCCTTCTTTCATTCTGGAACAAATTGCATGATGAAGAGAGATGGAGATCTCAAAATGTCACCACAATTTTGAGCACAGTTGGTTGGTTTTGATGAAAAATGTTGATTGATGTAGATTTTGGATTTTTAAAAAAGAATTATCATCCTCACTTTGTTTTATATAGGTTTGTTAGGAAAGTTTTTGAATATGGTTATCAGATCTTTCTAACTGATACTGATTACACTTAAGACAATGTCTTTCCTATCTATACAGTGCTGCATCAAAAACTAAGACAGAGTTTTAACCCTAGTGTTACTCAGCAAAGTTGCAGAGAAGCAAACAGCACGACGTCTTTCAGTAAACCGAGATATCTTATTGATCAAAGGTGATGTATAAGCTTTTGATCCTTTAAATTCTGTTTCTGAAACTTCCAGAATGGTACTCAGAGATCTTTAAAGTCACCTACTGAAGCCTCAAGGAACATTATAGGCTTAATTAAATAGGCCACATAAGAAGAAAATCCCAATTTCTTATATTAACAGGAGGGGAAACAGGCCTGGTTGAGAAATTGAAAAATAAATCAAAGTTGTTGAGCTGTGTTGACTTCTGTGGCTATGTGTGCCTTTTACAGCTTTGTCTGGTTCATCAACTAGTTGGGAAAAAATCCACATATTCAAAGTGGAGTGCATCAATTCACAGTAGATGGACTATGCTTGAAAACATTGGAAAATTCAACTACTTGGGAAGGCTGCTTCAAGGCTGAAGATAACGGTCTGTATTTCAGTCAGTGCACTAGTAATTTCCAAGCTCATTTAACCTCATGTCCATCACATGGTCATCACCATCCAAACTAGAGACACCTCCCAGTCATCCGACTCCAGGTGCCAGGGCAAGCATCCTTGACTCTCTGAGAAAGGAATGTTATTTTGACTACATATCACCCATACTCTATGCAATCCCCTCCCATTTTCTTACAGAAGAAAATGTGGCAGGCCTGAAGGCCCAAATGTAAAAGGTGACTTCCAGGTCTGACACTTCTCTTCTCTTCTCTTCTCTTCTCTTCTCTTCTCTTCTCTTCTCTTCTCTTCTCTTCTCTTCTCTTCTCTTCTCTTCTCTTCCATTCCCTATATCCAAAGATATAGCATCCACAACTGATGGGCAATTCTGCCCTGTCTTCTCTGTTTCCCTTGGGGGGGAGAATGGTCTCTGGATGTCAGTGGGATTTTTTTTTTTACTTGATGTAATGTAGCTATTCCTTCAGTCCTAGCTTACAAAGTTAGTGGCAATGAGTTTGTAGAAATGGCAACCCAAAATGTTTGGAAGGCATCAGGTTACTAATCCTTGATATGTATTGACTGGTAATGGTTCTCCAGTGTTTTAGACTGAAATATCTCTTTTATACTTGAAACTACCAAAGATTCTGACTGGGATCTTCTATGTCAGGGGTGTCGAACTCATAACCCATGGGCCCGATACATCATGCACTGGCCACCCCCACCCCCATTTTAGCGAAGTGGGAAAAAGTTGTGATACGTCACATGACAACAATGTGTCGTCACAAGTTTGACACCTCTGTTCTATGTGAAGGTGATCTACTGTGTATAGGCACAGCATATTACTGAAAGGCAGAGCCTTTATATTTTGGATTGGAAAAGAAACACACTGGAAAATATCACTAGCAAAGAATGGACCAAATGGATTCACAAAATTCTTCTCTATTGTACTTTCACTTTGGCAGATGAATTTTCTGCCTGAATTTGAGAAATTTGTGTCAGAGTGTCTTGCAAAAATCAAATCAAGAAGCACACACAGATAACTGATTCAACAGGATTCATTAACTTCTCTTTATATATATAAAACAACAGATGGAACAGGGGGCTGGACTAGAAGACCTCCAAGGTCCCTTGCAGCTCTATTCTATTTGATTTGATTTGATAAGTAAAATTTACAATACCAATAGCAGAGTTCTTTCAACGTGGTAGAAGTTACAGGCAGAACACAAGGCAGGAGAGAACAGTTAGTTTCATTTCAGCAGAGCAGACTAGTTTCGTTTTAGATCTGAGCACAGAGCTTAGCCACGCCCAGACTTCTAGCTTAAGTTTCTGTTTCCATTGGCTGACTTAGTTGCTATGCATTCATTGGCTGATCTTGTTACCATGTCTCTGCCAGTTCATGAAAAATCTGACAGTTTGTACAGAAAAGTTTACAGGCAAGTTTGCCAGAGTGCCTGAGAAGAGAAGAAGGGATTTAAGAAGGCACTTGCTTCCCCCCCTCCTTTTTATTATGAGTTGTTCAGAGGTTGTAGCCACCCTAGGTGAGCTTTCTAAAAGCTTGGCACACTTACAACAATGCTAGAGTCTTCACAAAGAAGCTTCTTGGTCTCTTTAGTACAACATATTTTCCAAATTGAGTGCAAGTCTGCAACTCCTCAGTGGATTGTCCACAAGGGAATACTGATGCCTAACTTTCTTTTGTGTCTAGCATTCACTCTATTATGAGCTCCTCTCGAGCAAAAACCTCTAGTCTACCCATCAAAATTAATGATGAAATTATTCTCCACCTGCAAACCTGATTGCAATCACTTCATATTTGCAAACACTTAATGATGTCAACCAGAACAACGTGTGTCCTCTGCAGGGAGAACTTCCTGAATGTCACTTGGTTTTCCCTTCAGCACATTTGTCTGAAAACAAAACAAAAAAAAAAAAAAAAATCACCACAATTTTGGATGGCTAGATGAAACTGACAAGATTATATTTGAAAGAAAAATAGCTGGAATGTTCTTGTGTTTGTATTTCTGCTTCCCCACATACTCAATTTGTACTTTTATTGATCAATATTCAGGTGATCAAATGACAGGCGCAGTGTAACTAATACTGTTGGAATTTTGTATCTTGTCAAAGTGAAATATGAAGACCATGTCAGGAAATGGGATTTGAATATGAAAGAATATTCAGTGCTCTGTTTTTTTTATGAGCAGAACAGTGATACCTTTGTCTATCTCCTTGTAGAACTTAATAAGCATTAACATTTTCATATAAAGGGACCAATTTAACTGTGAGGGCACTAAAATGGACATTAAATAGACAAATGCAGACTCATTTCTTCTCAGGAGCTATGTTCCATAGCTCCTGAAGGTTTTTTACAATACCTAGGAAAATTATTGGAAGTCATGGTCTGGTTCTTTTCAAATGTCATTGTCCCAGAAAAAAACCCTGTAGGGTTCAGATAAGAGCTAAATTGTGAAAGAAGCATGCAAAATAGCTTTTATATATTAAAAAAAACCCTGAGTCACTCAAAGTAGAAATTTGCAGCAAGAAAGACTCCTCTGCTTTTTCACTTTGGACAGTCTCTAAGAGGTAAAGCCAAGAGAGAGAGAGAGAGTTGGGCCACAGTGGAGGGAGGGCAGAGCCAGGCATTTAGAGATGCCAAAATGTATTCTTCTTTGCGAGCTCAGGATTATCTTTTGCTTCTTTTGCTTCTGCATTTCAAGTGTGTTAGATCACAGCTTCCAGAATACTCAGCCACCGTAGCCAATCAGCTGGGCTCTTTTAGGGGCATATCTACATTGCTTCAGTCCTGTGCTGATGCCAGCTGAGCTTTAAGCTGGTTTAGGAAAATCCTGTCTAGATTTAGACATTTTAGCAAAAGCTTGCAGAGTATTCAGTCTAAATAGTAGGCTTTCCTACTACAGTATCTGCCCAACACTCCAGGAAAGCCCTTCCTTCCTTCCTTCCTTCCTTCCTTCCTTCCTTCCTTCCTTCCTTCCTT
>WNWU01000037.1:13203210-13252101 GCA_012654045.1 Ptyas mucosa
ATTATTATTATTATTATTATTATTATTATTATTATTATTATTATTATTATTTCGCAGCTTCCTGCAATAACACGAGTGGAACTGCAAAAAACTATGTTACTTGGAACATTATACATCTTAAGAAGGTACTTGGTTGATACCTAGGATGCTGGCAGCAACCCGTATCAACCATTAGCACCAGTCAATGGTATCTGTGATGCATTTTTGAATGTGCAGTTGAATGAGTTTCATGTTTAATGAATAAAGTAAATAATAATGATAATAATTAATAAATAATAATAATAATAATAATAATAATAATAATGCTAATATTGTTAAAAAGCAAAGTTGTATATTTTACATATAGCAAAGCAAAATGTAGCCACCTTCAGAGAAATAAAATCACATTGATCGGGCAGTAACATCTGTAAACAGAGTAAATCCAAATGGAATAAAATTAATCTGGTTAGAATCGCCGAACATTTGAACAGAATGTTCTGAGCAAGGCTGCTCATTGAATCCACATTTCCAAATCACACGGCAGTGGAATGATTATTTTAATTCTTTTAGAATTAGATTCCACATCTAATTCTGTCCAATTAGATGTGGAGTGACTTGTAGGATGTAATTAATGTACAATAATTGCTGTTATTGCCATTATCTAAATAGGGACTTCAAGAAAGGTCAAGCAGCCCAAGTCCTTGATGACAATAGAGGACAATTGTTCTCTTCTTACCACCGTGTATAACTGAATATGCCTCTCAAAAAATGTTGATTGTATTTCAGGAGGCTCCCCTGGAAGCTAATGAATGCTAAATATAAAATACATGAGGGCTGGTTGCATTCATAGAGTTAAAGGTCATGAAAGCACTGGGACCAGTATCCAGAGGAGAAATCAGAAAAGTTTTCAGCTTACTGTGAGACTAAACATTCTTTTTCTCTATGAAACTATGAAATTTCATGCCACCGGAGGCCAGTCTGGGATCCTCTATGATGTTTTTGTAGAAATGGTCAAGAGCTGCTTAGGAGAACATTTACTCAACAAGCAGTGTGGAATTTTTTTAGATATATTATCAGATCTCACTCCTTTCTCATATTATACTTTTTTTTTTACTTCATAAAGGCCTTAATGGTTCCTCTCCACTCTGAGTGGCTCAGGGCATCTGAAAAACAGGATATAATATCCACATTAAAAATAATTTGTCTATTTTCTTTTTTCTTCTGTATAAGCTGTGAAAGTCAGAAGCAGCAGAAAGCAGATTATTACTGATTAAACAAATCGAAAGTCAGCAGAAAAGCTGCTTAAAGCAATGTGAGGTGATAGTTAATTATCTTTGGTGTTAGAGGTCCAGCAAGTATAGATGAGTATGCGCTTCTTAATCAGTGAAATTTTGGAAGTGTTAATTTATTATTTACCTTGGTAAGAGGGATTCATGCAGCTTTTCTCAACAAATGGAAAAGAAGTTTCAGTGCTCATAATACTGGATACCACAATGGTTCTGTTCCTACCTCACAGCCATAGATAATGAAATAGTAGCTAACAAGATTGTTTAAGTTAAGATAATGTAAATACTGTCTGATCTGGTCAAGCAGGGATGGGCATTCCTCTGGTCCCATCAGCTAAGAAATGGGTGAGTCTGTTTTGAAGGTTCCTGAGTTTCATGCGGTCAAATTTCCAGAGCAGAGGTCATACTGATTTTTCCCAACTGGGACATAATTTTAACTGGGAAACAGAGAGAATCCTAGACCAAGCTAAATCGTTCAGACAAATCAGTCATCAATAGACACATAGAAATAAATGACATTTGCACACCATTCAGAAAAGGCAATTAAAAAAGCTAAAAAGAAAATACTAAAACTACATCTTCTCCAGCAGTCAATGCCTAGAAGCAGGGATTAATAACAGGCAAACAATCAAACAAACAGAAAACAGTTCTCTAAGGAACCATAAAAGACACAATCACAGCTCCACCAAAGTTTACCGTGCACCATGAAAGAAGAAGAGATTGAGAAAGCTGCCTTGAAACTACCATGGCCAGACAGAGGTGGGAAGCTGCATCCACATTTCCAGACTCAAGGGAGGGAGAGAGAAAATAAGAAAGGGTTGTATAAAACCCAAAGATAGAAAGCTAGTATCCATTTCTTTGCAGGCTAAAAAGGACCATCATTCACGGTTTCAATCATTCAAGACCACCAAAGACATCTCCAAGTTAACTCAGTAGGAAAAGTTCTAGATTTGAATCTCTGAGGCATAGTTATATGAAGACTGTTTTGCTCCTTAGTGGGCAATCAACTATGTTGCTTAAGACTTCATTCTTCTCTGTAATATCAATTCTGATTAGGCCAGGCATGCATAAGAGTTTCCTTCCAAGTGAAGCCAAGTGCTGAATAAGGAGTTAAGTGTCTGGAAAGCTTGATTTACTGCTCAGCTCTGGTGTGTGTCCTGATAGGGGGGGAAAAGTGCAGTATTGCAAGAACTTTGTAGTAGATGTTAAGGGCTTCTTGACAGAAAATGTGATATGGGAAAAGCTCCCTAGAGGGATATAGTTTGAAAAGCTGTGTTAGGTATGGTGACATAGCAGGTATAATTGCAATCAAATAAGGAGGGCTATGCTACAGCGATCCTATATCATTCATTAAATTTTGAAATCAAACATAATTGGTTGTCAAACAGGCTACCAAATATCTAGACAACATTCAGCAAATATTCCAAAATTATCCGGAGACATGTCAGCAATGAAATTTGAGAAAGGGGAGAAAACACCTAGATCCAGTTTATCTCAGTGTCAATACTCAGCATTAGATCTATAAAAGGCAGGTTCAGTAATTTGAATTTCCCATTTAAAAAATCTGAACATGCTGCATATTTAATTCACTCCCAAATGATGTAATACATCACCTAATTTATTTCCCCAAGATATTCATGAATTTAACTCCAGTGAACTGTCATCCTAACTAGTATAATTTCATGCAACACTGCATTTACACTACTGCAACAGAAGACCAGCAGAAAAAAAGTTTATACATTTTGAAGGTCATTGTACCAGCACAATCGAATGGGTGTATATTTGTGTGCATGGCTATGCATGTGCTCTCTCCTTCTTCTTCTTTTAATGAGTAACAAATAGTGATTAGACTAAGGTCCTTTAAGTAAATTCTGTAATGTTTTATTGGCAGTTCTGCGGCCCACAAATAAATATGCAATTGAATTTCATGAATTCTCAATTGTTTTTGAGATGGCATTAAGCAGACCTGTAAAGCAGCTGGCTACTGATTTAACAACTTCCCAGTGAAAAAGGAAAAACAAAGCCATCAGTCTGATCACCCTTAACTCCTTAGGACAAATGGTTATTAGAATGTCAGTTTATTATGACAATAACAGACTGGAGATTTGCTTTGCTAGAACTGGTTTTATGAACTTCCTACCAACCCTCTCAAAAACCGTGGGTGGACTACAGGATGAGAGAATGTGATTAAGATGCTGGGCTTGTCAACTGGAAGGTTGGCTGTTCTAGACCCAAGCAACATACATGAGGGTCAGCTCCCATTCTTGCCCCAGCTCCTACTAACCCTAGCAATTCGAAAGCATGCAGATCAGTGGTGAAATTCAATTTTTTTTACTACGGGTTCTGTGGGTGTGGCTTGGTGGAAGAATACTGCAAAATCTCCATTCCCACTCCACTCCAGGGATGGATACTGCAAAATCCCCATTCCCTCCCCACTCCTGGGACCAGCCAGAGGTGGTATTTGCCAGTTCTCCAAACTACTCAAAATTTCTGCTACCGGTTCTCCAAACTGCTCAAAATTTTCGCTACCGGTTCTCCAGAATCTGTCAGAACCTGCTGGATTTCACCCCTGATGCAGATGCAAATAGATAAATAGGTACCACTTTGGTGGGAACATAAAAGTGTTCCATGCGCTTTGGTATATAGCCATGCTGGCCACATGCTCACAAAAATGTCTTTGGACAATAGTGGTTCCCTCGGCCAGGAAATGGAGATGAGTACTGCCCAGTGGTGGGTTCCTCCCGGTTTGGCCCGGTTCGGCCGAGCCAGTAGCAGTGACGATATGATGTCACCAAACCGGTTCTCTTTGTTCAGGAGCTAGGCCCTCCTGCCCCCCCCCCCCCGCATTATTCTTACCTTTTATTTGGCCCCACCCCCAATTTTTTGCTGCCTCCCAAGTCCCAGATGATTGGCTGGAAGGAAAACAACTGTTTAAACTCTTGCTGTGGGGCTTCAAAGGGCCGCCCTACAGCTGATCAGTGTTAAAAGGCAGTGTGGTGGTAGACCAGTGCACTCGAAAAACAAATGGGTAGACCGGTACAGCTCTACAAGCAGTTAAAAACCTGGTAGACCAGTACCTCTGCTAAATCTTAAAGAATTGTCACATGACCATCAAACCATGCCCACAAAATAAGCCATGCCCACAGAACCGGTAGTAAAAAAATTTAGAACCCACCCCTGGTACTGCCCCCTACAGACCTGGAAAGGGGAAACCTTTACTTTTACCTTTAAGGAAGCATAGGTCAGGAAACACCTCACCAGAAGTGCTAGAATTCCACTGTATTGTGATAGAATAAAATAACAGAAATATGGACCGCTTGACATACATTCTCTCTTCAATGTGAAACAATGTTAAGTTTCATTCTGGGTCACTCCTCCTTTCCAAGGGCCAGCTGATGTTTATTTGATAAATGTTGCCTACCTTATCTCTATACTTCTGTACAAAGGGGAAGAAAATTGTTATTAAGATATGAGGCTATAATAGAAGAGGGGACATTCAGTGACGTGACCAAAAGGGCTACTTCAAAGAGTTGTATAGAAAAAAAAGCCTTTTTTTTTGTTGTTATCAAATCTCTGCTTAACTTTGGGCACTTTGGGCACTTTATACTTTCACGAATGAAGGCAAATATACGTGTCCCAGGAAAATCTTGTAAAATCCAATCTGGGTCGGTCATCAAAACCTTAGTTTTATTCTTCCGAGCTTTCAGACTTGTGCTGGAGCCCATCATCAGGGAACTTCTCTTTATTGGAAAAGTTTATACGTTTCTATACTTGATTTAAAAGCATTTACAGCTAATTCAATCACGTGTTGGTTTCGTTAATGGTTACCAAGTAATCTGACATGAAGGTAAAAAGTAAAGGTTCCCCTTGCACAGTCGCTAGTCGTTCCCGACTCTAGGGGGCAGTGCTCATCTCCGTTTCAAAGCTGAAGAGCCAGCGCTGTCTGAAGACGTCTCCATGGTCATGTGGCCCGCATGACTAAACGCCAAAGGCGCACGGAATGCTGTTACCTTCCCACCAAAGATGGTCCCTATTTTTCTACTTGCATTTTTTACATGCTTTCAAACTGCTAGGTTGGCAGAAGCTGGGACAAGAAACGGGAGCTCACCCTGTTACGCAGCACTAGGGATTCGAACCGCTAGATGCCGACCTTTCGATCAACAAGCTCAGCATTTTAGCCACTGAACCACTGCATCCCCTTTACTGTAATCTGACATAATGTATCACAAATGACCCCAAGCACTCCAAGGCCATGCCAATGAAATTGGCAGCAAATATTTGTATTTTTTTCTATACCCCCATCCAAATTAAGGTGGAGGTTGAAAGCACTATATATTGGAATCTTCCTTTCCCATTTTAAATACCCTGGGGGGGAAAGGAGTTGCACAATTGGTATATTGATTTTAATTTGCACATGGAAGAGACATGGTGGAAATGGGGCTAAATGTGCGGGGAATGAATAAATCTCCCTTAATCTGGCTGCCTTGGCCTAAATCTGGATATGGATCCTTAGTCTTTCTTTATTTTTTAGACATGCAAGAAAATGAAAGGTTCCCAATTATTGGGGTGGAGGAACAATTGGGTAGCTGTGTACAGTTTAAGTAGAATTGACTATAAATTATACCTTGTTACTTGGGTAGAACCATGCTGGTTCAATGGTTAGAATGCAGTATTTCAGGCAAATTCTGTCCACAGCCTGGAGTTTGATATTGACAGAGCTCAAGGTTGTCTCAGCCATCCATCCTTCTGAGATTGGTACTCAGATAGTAGGGGGCCATATGCTGACATTGTAAACTGCCCAGAGAGAGTGCTGTAAAACACTATGGGGCGTTATATAAATCAAAATTCTATAAGTCTAAATGGCTCTCTATTGGACTGCCTTCTCCCAACTAAATCAGCCTGACCTATTCATTCTCATAAGGAGGAGCTGCTAGTTGTTCTGGATTCCCAGAAGCAAGGCAAGATGGTGAAACATTACAGAGCAGTGCTGCTATTTTACTATGGATTATAGGTTTCCCCTATAAGTTTTTGTCTTTAAGAACCTATTATGAACTGAATTATTTAGAGTAGACATGGCATTTTACAGTCCCTGGGCCACATCCAACCCTTCGGCTCTCTCTGTCCAATCCATGTGAGATAAATCCTAAATTAAAAATGAAATGTAAATAAGTGTATGCCATGCATGCAATACAACTGCATGGCTTTTATTTTGAAGGCAACGGCTTTAAAAAAATTTTTTTACATATGTGTGTGTGTGTGTGTGTGTGCGCGCGCGCATGCCTATGCACCTTCACAGCCCTATTGTTCTGCCCCAGCTACGGATCCCAAAGAACAGAGCACACAAAGTTTGTACAAAACTTAATTTACTAAAATAACTCAGTCTTTTTCAAAACAAAGGCTGTTAATAATTAACTTTCTTAACAGCCTACAAGAAATCAAAGATAAAGTAATCACAATCTTACGAAGGTTGGCAGAAAGCCCAGAGAATCCAGACGCGAAGTAGAGTGAACTAAAGTTGTTCCCTACAACTTGCTTCAGTCGGTGTTCCACCTTAAATAGGCTAAGGGAGTGGCCAATTAGCCCCAAGCCTTACTCTCGAGGAGACCTCCTCCTGAGGAGCCACTCCTGCCTTTTGGCAGCTCTGCGCGCCCGTGCATCGAGAAGAGGCTCCTCCTCTTCATCCTCATCACTTAAAGGAGCTTCTGGAGGTTCTGAAGGCCCTGGCTGAATCTCTGCCTCTGGCACCATATCTTCTCCAGCCTCCTCATTGTCTGACTCGGGAGCCAGCTGCACAGGCTGCTGGCGCAACATCACACCAGCCTCCTTGCTGTCAGAATCAGCTACAATCCGCACAGGCCGCTGATGGGCCACAACACCTATTGGTTGGGCCTGCCAGAACAGTCCCAGTTTTACATGTGGCTCCTTGAGAAAATTAATTGCCTACTCCTGATTTGGAGCATTAGAGCAATGTTTCTTTACCTCAGATACTTTAAGACATGTGGACCAGTGATGGGTTGCTCCCAATTCTGTCTGGTTCTTTAAAACCGGTAGTAAAAGCAGCTGGAGGCTCCGTCCACCTGCCCGGACTTCATAATTGACAATCTGCGCTTGCGCAGAAGCTTCTGTGCGTGCGCTCCCATTGTGAACCAGTAGTAAAGATAAGTAGAACCCACCCCTGATGTTGACTTCAACTCCCAGAGTTCCCCATGCTAGCTGGGAAATTCTGGGAGTGGAAGGTCACATGTTTTAAAGTTATTGAGGTTGAGGAACACTGAATTAGAATATTAATAGCATTTCCATGATTTTGCTGACTTAATTTATGGTGCCATTTTAAAAAAAAATCATTCTCTTTCATTTACTCTCATTCAGTATTTTATATTTTTATTTTACTTAGATATTGAAATTTTCATTGTTTTCCTCATTTTAAACCACCAAAACATAATTGATTATGGGGGTTATTTTTTTGTTTTTTTAAAATTTTGATTTATATGCCGCCCTTCTCCGGAGACTCAGGGCGGCTTACAATGCGTTAAGCAATAGCCTTCATATTTTTGTATATTTTATACAAAGTCAGCTTATTGCCCCCACAAACCGGGTCCTCATTTTACCTACCTTAGAAAGGATGGAAGGCTGAGTCAACCTTGAGCCTGGTGAGAATTGAACTCGCAGTAATTGCAGGCAGCTGGAAGCTAAATACTACTTTTAACAGTAGCATTAGTCTGCTGCGCCACTCAGGCTCTGAGTGGGGAAGAAATCCAATAAAAAAATAAATAATAAAAATGTCTGCTTTTCTTTCAACTAGGTTATCTGTAAACTGTGTCTTGGCAGCCCACCAGAGTAAATATTGACTTCGGGAGGAGAACAGCTAACAGAGTCAGCCTGTTATGTAAACATTGTCACTAACTGGACTTGGAGATAATATTTCTACTCATCTTGGTATATGGAATAACGGGGTTGCTGTGTGTAATGCAGCTAGATAACACATACAGCGCCTCTGCGTAAATGAAAACCTATCAGTGTTAAGTATCATTCAAACAAGGATGGAGCTTAGTGGCTTTCCAGATCATGATAAGAACTATTGTAAAATAAATAAATAAAATCAGTATCTATAAAGAGAACATTGCATTCACTTGGAATATTATAAATCTCTTCCATCAAGAAAATACTTTTTATTATTATTATTTTTATTAGTCATATTTCTATGCCTCCCACTCTCCGAGGACTCTGGGCGGCTTACACCAAAGACTAGATACTAGATAGCATATTGCCCCCAACAATCTGGCTCCTCATTTTACCCACCTCGGAAGGATGGAAGGCTGAGTCAACCTTGAGCCGGTGAGATTTGATCCGCTGATCTGCTGAACTAGCAGTCAGCTGAAGTAGCTGCAGTACAGCACTCTAACCACTGTGCCACCTCGGCTCTTGTTTTTCACAAAATGATGAACACACACACACACACACAGAGAGAGAAACAAAGCCAGTCAATTTTCAAATCAACCCGCATTCGTTTTTATGCACACTATGAAGCCAGCTTTTCAAGCCCTGCATGGAAGCATGTTTGCAGTTAAATTAATGCCTAGCTTGTTAATGAAGCTTGTCTTCCTAGATGGTGAATCACTGTTGTAATTGAGTCCATCCACCTTGCTGCTTGTTGTCCTCTTCCTTTCCCACCACATCCCCCATCTCTCTAAAGTATGAATACTAAACAAGGGAAAAAAAAGTAGATTAGGAAATCTATGAGAATAAAAAAAGCCTCCAGTCCATTCAAACTACACTTTGAAGAGAGTGAAGCAAAAGAGAGTGAGTTCCACTATCTCTTATATCCAGAGGCTTGTTTAATTAACAGTAGGCCAAGTTCAAAACAGAAACAGGACCAACCTTTTGGGAGTCTTCCCATTTGCCCAGCAGTCAAATATGCTTAAGAGTGCAACCTCCAATAGTGGCAACATCAGTAGTGATGGTCATTGTTTTGCTGGCCTTGCTTTTACAACAGGGCCTTGCTTTTACAACCTGTGACCTGATGGATCAATCAATCAATCAATCAATCAATCAATCAATCAATCAATCTATCAACCAACCAACCAACCAACCAACCAACCAACCAACCAACCAGAAAGCAAGTATTTTCATCTCACTCTTAAACTAAAGGACCAGATTATTAAAATTGTACCGAAACTTCTGCCTTGCAATCCCAAAGAAAAAAAAAATGGATTGGAAGTAAGGAAGAAAAATATCAGCAAGTCATTGGGATGGGCTGCACTGGAAATTATTTATTTATTTATTTATTTATTTATTTATTTATTTATTTATTTCATGTATTTATATGCCGCCTTTCTCTCGAAGGACTCAGGGCGGCATACACAAGTTAAAAACATGCAACGATAAAACCCCCTTTAAAAATCAAATTAAACAATAAATAATTAAATAATAAAACCCAGAATCATAGTCAGCCCATTTGCTTGAACAGCCAAGTCTTCAGGACACGACGGAAGGAGCGGAGATCAGGAGCCGTACGGAGCTCAGTAGATAACTCATTCCAGAGGGTGGGTGCGCTCACAGAGAACGCCCTCCCCCTGGGTGTCTACAGATGACATTGGCTCTCTGAATCACTGAAATGATTCAGTGGCCTCAGAGAAATGCTCTTACCAATATATTGAGGCATGATAACATTTTGTTTTAAATCATTATGTGCCATCAAGTCATTCTCAACTCTTAGCATCCACATAACTTTTCTCCATAACAATTGGTCTTTCAAGTTTTCCAATAGTGCACCTATTTCCATTGTAATTAAGTGCATCCATCTTATTGCCAATTGTCTTCTTTTCTTTCCTTCCACCTTTCCCAGCATTAAAACCTTCTTTAGAGAGCTAGGTCTTCGCATAATGTGTCCAAAGTTAGGTAGTTTGAGCCCGGTCATTTGTGCCTCAAGTGAGAACTTTGCATTGATTTGTTCATTGATCCATTTGTTTGCTTTTTTGGATGTCCATGGTATTCTCCGGAGTTGTCTCCAACACCAGAGCTCAAAGGCATCAATATTCTTCCTATCCTGCTTCTTCAAACTCCAACTGGCACTTCCTTAATACCATGGCTTGAATATCAAGAGATTCTGACCTGTGTAAGTATGCACTTGAATTTCTTATCCAAGGCCTTTATAGCTGCTGTATCAAATGCTAATCTGCAGAATATTGCTTGACTGCTTAATCCTTTAATTTGATGACTGATTCTAAAAAGCAGAAGCTAGCTACCACCTCCACTATGACAGCATACCAAAGAGCAAAATTGCCTATTTTTTAATATAAAGTTTATTGTCATTGTACGTATATACACAGTATACACATACAGCAAAATTCACATAACACCCAGAGACCAAGCCCAACACACATAACAATTCCCAGACACATACCCCACCCACCAAAAATTCCCCACCCCACCCAAGCATCCACACAGCAGATCAAGTAATGCTGTCTAAAGCTCACTGATGGTGGCCCTTTAGTTCATTATTGAGTGCAATTATAGCTCTGGGATAAAAACTATTCAGAAGACGTGTGGTCCGACTTTTAATTGTTCTGTATCTTCTGCCAGAAGGCAACAGTCCAAAAAGATTGTAAGCAGGATGGGAAGAGTCTCTGAGAATGTTGTACAACTTCCTCAAACAGGGAGATGCGAAGATGTCATCCAGGGATGGTAGCTGGAGCCTGATGATATTCTGGGCAGTTTTAATAATTCTCTGTAGAGCTTTTATGTCCGCTGCAGAGCTGCTCCCATACTCTGCAAGAATGCTGTATGTCAGGACACTCTCAATGGTGCTGATAGTAGGACAGAAGTAGATGCTGAGATAGATTTATCTTCCTGAGCATTCTCAGGAAGTACAGCCTCTTCTGTGCCTTCTTCACAAGCATGTCAGCATTCATAGTCCATGAGAGGTCCTCTGATATATAAATGCCCAGAAATTTAAAGCTACCCACCCTCTCCACCTCCTCACCATTTATGTACAATGGTAGATGTACATCTCTCTTCCTCCTGAAGTCAATAGTAAGTTCTTTAGGTTTTTTTGGTGTTGAGTATAAGATTATTTTCTTTACACCACAATATCAGCCCTTGTACTTTCTTTCTATAAGCAGACTCATTGTTCTTATTAATGAGCCACACCACTGTCGTGTCATCCACAAATTTAATAATTGCATTGGTGTTATACAATGGGGTGCAGTCATGTGTATACAAGGAATAAAGGAGGTGAAGGTGACTCAAACTGACTTGCCCCAAATGTTCACCTCAGTATAACCTAATAAACACTATTTAAAGTTTTACTGTAAATACTTAATGCTTTCATTTGGAGATGCATTAATTTATGCATTATCCCTCTAGGACCGTGATGGCGAACCTATGGCACGCGTGCCACAGGTGGCACGCGGAGCCATATTAGTGGGCACGCCAGCTCAGCTCTGGGGCGCATGCGCCCGCCGGCCAGCTGATTTTCGGGCCTTCTGGGCCCACCAGAAGTAGGGAAACAGGCTGTTTCCTGCCTCTGGAGGGACTGGGGTGGGTGGGGAAGGCCCGTTTTTCTTTCATACCTGGCTCCAGATCCTGTCTATTTACCTGGGAAAAGCAAAAACAGCCTTTCACACTCCCTTGGAGGCCCTACGGAGGCTGAAACTGCCCATTTCCTGACTTCTGGTGGGACAGGAAGTGACGTTTTTTGCTGTCCCCGGCCTCCAAAGACTCCTAGAGAGGCTCCTAGAGATTCCTAGAGAGGCTCCTAGAGACTCCTAGAGAGGTTCTGGAGGCTGGGGACAGCAAAAAATGTCACTTCCTGTCCCACTTTCAGCCTCCGTAGGGCCTCCAAGGGAGTGGGAAAGGCTGTTTTCGCCCTTCCCAGATAAATAGACAGGATCTGGAGCCAGGTAAGAAAGAAAAACGGGCCTACCAGGCCATCATGTGCCAGGAGGGGGGGAGGGGGGTTGCGCGCACATGCGTGTGGGCACGTGTGCGCACAACCCTCCCCCCCTCCTGGCACGCGATGGCAAAAAGGTTAGCCATCACTGCTCTAGGACCATGGGTCTTCAGATGACAGATAATGAAAGCTTTATTTAGCTTGGGTATCTTCTTCTTCTTCCTCTTCCTCCTCCTCTTCTTCATGTTACAGGACAAAATAGTAAATAATTGGTTTGAAGAACCTGCTTATAAGACTTCTCACCCATTTAATTGCCATCAGTTAGTGGGTTTTTTTCCCCACAATATCAAGTGATTCATTAACTTTTGTTGGAAAATGAAACAATTATCTTGTTAGCATTAAGACTGGTATAAAGGGCTGATTTTTCAGCACACTACAGGACTACTTTGCATTTTTCATATTCCACATCGTCTCAAGCCCCAATACAAAATAAAAAATAAGAATAAAAGGTATGGATAGACCTTTTATTTCTTACATGGAGAAAATGCAGAGAAGGCCCTAAAAGAACAAGAATAGACCGTGCAACCAAGATTACAAGACTGCAAGTCTGCATTTCTACTTTTAAACTTAGGGAAGGAGGGGAGGACAAGTCAATTTCAGGATATTTCAAATACCAGCAGACCATAGCATCCATTTGCAAATTAATAGCAACAGACACAATGTATGATGTGGACAAAAAGTTAAATGGAAATACGTACTCATAAACAAAATAACTGAAGGAAATTTAAATCAATTGCTTGGTAATCTTCTTTCTTGCCTTCCTTTTGCCCAATTCAAATGAAGACAAAGAGTACATGTCAACAATCCACTGTTGCAGGACAAATAGGTTTAACCTTCCAATTCTGTATAATCATTCTCTTGGCTTCATCCCAATGTAGCCACAAAGTATCTGTAGGTCTTAGATTGTTGACAAGAGTCCCTGTACTCTGGATGTAATTAAGAAGAAAATGTCTGACCATTGGAAAACACTGGAGAGCTTTTATGCCTAAGAGACGACCTCAAACTGCTGCAGCTGTTTGAAGTTGTGCTGTTTTAATTGTTTGTTTCATTAAAGCAGCTGCATCTCCATTTTTTTCAGAAGTGTAAAAAAATTAAAAAGAAAGATATGCATGCTTTAATGAATAATAGAGAGGGGATGGGCTTGTATCATGAACCTAAACGGAACAGAATCCTAAGTACTAGGATTTGTGACATCTGCACGGAGGCGTTATTTCATGCCAAAATGACAAAAAGGACAGGTTCTGTGGATGTAAATTCATTGGAAGCTTGCCAGAATTTGACAAACATAAAATCATACTTTTGCATCAGCGAGGCCACTCTCAAAGGGAAATCAACAAAATGACTGGATATTCAAGATGTGGTATCCAAGCTGTTATAAAGAAAAGTGAGGAATCAGGGGTGGTCAAGGATAAAAAAGGACTTGGAAGGCCAAGGAAACTTTCAAATTCTGATGATATATTCCTCAAAGTTTCTTCTTTGACAGTCTGGAGAAAGTCCAGCAAGGACCTGACTCAGCATCTGGCAGATTGATTGAATCTTGATTGTAGGAAAGATGACTTCTGCAATAGAGTAGTAAATGTCTCAAACACTCTACCTGATCTTGTTGTTAGTCTCTCTAATTCCCATACCTTTTACCTTAAACTGTCTACCCTGGACCTTTCATATTTTTTAAGAGGTCCCTCTTAAAAAGCGCACCAGCGTGCCTACTGTCCCTGTCCTACTGTTCCCATTTATATGTACTCATTTTATGTGTTTATGGCTATGTTTTGCTTATTTATTTCCTTTTATTTGTGCCAATTTTTTTTCATGCGTCCATGTCTATGTCTATACTGTTACTTGTTTCCTTATACTTGTTGATAAATAAATAAGGAAGGAAGGAAGGAAGGAAGGAAGGAGGGAGGGAGGGAGGAAGGAAGGAAAGAAGGAAGGAAGGAAGGAAGGAAGGAAGGAAGGAAGAAAGAAAGAAAGAAAGAAAGAAAGAAAGAAAGAAAGAAAGAAGAAAGAAAGAAAGAAAGAAAGAAAGAAAGAAAGAAAGAAAGAAAGAAAGAAAGAAAGAAAGAAAGATTCATCTGGATCCTGAAAGGCCCACGGTAGACAGTTTAAGGTAAAAGGTATGGGGATTAGAGAGACTAACAACAGGATCAGGTAGAGTGTTCCAGACATTTACTACTCTATTGCAAAAGTCATATTTTCTACAATCAAGGTTAGAGTGATTTACATTGAGTTTGAAACTATTGATAGCCCTTGTGTTATTGCGGTTGAAATTAAAGTACTCATTTATAGGTAGGATGTTTTGGTAAATAATGTAATGAACTAAGCTTAGGTCGGAATGTAGACGGCGTAGTTTGAGGCTATCCAGATCTAAAATTTCAAGCCTGGTGGGATAGGAAATTTTATTTAGAGCAGAAGATTTGAATACTCTTCTAGTAAAATATCTCTGGACCCTGTCTAATGTATTGATGTTTAAAATGCAGTGAGGGTTCCAGGCAGGTGAGCAGTATTCAAGTATAGGTCTGGCAAAGGTTTTATATGCCCTAGTTTGAAGTACAGTGTTACCAGAGAGAAAACTTCGCAAAATAAGATTGACAAATTTTAATGCCTTTTTTGCAATGATGTTACAGTGAGCTCTGGGAGTTAGATCTTTTGAAATGAGTACTCCTAGGTCCTTGACAGAGTGCGGGTCAACTTTTAGATTATTAACAGCCAGCAAATATTTCCTGCTCTTATTTCTATTGCCAATGTATACAGTATGGCATAATTTTATATGGTCATTATACCATTGCTACAACAACAAATCTAATGGCGGCCTAATGGTTGCACAACACTGTTTAATGTGCCCTTTCTTTAATGACTCTGGCAACCTTCTCAAGATACAATAAAAGTCTTGACAAAAGTGACTGAAAAACCTGACAGTAAAAACCACAGTAGCATCAAGACATTAAAATACCTGAATAAATATATTATAAACCTCCTTCTAAAATGCAACAAGGGTAGGGGCTGCTACACCTCAAACAGGAGGTGAAGCCATGAAAAGTCCCCATGCTTCTTTTTCTTACTTTTGCTGCTTCCAGAGGATGGACTCATCAGTTGTGTCTCTAGTTAACCACTTTGTGCACCCATCTTTTCATGTCTAACCAAATTCAGATGGCCGAGGTGGCACAGTGGTTAGGATGCAGTACTGCAGCTACTTCAGCTGACTGCTAGTTCAGCAGATCAGTGGATCAAATCTCACCGACTCAAGGTTGACTCAGCCTTCCATCCTTCTGAGGTGGGTAAAATGAGGACCCAGATTGTTGGGGGCAATATGCTATTTAGTATACTGTCTTTGGTGTAAGCCGCCCAGAGTCCGTGAAGAGTGGGCGGCATAGAAATATGAATAATAAAATAAATAAGAAATAAACACAAAAGTTGTGATTTTTTCCCCCCTCATACAACGACAGGGAAGATGCTGTGTTCAGGAAGGACAGATGAATAAGCTTATGGAATTTATAAACTTGTCCATTATTAAAGGATCACAGGAGCTATTTAGCAACCATAGTTTTTTGTGAGGAATTCTTTAAAATAATATTGAGAGAGAGAGAAAGAGAGAGGGGGGGAGGGAGGGGGGGAGGGAATGAATCAAAAAGCACTCTGAGATTTAAGTAAATAATAAATCTCAGTGGATAGGTATTCATATCCTGCCAGCTGATCTGTTATATCACTCAGTATTGACACTCTCATATGTGAAAGTGAATGAAAGATTATAGTATCTGTAAGGACATCAGAAACAATAGAAAATCTATTAAATTCTATTCCAAGGTGCTTTAAAGATTCCTGCTTCAACTTGGTATTTAGACTCAGGTCTCCACTGGCCCTAATGGCTTGGTTAAGAAGTGAGACTTATGTATAGTAAAGATTGGAGGAAACTGGTTAACATTCTTTTAATTCTTTTAAAGAGAGTATTTGGGAGAAAGTTTAGAAAACAGTCTGGGATTTAAAAATACTATGCAATCATATGTAATGTGATATGAAATCATCATACATATCAAATTCTATATTAAAATCAATAGAGTCAACCTGCTTCTTAAGGCAGAAATAAGTGCATCAAAGCCAAGTATCTGCGGTCTTTATGTTGGTGGTTCCAAGAGATGGAAGATGGAACAAAATGTACTGGTGGAAGATCATTAATAATCTGCCCCTAAGAGGAGATGGATTGTTTGACCAACTAATGTTAAGATCCATTTGTTCTCAGTGAATTCAACTGATAAGAGACTAGGCTTTCTTACTTTACGATTTTGTACTGATATTATCTAAGCAATGGGTCTACATTAAAAAAAAACCACATACTTGTGTATCTTTGTTTCAGTGAAGCCATTAACTTAACAGTCACCAGACATACTTAGAACTTTTGGGAAAACATTCAATAAACTATTTTCTTGAGGCCTTAGATGTACAATATTTTATCTTTAAGTCATCCTCCGCAACAACAAATAACTATTATCTTATTGAAGTTTGAAAAATTTTAAACAAGTGAACATTGTATCAACAAATTCCGAAGTTAATTTATCATGTCACAGCATTCGCGCTATCAGCTAATATTTTCTACTTCAAACCTTGTCAGATATTTGCTTAACATCTTGTCTCAACTGCACAAAAGGAAAAATAAAAATGAACCAAACTGTCCGTTTTAGATAGCTAAAAGTGCCTTCAGCGTGAGTTATGCTTTTATGCTCTTCCTAATCTCACATTTTCTTAGCAGAGCAGAAGTCATATTCATATAGCTTTTGTTTTCAAGAAGAGGCTGTCTTAGGTTTGAAAAGTTAGCTTCCCTCTAATACCTAAATGCAATCCCTCCAGCTAGTTTGCAATTTAATATATATAAAACCAAGTAAAAAAGACTTCTGCTAGCTGAGGGACACTTGTAGATCCCTTCTCTCTCTCTCTTCTTTTTTAAAGCTTAACACACACACACACACACACACAAATCAATCTTTCAGTTGTGACTTAGTCACAAACAGTTTCTTTATATGAAATAAATAGCAACCAACCTATAGATATATAAACGGTTAACAGATTCAAGAAACACTAAACAACTAAATGTGAACTCAGCTGGCATCCTTCGGAAACATCAGCAGTCCATCCTTTTGCTCCCTCAACAACAAAAAGCTGTTTTGCTTTGGCCAAAATCAAAGCTGTTACTTTTTTCAAGACTCTGCTTGAGTTTCTCTCGTTGGCACTATTGGGGACTTTTTGGACATTTTGGACCTTACAATGGGAAAAACCAATGGATTAAAGCTCAAGTGTGCTCGCATCTGGACACACAAGGAGCCGAGGTGACGCAGTGGTTAGAGTGTTGTACTGCAGCTACTTCAGCTGACTGCTAGTTCAGCAGATCAGCGGATCAAATCTCACCGGCTCAAGGTTGACTCAGCCTTCCATCCTTCCGAGGTGGGTAAAATGAGGAGCCAGATTGTTGGGGGCAATATGCTATTTAGTATACTGTCGATTGTTGTAAGCTGCCCAGTCTTTGGAGAGTGGGCGGCATAGAAATTTGAATGAATGAATGAATGAATGAATGAATAAATAAATAAATAAATAAATAAATAAATCTGGTGTCAGATTGCTTTCCCTTAATCCTCCATCTGAAAAAAGACCCTAGCCTTTCCCTCCCAGCAGCCTCTCACCCTTCAAGGCCACATCCAAAGGCTCCATCAGCCATCATGCTCCACATGGCACCGATAGTGGCCCCTTTCTTTGGGGTCGATCTGGATGCTGAGCCAGTAATGGAAGGTCCCATCCACGTTGGGGACCACAGACTCATCAGTCTCCTTGGGAAGTATATCATAAGGTCAGAGTACATGTCCCAAAGGTGCTTTTTTCAAGAGGTAATTGGACTTTCTTGTTTTTCTTTGAAGACGTTTTGTTTCTCTTCCAAGAAGCTTCTTGGATGAGAAAAACGAAACGTCTTCAAAGAAAAACAAGGAAGTCCAGTTGCCTCTTGAAAATGCACCTTTGGGACAACTATGACCTGGATGACTGAGAATCTCCATAGACAGTCAGAGTATCTATTTAGTAAGCCACCTGGCCCCCTTCCTTGGAAAGTATCCCAAAGCTGCTGGAGGACCTTATTTCTCTTCTCTTTAGGCTGTCTATCTAGTTTAATTCTTTTCCTTTTTTCTTCTTTTTCCTAGGCACAGTATAGCTTGCATTTCCCTCCTCTTCTTTCTTTTCTCTTCTTTCTCTCTGCCTTCCTCTGATTTAATACATGATGCTCCCCACTTCTATATCATTCCTAACTCTTGAGATCTTTCAGTTTCTTCCTTGGGAAATCAGGTCCCTCCACTTCTAAGATCTCTGTTCCATAATGTCACCACGTCTTCAGAAACCTTATTGTTTCCTTTAATTTCTTCCTTTGGTTTATGTTAGGATCACTGAAGAACTTGTTTGCTCTGATTCTTTAAAAAGCAGCTAGTTACAGATTTCTGCAACTAGGTGCTGCTTCATCACACATCTCCTAGCAAATCCCCACCAGCTTGTATTAAGCTTTAATTATTTCTTAACTCTCATGTAGCTTTCTTGTCTGATTTGTCAGTTATTTTATCAGATAACCTGAGATAACATCATCCTCTCTTCCAAATCATAATGTTATGATTATGGAACCAAGCATATTTATCAGTGTACATTTACCTCAGGTAAGACCACACAGGTAAAATAATGTATTTTCAATATCTACTACATGTATATAATGTTTTATTTAACATATATTTTTTAAATTCCTTGATATCTAAGAATCAAAGCAAAAGACAAAGTGTTCTTCATATCCTATGGTGCTTTCCAGCCTTTAGTTCTGCTATTATGGTATTATTAGATGTCAAGGATGCCACAGAATTACAGTAAGAAACGTCAGATGGCAATTTCTTCGAAATGATCTTCTTCCCCAATAATTCTTTTCATTTGGCTGTGACCAAATGCTTTTTCCTTGGAGATGTTCTGTATTTGGTTTACTAATATTCTCATTCAAATTAAATTGTGCAGATAATGTTTCCTCAGTCACAATTATAAAAGAGCTAGCCAGTTCTAACAAGCTGCAGCATTGTAAACCAGAATTAAATTGCTGAATAATTTAAGTTTCTTGCAGGGATCCAAAGCACCAGAGAGTCTAGGTGTTACTGTTGACTGCATCCAAATATAGAATCTAATTTGAATGTATGTTATATCTATGTTCTACGTAAATCCCAGTTTCATCATCTCTGGGTACCTTTTAAGGTTTAATTTCAAGTCATTTCCTTATGGTTGATTATAATAAAGCCTTTGGCTCTAAATTCACTTCAGAAAGCAGAGGAAAATCCCATTAAAGATCACACTTAGTATTATAACACTGTTATACAATTAGTATTGTTTTACTAAGTCCAATTGATGAATTTTGCTCACAGACATAATTGTACTGTCTTTTGTACTAGTTATTCTAAAATTAAAAATGTACTCATATTAAGATAGCATTATTAGTATTAACACTAAAGAGTCCTGGTGGCGCAGTGGACTAATTCACTGTTATTAAGATCAGCTGCTTGCAATTACTGCAAGTTCAAATCCCACCAGGCTCAAGGTTGACTCAGCCTTCCATCCTTTCTAAGGTAGGTGAAATGAGGACCCAGATTGTGGGGGCAATAAGCTGACTTTGTATAAATATACAAAAGTATGAAGGCTATTGCTTAACGCACTGTAAGCCGCCCTGAGTCTCTGGAGAAGGGCGGCATATAAATCAAATTAAAAAAAAACAAACCACTATTACCTTAGTATATTACCCTGTTTTCCCGAAATTAAGACCCAACCAGAAAATAAGCCCTAGCATGATTTTTCAGGATGTAATATAAGCCCTACCCCAAAAATAAGCTTCAGTTAAGATCATCAGCAGATGGAGGCGTTTAATACTGTATTTCCCCCAAAATAAGACCTAACCAGAAAATAAGCCATAATGCCTCTTTTGGAGCAAAAATTAATATAAGACCTGGTCTGTATTATATACACTTATATATTATATACTGTATATATACCCTTATCAGTGTGGTGAATGGATAGTATCATCCTCCTTTTGAGTAAACCGTAGACTATGAGAATCTATGAGAAGTCAATGCTAAATTAGGTCTGTCAAACTGGTGGCCCACAGGCCAGATGCGTCACATGCAGGCCATGACCACCCCTGTTCTGCAAAAGCAAAAAACATTGTGATACGTCATGAAACATCATGTGATGCAGTCAAGTTTGACACCTGTGCTATAGATGAAACAGCAAGCATGGGGGTTGGAGAAGATGTTTGGAGAAGATGCCAGATGCCAACAAAGACAATTCTGCAGAGAAAACACATGCTGGATTACCCTTATCAGACTGAAAAACAATCTCTCTCACTCTTCTATATTGCCTGGCATTGATACAACTCATGGTACGGGCAGAAAGAATGCCAATTCCTCATGCTGGAAAGCTTTACTCAGAGCAAGAAGGCTCAAAGGCTGAGTAGTCAGAGACTGCTCAGTTAAGAGGTTGCCTATATGCTCACAGGGGATGTGATGGCTCATTACACCTGGAATACTGCATCCAGTTTTGGTTGCCACATTACAAAAAAGATGAGCCTTTGGAAAAAGTGCAGAGAAGAGCAACTAAGATGATTAAAGGCCTGGAGACTAAAACATATGAAGAATGGTTGCAGGAATTGGATATGGCTAGTCTAGAGAAAAGAAGGACTCAGGGTGACAGGATAGCAGTATTCCAGTATTTGAGGGGCTTCTACAAAGGGGAGGGGGTCAACTTATTTCCAAAAGCATCATAGGGCAGGATAAGAAACAATGGATGGAAACTAATCAAGGAGAGAAGCAACCTGAAATTTAGGAGAAACTTCCTAACAGTGAGTTGTAGGTGCTTTATCACTGCAGGTTTTTAAGAAGAGCCTGGAGAGCCACCTGTTTGGAATGGTATAGGGTCTCCAGCTTGAGCAGGGGGGTGCACTAGAAGACTTCAAAGGTCCTTTCCAATTCTATTCTGAGTGGTTAAGACACCGAGCTTGTCAGCTGGAAGGTTGACAGCCCAGTTTCAAAACCTGAGTGCCATTACTTGCCCCAGCCCCTGCCCACTCAGCAGTTCGAAAGTAGATAAATAGGTACCACTTTGGTGGGAAGGTTATGCGGTATGTATTTTCATGCTGGCCACATGATGACGGAAATTTATCAGACAGCTCAGGCTCCCTCGGTTGAGAATTGGAGATGAGCACTGCCCCCTTGAGTCAGTTACAACTGGACAGGGGAAATCTTTAAACTTTTAAATATGCCCACAGTTGAACCTGGAAGATTTTCTAAAACTGTTGGTTGGAGACCAGAAGACCAAACTTAAAAAATGTTGCTGCCAAAATAGTTTACAACCTTGGTTGGGTATTTTATTTTGAATGTAATTTTGAGTTCTTTGTTTGGACTGCTGAGGCTCTACAAAGCCTGTTTTTACTTTCAAACTTATGCTTATATGCGCAGTGAATTGGGAAGAATGAACTTTAGCAGATTCTTTTCATCCTTGGAGAGTCCAGTGTCTGTTTTATGTTACTTGCAGGTCAGTTCCCCGACTTTCTGTCTTTAAGAGTCTCTACAATACTGGATATTCTGACCTCTTTAGGCATGTACAATTTGTACACAAGCAGACAGATTTTGTTTGAAAGATCATATCAATATATGGGGAATGGAAGACGAAGACAGTGAAGCCAAGCCAAGCCAAACCAAGCCAACCTTCATGCCTTAATTGTGCATAGTGTGAAGGGCTCTGCTAAGGGCATCCAAAACCTAAAAGCAGCTAAATTGTGGTCATTAAGTCATGCTAATGTTGGACAGCCATCAAACACAATTGAGACCAAAACCTAGCATAATGCATGAACATAGGTTATTACAGTTGCTACATTACCTGAATTTCAGATAAATTCTCTCTCAACAAATTCAATGTCCAGTATGTAAAAATATTATCTAGGATGGAAACTATGTATAAAACATAGAAAGTTCCCTTCCAATGGGGGATAATGGAAGTCATATATGTAAGCAAGATATAATATATATAAGTATAAGCATGAATTGAATACATAAAATGAATACAATTAAAGGGAACATTAGGACAGGGACGGTAGGCAAATCTCTCTGGTCTCAGAGCTTAAGAAAGGGACAATGGGATAAATTGATAGATTATTCAGTCAAGTTAGTACTGACTCTTAGATAGACCATTTCTAGTAGATAAAGCAATCTGGAATTAAGGAGAAGTTTCCTGACAGAACAATTAATCAGTGGAATGGCTTGCCTCCAGGAGTTGTGGGTGCTTCATCAGTGGAGGGTTTTAAGATGAGATTGGATAACCATTTGTCCAGAATGGTATAGTCTCCTAATGGTATAGGGCAGGGGTGACAAACTCAAGGTCCCGGAACAGGATCGGGCCTATGGGGTGCTTAGATCTGGCCCGAGGAGCCACCCTGGAAATAGCAAATGACCAGACTGCAGTGTGTTTGCCAGGTGAAAACAGAGTTTGGGACGGTTGTGTGCTGCCCTCCTGATCTCCGTTTTCACTGACATAGGGTTGCAGGAGGCCATCGCAGTGGAAAACATCGCACTCCCAAGCTCCATTTTCGCTGGCAGAAGGTTGAGGAGGCTGTCGCAGCCGAAATGGAGCTTGGGAGCCTGTTTTCATTGGCAGAGCGCTCAGGCACCACAGGCGGCCCTGACACGAGTGACGTCGATCTGGCCACACCCACCCTGTCCACGCCCACCCCAGCCCCCCAAGGTCAAACACAACCCCGATGCAGCCTTCAATGAAATCGAGTTGACACCCCTAGTATAGGGTCTTCTGATTGAGCAGGTGGTTCAGTTAGAAGGCCTCCAAGGCCCCTTCCAACTCTGTTATTCAGTATTCTTGGTGGCGCAGCAGACTAAAGTGCTGTTAAGTAGCACCAGCTGCCTGCAATTACTGCAAATTCAAATCTCACCAGGCTCAAGGTTGACTCCGCCTTCCATCCTTCCGAGGTAGGTAAAATGAGGACCCGGATTGTGGGGGCAATAAGCTGACTTTGTATAAAAAAGAACACCGCTTAGGGGTGGTCGAAAGCCCTACTAAGCAGGTATATACAAAAAGTATGAAGGCTATTGCTTAACGCATTGTAAGCCACCCTGAGTCTCTGGAGAAGGGCGGCATATAAATTGAACCAATAAATAATTAAATAAATTCTAGTATGATCTCTCTTCAGCTTAGCCATTGAGGTCTTCCTACACTGTACTTACTGCCACTGTAACTTTACTTGATGCTGGCTTCTTCTTCTGTTTCCTTCCACATTTTGTAGTATTATAGACTTCTCAGGAGAGCTAGAACTTTATATAATCTGTCCAAAATACGACAATTTGAGCCTGATCAATTTTTGCACTCAATCTCACTCACACACACACACACACACACACACACACATTAGTTTTCTCTTGGTTTATGTAAATTCATTTTATGCAAAATTTTCAGTGTATAGCATAAAGTAAGGGAAGCATACATGAAATATTTATCTTCCCATAACACTTTTTTGTTCTAATTGCTACTATCTATTCAATTAAATACCAGTGACACTGTCAGTCAGAGCACTTTTAAGAGAAATATAGCTAAATTAGATTTTAGAGTCCTCCTCACCTTCAGCAATGACCTAATTTTGGTTATGATTAGGGGTGAGAAAAAGTTACTATTTTTTCCAGAGTGTTTAAAAGTTCTATTCGTCTGTTTAAACCTCTTTAAATGTGACTACTTGAAGAGCTGTGACTAATAGTTTTATTGGCAATTAAGGTAAGCTATGAAAATTATTTTGTTAAGACAAGAAAATGAGTTTTGATGCTCAGTTAATTGGCAGGTGAATAGACAAGAAACTTTGCAAGTTTCAGAGTGTTTCAGGTTGTGTTTTTTACTGATGTGACACCATGAGCATAGATGCATTCATCATTTCAATTTAATTAGCAACATGTTAATTCTCACATTATCTCGACTATTAGCACAGGAAGAATTTGCCATTCACTTATACTTAACCTCGATTTTTTTTTTTAATTGCGTTGCCTTTAAGACTTGAAAATAGTTTTCTTTTTGACAACCTTGTATCAGTTAGACCTTCTGTGTAATTATAGTGCTAGAGGAGTCACTCAGTGATAGAAGGTATAGTTTGCATGCAGAAAGCCTCAGGATCAATCTAGATGATTTCCATGTAGGCTGCAGATCCACTGTCAACAATATTGAGTTAGGTGAATTAACGATATGGGTTGAATAAGGCAATTCCCCTGAGGAACCTTCAGCAAGCTATTTTATCAAAATGATAAACGTGTGCCTAAACACGATACAAGCTCTGTCCTTTATTCACGTGTGTGCAGTTTTGGAAAACACATACAAAATGGGTGGAGTTTGCTTTGCATTGTTATTTTGTACATTTTGTCATGTACTCCTTGTGGACATTAAGCATTGTCCTGTGTTCCTGTCATTACACATAGTGCAACGCTAAATATAGTTTGCTTAATGTTAGGCTCGTGGCTTTATAAACCATAGTTTATTGCTTAGTATGATGTACCTACCAAGTATTGTGGCATAGTTAAACCAGGGTTTATCTAAAGTTTATGAGTGAATGGGAACATGGCACTTTTGGGGATCCATCCGCTGCGGCTTACTATCACACTCAGTCTCAGGAATATGAGATGTTTAACAAATGGAGGATAAACTTAATTTCTATAGCATGCATACATTTCTTCCACACAACTCTCTTGCTTTAAGATAACTTCAGGGGTGGGATTCAGCCAGTTCGTACCGGTTCAGGCGAACTGATAGTTGTGACCCTGCCAACCTGCCTTGGCCCTATGCCGTCCTATTTAGCTGCGATTTTAAGCTGAGTGAAGCAAGTGTGCACATACACGTGCTCACATTTTCAGTCTTGGGGCGAACTGGTTGTTAAATTATGTAAAGCCTACCTCTGGATAACTTGCCTTCTCATAATAATGTTTTTATCTCAGCCCATGGCTGAGGCTGTCCAACTAGAGGTCAGTAACCTGTGGCTCTGGAGCCACATGTGGCTCTTTCACCCCTCTGCTGTGGCTCCCTGACACTCAAAATATGCATCACATCTGCCAATGTGTGACACCCGCCGGCACACGATTTATTGAGCTTTTCAACCCCCGGTAGGCCAACCATGGATAGATCCAAGAAAAGAAAAGTTTCAGAAGAAAATAGAACGTTTAATTCAACTACATATACTAGTTTTGAGGCCACTCAAGAAATAGTCAGGCACGGGAAGGGTTTTGTGGCTCCCGGTGTTTTCTTTTCTGTGGGAAACGGATCCAAATGGCTCTGTTGAGTGTTTAAGGTTGCAGACCCCTGAACTAGATGGATCTGTTGTTAAAATGGTATTTTCCATCTTCTGTCAACACAAGCCTACAAAATACGTGGTTTCTGCACCCTGCCAGGAGCTGTGCCCATGATGCAGTAGGGACTGGGATCTGTCCAATTCCTACTGGTTGATTTCAGCTGCAGCATGTGTGCTCCCTCCCCTCCAGGCACAGGGACCTGTCCCCCGCAACCATTTTGGCTTCTCTAGGCAGCCACTCACAAAATGCCAGCTGGCACTTTCTGAAATGGAAGACTAGCTTTTTTTGTGCATATTTGCTGCTCTTTTTTTTGGGGGGGGGGGGGAAACAGTGATAGACTATTTTCAGAACAGGTGTTTGGTGCTTTTTTTTAAACAAACTTCTTTTTAAACAATGAGACTCTCTCTCTGTGAAGGAGGGTGATTTCACTAGGAAAGAGAGCTCGGTTTTGCCAGCTGTGTTTTGCTAATCATGATTATGTATTCTTTCATGATCATCTACCAGCTACTTCCAGCCGTTTCTATAATTTAGAGGAGTAGCTGTCCTCTCTGCCATCACTTTGTTGAGCCCCCAACTGATGTGACAAGCCGTTTGCCGTCTGCAGAGGCAGCTGCCTGGTGTATATGCCTAACTAGTGCTTCACAGAAAATGGTGCTGGTTTAATATGAACTCTTGTTTTATATAAAAATAAAAGTAAGACAGCCATTCCACCCAGAGGAGGCAGCAGTAGGAAGCAAGCTACTTAAAACAGGGGTATCCAATGTTAGTAATTTTAAACTTTGTGGATTTCAGCTCTCAGAATTCCCAACATGGCTGGCTGGGGTATTCTGGGTTGAAGTCCACAAGTATGCTACCCGCTCACTCACATGCACATGTGGTAATAGTTCAGTGGTTTTATTAATGTTCCCCAGCAATTCCCTTTACCCAAAACCAGTGGTGGAATTCAAATTTTTTTTACTACTTACTTACTTACTTACTTACTTACTTACTTACTTTATTTATTTATTTATAAGACAAACAAGCATTTAATACATCATTCATTTCTTCTATGTGACATTTCGGTGTTATCTCCAAAAAACTTCTCCTCTACTCTTATCTCCTCTTATCTTCGTACTCACCAAATCCATTACAGAAATTTTAGCTAATATAATATTCTAGTTACTTGTTCTGTAGCCGTGGCTTGGTGGGCGTGGCGTGGCTTGGTGGGCATGGCAGAGGAAGGATACTGCAAAGTCCCCATTCCCTCCCCACTCCTGGGGGAAGAATATTGCAAAATCTCCATCCCCACCCCACTCTAGGGCCAGCCAGAGGTGGTATTTGCCGGTTCTCTGAACTACTCAAAATTTCCACTACCGGTTCTCCAGAATCTGTCAGAATCTGCTGAATAGCACCTCTGCCCAAAACCCAGAACTGTCCCAATTAAGTCCAGCCAAAAGCAAACCAACTAACATCTGCAGAAACATCTGGGGGAGTCATCATAACAAGTCTTAAAGTTGCCAAGGTTGCACACTCCTGGTCCAGATTGTCCTTCACCAGATCCTTTGGACATAACCTGTAAGTTTTTGTTTATATTGTGTTACTGCCTGGGAGCTCTGGAAGAAGCAATAATTCATATTAAACCCATGAAGCGGAGACTGTCTTGCCTGATTTCCACCAGTTTCAATCTTTTCAATCACTTGTCATCAACCCACCTTTTCAGGGCCTTAAGTGTTTTTCAATTCCAACCACTTTCTCACAATCAGTCTGAAAAAGGCAAGGAAGGTGAACCGAGACAAACAAGGGGGAAAGCTTGTAATTCCAGCCCAATACATATTTGCTGTGATTTCACTTTGTGCAAAACCTCCAGTGGTGGGAGCTGTTTTGCCATTATAAGAAATCATGTGTGCGAATAATATGACCAGATGAATGATGCTTTGCTTAGAATTATTTCCCTAAACAACAGAAGCCTTCTGTGTGTGAGATATGGCAATACGTTCTGCACTGTTATAAAAGGGAATAGAGGCTATCCGAACACAGTGAAGGCAGCAATGTTGCTGAATAGCTTGGAGTTGGCATAAATTGATATTGTATTGCATATGTTGAACTTTTGGATTAAGTTGAAAAGCTCTATAGAGATGCATATTTTTAGCTGGATGCAATATTGTTCTAAATCCCATTACTGTTAATAATATACATGGAAACCTAAAATCCATTCAGCTTACATAATGCATGCAGGCAGATATAATTATCAGTGGTGGCCTCATAAGATAGTGACCTCTTACAAAAAGGAAGCAAAGCAGGAAGGAAGGATGGATATAGTAGCAATATAAGCAAAGCAAAGTACAGGGAAAAGCTCTATGGGTGTCAACTTTTGAGGAAACTCTGAGATTGAACTGGAGATGTTGACATTTGAAGGAGATTTGTTGTGCACTCTTCTGTTGTTTTTCAGTCAGGATTCCTCCAGGTTTCCCAAGGTTATTTATTTATTTATTTATTTATTTATTTATTTATTTATTTATTTATTTATTTTCATTCATTCATTCAGTCAGTCAGTCAGTCAAGCATGTATTTTATGACAGATACAAGTGTAAACATAATTGTAAATATATGAAAAGGATACAAATAAAAGAAAACATTAGGACAGGGATGGTAGGCATGCTGATCCGCTTATGCATGCCCCTTACAGTGGTATATAAGTCTAATTGCTATTGCTAACTAAATACAAGTATTAAAAAAAAAACAAAGTATCTGCCACTAGCTGGATCCCCATGCTTCACAATGAAACTATGTGATCGGGCTTGATAAATGGACACTTACAGCATGGAAATTAATGAGTAGTTATGATCAGCCTCTCCTCTCCCCCTTCTCTCCCTCAGCCTTGCCCCACAGAAACATCTCCTATCCTATCTCCTTCTCTCCCTCAGGCTTTCCCCACAGAAGCCTGTCCTATGCTATTCCATTCTCTCCAGAGTTATTTTCAAGTTGGGAGGGGAGTAGAACATCTAAATAATTAGCATCAGAACATGTTATAGTAACATAGGAAATACTAATGCTCTGATGGTCATTTCGAAAAATCCTTTCTTAGTGAGCACCTAGAAGCCAAGAGGAACATATGTGGCAAATTTCAAGTTTGTAGGTTTTACGGTTCTGGAGATTTTGTGATTACGATGTGAGTGGTTTTCGCTTTTATATATATAGATAAGATTGGCCACTACTTTTGGGGTGGAGTGCTTCCTCCAGCATATTGATCAGAAATTAAGTATATCCTTCTATCCAGAAAATGATCTGATGGGTGAATGTAATACCTACTGATAGGTTTTGCCTCCCCTACCCCGTGTCTCCCCAACACACAAGTTTTTAATAAAATAACAGAATGACAGAGTTGGAAGGGATTTTGGAGATCTTCTACTCCAACCCCCTGCTCAGGCAGGAAGCTCTATATCATTTCAGACAAATGGTTGTCCAATTTCTTCCTAAAAACTTCCAATGTTGAAGCATTCACAACTTCTTGAGGCAAGTTGTTCCACTGATTAATTGTTCTAAATGTCAGGAAATTTCTCCTTAGTTCTAAGTTGATTCTCTCCTTGATTAGTTTCTGCCCATTGCTTCTTTTTTTTTTTATTGAAAAAGTTTTAAAAGTTTTACATACATTTTCTCCCCCCCTCCCCAACCACCTCCCCCGACTTCCCAGAGCAAGTACAAAATAAAATACAGCTTAAATTCTCTAAATTAAACTCCATTTCACACTTATTATAATCATGATCATTAAACAAATAGATAAAAGGAAAGCAAGTCTTTTTTCTCCTTATTCCATCTAATTCAACAAAATTATCTCCATTTATAATTACAGCAATTAAAACAATTAAGTATTATCTAATCAAACCTATCATTACTCAATTTGGCTAATTGTTACTTAACAAATTATTAGGTCTATACAATTTAACAAAATATTTTATGCCCATTGCTTCTTGTCCTACCCTCAGGTGCTTTGGAGAATAGCTGGACTCCCTCTTCCTTGTGCCAACCCCTGAGATATTGGAACACTGCTATCATGTCACCCCTAGTCCTTCTTTTCATTATACTAGACATTCCCAATTCCAACATTTATATGTTTTAACCTCCAGTCCTCTTAATCATCTTTGTTGCTCTTCTCTGCACTCTTTTTAGAGTCGCAACATCTTTTTTACATTATGGCAACCAAAACTGGATGTGGTATTCCAAGTGTGGTCTTACCAAGGTATTATAAATTAGCAGTAACACTTCATGGGGTTTTTTTAAAAAAAATATTGAATTTGCCCATTATCAGTGTTAGGAATCCATAAGCCACTTTTGATTTTTGTAAAGGCCCTTGACTTTTAAAAATGGACTCTCTTTCGTGATGAAGTGGATTGAAACCTAAAAAAATCATAACTAGATTCTGTTTATTCTTTTCATAGTCTTTTCTTTTAAAGCCCACTTCCTGCAGAATTACCATTATACTTGAGGGGGACATGATGTCAGAATCTTAGAAAGAATGTTTGTTGCAAATATCACAGAGCAAACTGTCAATGGGTTTAGTTATAGTCTGCATGAAAGGGTTTCCTCAGGTAACAAAATAAACTTTAATAACATAACAGCAGAGAAATAAACATAAGAAGCTTGTTTTTCATCTTTTGAAGTACTTTGAATCCCATCCTGTATTTTTCAACTTGGCATATGCCCAGGCAGAAGACATTTAGTGTAATTTTTCATCCCCTTTTGTGTTTTTACTTAGAAGTGAGACTTCCATCCCACTATTCTTTATAGAATATTAGAAAGAGCAAAATGTTTGGAGTCATTACATAGCCTCAGGGAAAATTCCTTTAAGCAAACATGCCATTTACAAACAATTCAGGTTTCGGTATTCTATATTTCTTGCCATTCATTCTCTAGTTAGCTGCTTGGGAAACAGATGTCAGGTTTTTATAATTTAAAAAAATGACGGCGAAGAAAGAAATGAAGATGAAGGGTGAGGTAGAATAAGGCGATAGCAACAGCACTTAGACTTATGTACCACTTCACAGTGCTTTACAGCCCTCTCTAAGTGGTTTACAGAGTCAGCACATTGCCCCCAACAATCTGGGCCCTCATTTTACTCACCTCGGAAGGATGGAAGGATGAGTCAACCTTGAGCAGGTGAGACACGAACTCCTGGTAGTCAGCAGTCAGCCTACAATATGCATTCTAACCACTTCACCACTACGGCTCCTAAGTCTGATGTCCCTAAGTATATGATGTCTGAACACATAAACTGTCAAGTAGAATCTCCAGGTAACCTTTGGTCTGTTTTCCATACAATGAGAGAGAATAATCCAAATAAAGATTAAGCCTTTATAGCTAATATCAAAAAGTATATGTTAGGATTCTATAAGATGTATATAATGTTAGAACCAGTTGTCCAGGCAATATATATATACTGTAACTTTAAGCTGTAAATGTTACGTTCTTGCTGAGTCATGCTGTAATGGGATAATGACCAGTTGGGAGTATATTTAAACAAAGTATTGTAACCTGGTCATGTGCTGCTGCTACTGCTATTGGAACTGCTGCTGCTATGAACTGCTATTGTGACTGAACTGCTATGAACTGCTGTTGTGAAGGAGTTGCTATCTGTTGATGGATCTGCTACCATCGTGGTTTGTTAACTAGAGTGAGTTGTTTGGACTGATTTACTGGACTGATTTATTGGAGAAGACTTGGGATTTGTTTATGACTACGCTACTGCTTTTTCCTATGATAAAGTACACTTTTGCTAAACCAGTTTTCTTATTCATTGCTCTCAACGTTTCCTTGTGCAGTTACTCTGCTGGTTGGTAAAACAACATCAATATCCTTAACAGTATACATTTCCTAAGTACCAAACAGTGAGCAGCCCAGAGTTGTTGGAAGTTGCACAGCATATGATTTAAACAACAACATTCTGTAGAGTGGGAAAAAAACATGAGTATTATCTAATTCAACCCATGAATAACCCATTCATGAGAGCTGCCTGTCTAGCTTTTTCTAAAAACTCTTCAGAGGTGGAGAAACCATAACTTCCACAGGTAGACTGTTTCACCATTATACAAATGCCTTTTTTATTGTTTTAATTTTTATATTGTACTAGCTGATAACCCGGCATTGCCTGGGTATTTATTGATCCCAATGCTGAATTAGACAGAAAGAGCAACTTCACCGTGAGCCCTGATTTCAGATAATGGCCATCGAAGTCTTGTTGAAAATGTCCGGACCAAATGTAATTTCTAATGTTGGATTTTCTCCTTTACCAAAGGGAGCCCCCTTGTGGAGTACTGTGAAGTCGTTACCATGGCAACTCCACTGTGCTGCACAGTAGAAGTCATTTTAAGGCAGTACAGTAGAAGCCATTTTAAAGCACAACAGGCTGTATCTTAACAGAACACACACCCTGAGGGGTGTTAGGGGTGTCTTACCTCCACAGTATTTTTTTCCAGAGAGTAAGTCATCTGTGTACCAAGTTTGGTTGAAATTGCTCGAGGCATCCCAGAGTTATGCTGGAACATACACACACACACAGCTATTTTTTAATATATAGATAGATTTATTTTATTTTATTAAATTTAAAAAATAAAATTAAAATAATGCTTATTAAATAATACTGGTTATTTAAAGGAAAAGTTGGTAATTGCAACTTATACCCATTACCTGTGTAGGTTTAATTCTTCCTTGAGTCAAACTCAGTTGCTGATGACTACCTGTACTACAATTTCTTGGCCAGAGTAGAGAAATACTGTACTATTTCTTTCTCTGAGATATTTTTGCCTTCACATCTAGTTCCTAGCCTGACATTTCTAGTACTATTCAAGTAATAACCTGTTCCAAGTATGCTTCACCTTTATGGAAACAGTAAAGGCTTTCTCAATGCATGCTTCAATTAAATTGGTATGTACAGTATGTGGCATAATATCCCTTCTTCTGAAATTTCCCTCATGCACTCTTTCACAATCACCAGGATAATGGGGAGTTTGGTTGAGTCTGTCTACTTTCTTTTATTGCCCTGCTTGTGAAAATTCAAGGGATGAACCATGCCTGTCTTCAATCATATGGAAGGTAAGTGAGCACTATTAGACTGTCTTCCCTTGATGCATATTTGTAGACAACAGCCAAAGTGATATAGTGGTTTTAAGTGAAGTAGTATGGCCGGCGAGACACAATCCTACCCCAATCATGGCAAATCATTGACTGACTGAGCCCATAACCATCTCTGAGTCAAAAACTACCTCAAGGGTTTTTCATTGTGGATCAAAAAATAAAAAAGAGAAATACCGTTTCCATTTTTTTTTTGTTCCTGAGAGGGATAAAGAATTTATTTCATCATGTTTTCCCTTGAAACTGAATTGAATCAAATCATGGGAAGCCAGAAAGGCTGCACTATCATAGCTGTGATTGTACAATTAAAGTCTCAACATTCCCATGTAACTCTTGCAATGCGGTGAGCATGCTCCTCATCTTTGAAAACTTCCCTGAAAAATTCTTGTTCCTGTGCAACTGGTGTTTGGAGGCCTGCTGTTCACATCCCAGAGATAACACAGAATCTCAAAACTTAACTCTTGATAGACTTGTCGTCCATCCTTCATCCAGTCTGTTTTCAAACCTATCCAAGTTAGTGACCAATTAACTTGGAATGGGTGGCAACCAACTTCTCTTGTTCTCATAAATTCCACAGATGAATTATGCATTGTGAAGAAGTATTTTTGTCTCTTCTAAATTTCTTTTCAGTCACCTTCATGTTCTAAGTAGGCAGAATCTTCTATTTGCTTTCTTAACTATGTATGATTTTAAATACCTTGTTAAGGTCTTCCCTTAACTGTTTTTCCCCCAAGAAAACACTCCCAAACATTCTAATCCCTTTTATAAGAAAGGTATTCAAGTTCCTTGATCAAAGTAGCACTTAGCTGCCAGCTGCCTGCAATTACTGCGAGTTCAAATCTCACCAGGCTCAAGGTTGACTCAGCCTTCCATCCTTTCGAGGTAGGTAAAATGAGGACCCGGATTGTGCGGGCAATAAGCTGACTTTGTATTAAAAAGAACACCGGGGGGGGGGGGGGGGGGAGGCTCTACTAAGCAGGTATATACAAAAGTATGAAGGCTATTGCTTAATGCATTGTAAGCCGCCCTGAGTCTCCGGAGAAGGGCGGCATATAAATTGAACCAATAAATAAATAAATAAATTCTAGTTTCCATTTCTGCATTTTTCCTAGCTTTACTTTAATCCTTTCTTTTTACTTATATGAAGTAAATGGACCAAGGAGAAGTAGAAGACAAGAGAAATTAGTGGTTGGTTGAAGTTGATAAATTTCTCAAAGAGAAAGTGTTGAGGGCAAGAAATCTAAAGAAGAAAAAATGAAACAATTTATAGGTATGATGGAAGCAAGAATATATATATATATTTGCAAATATAGAAAAGTAGGATGAAGCACAATGAATAGAACTGGTGTATATTCAATTTAGTAATATTTTCCTATTCTCATTTCATGAATTTATTTTATTGCTGTCTGCATTTTGTATAATGTTATATAACATGAAAGGGAATTGTGTGATTGCTATGCGCATACGTATTATTTTTATTGTAAATTTGCTTTTCTTATTTCTTAGGAAATGTTTGACCTAAAATATAGTGTCTATATTATAATTTCACATTATTTCTCCCTCCCCCACTAAATTCCATTGAAAAATTCTTGGTTTCCGTTTGCTATGCTATTGTTGCTATTATTATTGTAAGAGCCGCAGTGGCACAATGGTTAGAATGCAGTAGTGCAGGCTACTTCTGCCTACTGCCAGCAGTCTGCAATTTGGCATTCAAATCTCACCAGGCTCAAGGTTGACCCAGCCTTCCATCCTTTTGAGGTTGGTAAAATGAGGACCCAGATTGTTGGGGGCAATATTCTGACTCTGTAAAACCTCTTAGAGAATGCTATAAAGTGGTATATAAGTCTAAATGCTAATGCTATTGCATTCCAGTTGTGAGTTTTTAGCAATCTTAGTTCTTTGTATAGAATACTGGCTGGGAACTAACATTGTGTCAGCTTTGGAAGCCATATTAGGCCAGAAACTTCCATGCTGCCACCTTCTCATGTGTGGGAAAGTAGGAGGGGGGATTTAGTAGAGGGGTTGTCTGTAGACATAATAGCATTCTTCCTATCGGTCAAGGTCAAGGTGATCCTGCATCTGGAGGAGAGATGTCTCAAGATGGGATGGCGGTTGATTGGAGCATGTGATTGACTGAGGAGTGAGGAGGAATGAGGGGATGGTTTGGTGGGTTTTGATTTATTGAGGGAAAACCAGTACCTCTCAGATTCAGGTTTTCCCAGATGTGCCAGTTTACCTATTCTAGTAAATAGAACTTTGAAAAATGCTTGCTTCAGAGTCTTTACTTGGAGTTGGGTTTTTTTCTGGAATGCTGACACGTTGGCTAAGAAATAGTCTTAGGAAAACTATAAAATCTCCTTCAAATTCAGCTCAATTCAGCATCATTTTGTGGACAAATTCATGCAGCGCCTGTGATAACATTAAGAAGCGGTTTGCCATTGCCTTCTTCATTATCTTATTAGTCATTAATTACCTATCCCTCTGAAGTCACACAGAGACCTTAGTCTACATATTTTGCATGATGTGAGTTAATGGGATGACCAACCAAGGATTGCTAAAGCTAAAACAATGCTGCCTTGTTTAAAACTAACATGTAGTCAATCCTGCAACATTATTATTGTTACTCCTGTTGTGATTGTGTTAAATTCCATGGCAAGTAAAATGTTGAATGAATTTTGTTGAATTAAGAGATAGTTATTCATTTTCAATGTTATGTCTCAGCTATTAAGAGTAGAAGACCCTTCCTCAACTGAGTTGCTTCCAGAACTCTTTGGAATTCCAGAGATTACAAGAACTTTAGAGGCTATCGTTTGGGGACAGATGTGTTAGAATACTGTCCTTCTTTGAATTACATTTTTATAACCAGTTATGGAAATGAATGATTTAATTTTTAACTTCATCTATGGGTGACAGTTTGTGAATCATAACTTGTCAGCACTTCCAAGGAACCCAACATAATGCTGAATAGGTTGTCAGTTTCTGTATAATTACTTCAGAGCTGTCATTTTATCTGTGCATAATACGTGAGTCTTCTATGTACTGTATGCTTAATGCATTAACAGTTGCAAAGCAAATGTAAACCCACCCCAGCAATTAATATTCTCTGCTGATCCATTGTTTATTACTAAGAACTTATTACCATGTTATTCTTCGTAATCCTTTCTTTTCAATTTCCTTAATTAATCAAGATGACATTTATTATAATTCTGAACATAACACACTGCAGTTCGATTAATTGCAGTCCTGCCACTTGCTCACTATGACATCACCTTGATCGTTTGGAAGGAAGTTCCAAAATGAACATTTGAGCATATGGAACTATTTCGCTAAGATCCAGGAGTGGCATGGCCAGTTTGAGAGTCTGTCCCCTTGTTCATTCGTGCAGGTGCTTCTGAATTTCTTGAATGTTGTCTCTTTCCCCCCCAGAAGAATACATGTAAATACATTGGTTGCATACAAAGCATCACAGAAGAAGTAAAAAAATGCAGTATAACTGATCCAATTGTCACAATATCCATTAATACATGGGTGAAACATATCATTTACCCTCCCTGTGAATCTCAATAACAGTGTGATTTCCACAATATCTGGTTCAGGAACTACATTTGTCCCAGTGGTGAAATGTAAAATTTGTTACTACCAGTTCTGTGGGTGTGGCTTGGTGGGGTGTGGGGGGCATAATGTGACTGGGTGGTCGTGGCCGGCTTTTTTTTTTTTTTTTTACTTTTAAAAGCATTTTTTCTGCAACCTTTAAAAGCCTCTGACAATCAGGCAACTCAGCTGGGATGGTTGTAGAAAAAATGCTTTTAAAAGCCTCTGACGATCCCAGCTGAGCTACGCGATCATCATCAGCTTTTTTTTTTTTTACTTTTAAAAGCATTTTTTCAGCCGAAGATGTTGTAGAAAAAATGCTTTTAAAAGTAAAAAAAAAAAAGTCTCTGATGATCATGCAGCTCAGCTGGGCATGGGGAGGGGCAGGGATTTTTGCTACCGGTTCTCCGAACCACCTACCACCATCGCTACCAGATCAGGTGATCCGGTCTGAACCGGGAGCATTTCACCCCTGATTTGTCCCCATTTAAAAGCATAGACATTCCTTCATTCCATTTATACCTCACTGCAATTTGATCACGATGCTCAACAGTCTACACAACTGTTGCTTATAGCCCATTTGTGTTAAATGCTAAGAACATTGGACATAACATCTGTCTCAAAGCTAAATAAGTTCAAGAACATAATAGTCCACCTACAGAATTTCATCCATTGATTTTTGGCCTTTGAAGAAACTTCAAAAGAAATGTCTCTTTCATAAAATTGAGTGAAAAACAGTAGATAAAGATACCTGCATATAGTTCTACCTGTATATAGTGACCTCCAAAATGAATTCTGTTGGAAGACAGAATACACTCTGGATTTACTTTTACATCCCTGGGTGGGAATCCTCAGAAAATCAAGAATAGATTGAAATACTCATTCTATTGGCAGAAAGAGATGTTCCCTTTTTTGGATCTAACCTTAGATGTTTCTATTTCTTAACTATTTTTTTAGTTCTTGACTACCTACCACTTCTACACTTTTTCCAGCCTGATGATAAACAAGGGCATTCAGCAGGGGGTTCTTATTAAAATCTTTTTTTTCATTTGTCTCTAAAAGACTGCAACCATTGTTTTAGTTATGGATCACTGAGGACAAATTGAAAAAAAATCCACTTACATTTTCCTTTCCAGATTAAGAATTCCAGAAATAAATTCTGAATGCTTGGCATCTATTGACTCATGATAAGCAAGATTTTAACCAGAACTTGCCCAGTATAGTATATTTAAAACATAATTTTAATTACTGAAGAATGGTAATTATAATATAATATAATATAATGTAATGTAATGTGATGTGATGTGATGTGATGTGATGTGATGTGATGTGATGTGATGTGATGTAATGTAATATAATATAATATACAACACAACACAACACAACACCAACACAACACAACACAATACAATACAATACCTCAAGACCTTTTTATTCCATCAGGCTGGCCTGGCCTAATTTTTCCTTTTTCCCTTTTAAAATGCAAATTTTAATCTGTTCTTAATTATTGGGGTGTTTTAAATCTGTTGTTGGCCAAATTGTTTAATTCGGTTTTATTCTGCTTTTAAACTTTGTATTTATGTGTTTTATCATGTGGCTGTTCACCGCCCTCAGTCCTTCGGGAGTAGGGCGGTATATAAATCAAATAATACAATACAATACAATACAATACAATACAATACAATACAATACAATACAATACCAATATAGTTATCAAATCAAATGTATTTAATATATACAATGTAATCAAATAGACTTGAGCAATCTAGCTGTCTCTTCTCCTGGTCCATTGATTAACTTTTGTATGGGAGCATCACATGACCTCAACTGACATGGTCAATTATTTAATAATTATTTTTTTTCCTATAACAAAGGAAGTTGATAGACTCCCACTTCCCCCCCCCCCCATCTTTAAATTCTCCTTCCCTCAATGGAGGATTCCACAGTGACACAATTAGAAACAGTGTCACTGTGGAGAGGTCCAGATGAATAATATCCATCATCCGTTAATGTTCTTCTTCTCTTCTAGCTTTTGGCATAAGGATTGAAGTAATCACACTGACAAATTGTTTTGAGAAGCCCTGTTGTCATGGGGCCTCAGTAGAACTTGATATCTTGATATCTTCCAACAAGTTATTTTGCAATTAATTGACCTTCTGAGATAAATTTAAGGACACAGCCCAGTCAACTAATTATGGTCACAGAGTGGAGCTTGTTAGCATGTGGTTAGCACTGAACAGGGAAACACTGCAGAGAAAAACAGAATTCAGAAAAGAGAGCTTGTAGATACTCTAAAAGCTGGACAATATTTGACTTTAAGGCTATGCCCGCTAGATGGAGGACATGAGGACAAAAAGGAGGATGTGTCTGCCTTTGGCCAGGCATCTGGTAACCCTAAATGTGATGTAAATGAGAAGTTTAGTAGATTGCTAATTGTTTAAAATGAGAAGAAATAGAAATTCCCTACATTTCTAATTCTTGGCCAGAGAGCACAAAACGAAAATGTATGCCGGGAGGACTTCAGACTGCAAACAAAAGTGGAGGCCTAGAGAATAGGTACTGTATGTTAAATGTGCCAGAAAGAATCTGTCAGTCAGCTTCTTGACATCTATTCTCCCTATATTGCACAGCTCTCTCTTTTTTAAAATAAAGCTTGTTTAACTTCTAAAGAATCCTGGGAATTGTAGTTGTTGGAACTGCTAAGAGTGATTTCAGTAGCAAAAACCATCCTTCGCATAACCCCTTTCGCAGTGAGCAGCATTATGCAGTGCCCAGAGAAGAACCAGGGAATAGGAAGCCAAATAAATGAAAACTGTTAGATGAAAACAAATAAAAGGAAACATTCATTCCCTTTTGATCCTCATCCACATGCCTTCTGTCACTGGCACCATGATGGTCTGCTAACATGTCCTCACAAAGGATCTCCATCTTGGTGCCAAAGCCGGAGCAAGGTCAAGGCCCAGAAGCAGTGTTCTGGCAGAAAAGAGCTTTTTCCATCAGAAAAACCACAATTTCATCTCCTATGTGGCCATTCTGATTTGCATGGAAGAGGAAACTGATGGAGGTCAGCAGCCAACGTGGTTCCAACTGGCCCTTCCCATTTGGTCATGGGGTACTAGAAATCCATGACCTTTTCTGATTTAGTTGATGGAGAGAATACAACTTCCCTGGCATCTATGGTCTTGTGTGTGTGTTTTTTTTCTTATGGGGCTCAGGTAGTAATAACATCTTCCTGGAAGATAGTCCATCATATAGCTTATCCCTGGCAATAATCTTTGGTGCCTCTCTAATTTGAGGTTTGCTAGAGAGGAGAAAAAGGCACAAGGCTCCGTACTAGTTGGAGAAGAGTAAAATTTGAGATATCTTTTTTTTTTGGTAGCAGCCTTGCAGGAAAAGAGAAAAATTAGCAATTAGCACTTAGGCTTATATACTGCATCATGGTGCTTTACAACAGGGGTCGCCAGGAACACGGCCCACTACTGGACCTTAAGAGCCACCGTGGCTCTTAGTGGTTAGAGTGCAGTACTGGAGGCTACTTCTGCTGATCACCAGCTGCCTGCAGTTTGGCAGTTTGATTCTCACCAGGCTCAAGGTTGACTCATCCTTCCATCCTTCCAAGGTAGGTAAAATGAGGAGCCAAATTGTTGAGGGCAGTATGCTGACTCTGTAAACCGCTTAGAGAGGGCTGTAAAGCATTGTGAAGTGGTATATAAGTCTAAGTGCTTTTGCTATTGTTATTGAGCCTTTCAGGACCGGGCTGCGGAAGTGGCAGGCGGGCACTCCATTTGTACAAGAGGCGGGTGCTTTCCTATCATTTCAAGGGCATTGGGTGTTTTACCATGTGTTAAGTCTTCTATTCCCACTGGGGTCAACTTACTTTTATGTTTCTCCTGACATTCATTTCTTGCAATGTATCACATGCTGTTCACTACTTTTCTACTGCTAGGTCTTAATTTTTCCATCTATTTCCCAATTAATAGTTTGTCAAATATTTTAGCAAAGTATAGTGATTTATCTACTTTCTCTCCCTTTCTCGTCAAACACACTACTTTGGACTTTGATTTATTTTCATATCCAACTTGTTGCATACAATCTATTTAACATTCACTGCAAATCATTTAAGTTTCCTTCCTACCACAGGGCATCAGATACATGCAACTGATCACCGTATCAGCAACCATCTACTATAACTGGTATTTCATGAATCTTTATCCATCCATCCATTAAACAACAAGAGTTATTATGGTGCCTGCTTACTTTTTGTTCATCTTTGAATCATTTGCTAACATTCCACAGTTTCATAATTTAAACTTATTTACTACATCAGGGGTGTCAAACTCGATTTCATTGAGGGCCGCATCAGGGTTGTGTTTGACCTTGGGGGGCCAGGGTAGGCATGGCCAGGATGGGCTTAGCCAGCACGATGTCACTCGTGTCGGGGGCACCTGTGGTGGCCCAAGCACTCTGCCAGTGACAATGGGCTCTCGAGCTCTGTTTTTGGCTGCGATGGCCTCCTGCAACCCTCTGCCAGCAAAAACGGAGCTCAGGAAGGCCACCCTCCCGAGCTTCATGGGCTAGTCCTTAATTGTTTCCAAGGCAACCCTGTGGGCCAGATCTAAGTACCCCATGGGCCGGATCCAGCCCCTGGATCCGGCCCATGGGCCCTGGGCCATGAGTTCGACACCCCTGTACTTCATCATACACTTACTCTAATTTAGAAAATAATATTTTTCTCACATCCCGTAATTTCTTTTTTAAAACAGTTTTTATTAAAAAAATGTTTTACCTATACAGCATAAGAAGTACATTCAAATACTTAGATTATATCGTAATTTTCTATAAATACAAAAAGATATAATACTCTATATTACTTCCCAAATATCGTTCATTATTACCTCTCCTACTTTTCTTTCATTCATAATTCCAAGCACATTAAACAAACTTGTAATGTTTGCATTCACTCTTATTACCTTTCCTTTTACATGAGGGAATAATAACAGCATTGTTCCAATTGTCAGGCACAGATGTAATCTTCACTTAGACATTAAACCAGTTGCACAGCTCTTCTGTAAGCAAACCACATCCATATTTTAACATTTCTTTCATTATACCAAACATCTGCAGCCTTACTATTTTTTTAACATTATCATAAAGTTTATGATTGCCTTTCCATCAATACTTCTTGCATGCTAATATACATACTATTAACTTCAAGTCTACCCTTCAATGTATCAATAGCATTGTCATAAAAATCTCTAAAACATTTGTTCTGGTGGTCTCTCATTTCAATTTAATCCCAAATCATTTCATTACTTTTATTCTTCATTTCCTTTCTTTAGCCTTCATCATCCATTTCTACAACGTTTTCTTCTATTTCCATCCCTGTACATTTTCTCTGAAAATTATACTAATTAAAAGACAAGCGACGGTGGAAGTGAGAGAATTATAAATAATTCTCTTTCCCTCTACCAATTCACTTTGTAAGTAGCATAGTTTCCTCAGCCTTGGAACATGCTTAGAAAACTGTTCCCCCAGCTTTTTTTAAAAAATATTTTGTAGAATTCCTAATTGAATCTAATAAAAAAAAGACTTTAATATACTCTAGACTTCTCAACTTTTTGCCGAATAGGCAAACTGGTGATGGCATATAGTTAAACTCAGTTGGTTTTGTTATCCAAGCTAAATCAACCAAGGCTATTTTTGAAGGGGGAACAGTCTAGGAAGTTCGATGGCTATTGGTTAGATTAGAAATATTTGAAAACTTGAAATAAGGCAGTAACAAACTGCTCCAATAATGTTTACTGGACAACAGCACAAATCTTGCATGGTGCAGTTATTTAGTTAAGTTGCGCTCAATTTGATAATTACCTGAACTTTATATTTATGATTTCAAGAAAAAACTGATTGACAGGTGAAAGATAAAGCAAAACAATAGCATTGATGACATATGTAAGTTTTGGGCACTTGTTCTAAGATATGCGTTGCTTTCCATGGATTTGAGGTAGTGGGGAATCCTTATATTTTCCAGTCCCTTTGGTAGACTATCAACTCAGTAATTCCGCTGTTACCAGAAGCCTTCTCAGGTGCTATGAGATTCATTTCTTAAGTTCTATACTGTAGGTCATGGGTGTCAGACTCGCCACATCACATTGCCATCATGTGATGTTTCATGATGTTTTTCCCATTTGTGGAGGGTGGGCGTGGCCTGCATGCAGAGGTGCGTTTCAGCAGGTTCTGACCAGTTCTGGAGAACAGGTAGTGGAAATTTTGAGTAGTTTGGAGAACCGGTAAATACCACTTCTGACTGGCCCCACCCCCATCTATTCTCTGTCTCCTGAGTCCCAGCTAATCGGGAGGAAAAGGGGATTTTGCAGTAATTTAGGGTGGCTCCCTAGGTGGCTCAGGCGGCTCCCTAGGTGGCTCAGTGGCTAAGACGCTGAGCTTGTCGATCAGAAAGGTTGGCGGTTTGAATCCCTAGTATAAGGATTCAGATAATAAGGGCCTTGGTGGCGCAGAGACTAAAGTACTGTTAAGTAACACCAGCTGCCTGCAATTACTGCAAGTTCGAATCTCACCAGGCTCAAGGTTGACTCAGCCTTCCTTTCGAGGTAGGTAAAATGAGGATTGTGGGGGCAATAAGCTGACTTTGTATAAAAAAAGAACACCGCTTAAGGGGGGCCGAAAGCCCTACTAAGCAGGTATATACAAAAGTATGAAGGTTATTGCTTAACGCATTATAAGCCGCCCTGAGTCTCCAGAGAAGGGCGGCATATAAATCGAACCAATAAATAAATAGATCTCCTGCATGAGCAGGGGCTTGGACTAGATGACCTCCAAGGTGCCTTCCAACTCTGTTAGTGTTACTTGGAGAGGCTGCTTAACCTTTCCCTGGAGTGGGGAGGGAATGGAGATTTTACAGTATCCTTCCCCTGCTATGCCCACCAAGCCATGCCATGGCACGCCCACCAAGCGACGCCCACAGAACCAGTAGTAAAAAAAATTGTATCCCAACACTGCCTACACGTAATGCATCCAGCCCACGGGTGGCCAGTTTGACACACCTGCTGTAGGTGAAAGAAACTCTATAAATTTTACTGGGAATGAGTTGGTATAGGCCAGGGGTCTGCAACCTTAAATCCTCAAAGAGCCATTTGGACCCGTTTTCCACAGAGAAGAAAACACCAGGAGCCACAAAACCTGGGTGGGCATGGCCAACTCGATGTCATTCACTTCTACCAGTCACATGACCCCCCCTAGCCACGCCTACCCAGCTGGTCATTAGGGCAGAGAGCCAGTTGTTAAAAAACACCAGGAACCACAAAATCCTTTTGACATCTCTCTCTCTCTCTCCCCTCCCTCCCTCCCTCCCTCTCTGTATTTCTCTGTCTCTGCCCTGGCCGTTTCTATACCCCCCACCATCGCTCTTTCCTTCTCAAGCCAGCCGAGGAGTGACTGGGAGGGGAGGGTGAGAGGAGGTGACAGCCAGTGGTAGGGAGCCACAGCAGAGAGCCCAAAGAGCCGCATGCAGCTCCAGAGCCACAGGTTGCTGACTTTTGGTATAGGCCACCAGAACTGCACCAAAAAACTAGCAGCACAAACCGAAATCTGCTGTTATTCTCTGCTCAAAAAAGCATCCAAAACATATTTATGAATGAAGCAAGCATCAAAGCAAAAAATGTATCCTAGATGTATGAATCAAGTGGAATTCTTAACTCACTGTCCCAACTGAATTGAAAACTTCCTGGATCCATTGGCCTATCAGAGAAGGAAAAAGAGACATGTATCGGCAACCATGGCTGTGTAGTTTCTCAATAAAAATTCAACATCAACAGAAGGATGAAATCCAGAGATGGAGAGATTCAGCTTCTTTTCTAAAGCAGCAAAACAAGGAAGCAAAGTTAAAAGTGTCTTGTTTAATTACTAAGCAGGAGCAAAAATCCAGAGATAAAGCCAGGAAATTTATTGCAACAACATAATCTCACGTAATTAGCAAACTGTGTCAATACTGCCTCGAAAATATATTTTTAAGTCTTTGGAACCAGGATTTTTTTTTTTAGTAGGAGTTTTGGGGCAGTATTTAGAATAGCAATGGTGAAGGGCTCAGTGTGTCAAAATTTCAGGAAATACCTACCTTGACTCTACTGGTGTTTCACACCCATGCCCACCACACACAAAACAGGTCTCTTTGGATCTCCTCTCCAGATCTCCTCTCCTCCAGGCTCTCTTCTCTTCTGCACTCTCCTCTCCAGATCCTATGAAAATCACTCAAGAGGGCTCTGGTCTCGCAGGCCCTCTGGAGTCTCAGAGAATCACATGAGAATGCTCTCACAATTTCAGACACTTCAGAGGCTATGCAAAAGCTATATCCAGAGGGTTGAGAGCAGTGGTGGGATTCAGCCGGTTCAGGAGAACCGATTGTTAAATTGCTGGCTCCGCCCCGCCCCACCCCTTCCAGGTCCTGTTTTGGCTCCCCGGTAAGAGCAGGGAGGCCTACTAGGCACAAAACAGGGCGTGGGGGGTGCGGCACCACCCTCTGTGGCCTATTTTTGCTCCCAGGAGGCTGCAGGGAGCCTACTAGGCCCAAAACGGGGCATGGGAGAGCAGCACACACCCCTGTGGCCCATTTTTGCTCTCAGAGGGGTGCAGGAGGCCAACTGCTGCCTGTCACACGCCCTGACCACACCCACTATTGGCACGCCCACCCAGCCAATCATTAGGGGAGAACTGGTTGTTAAATTATTTGAATCCCACCACTGGTTGAGAGGCCTAGTGTGTCTCCCAAAATGGCAGGCCTGTCAAAGGCACACCATCACTGGTTTAGAAGCTAGGTGGGCAGTTGGTAAAATGCATTTTCTCCAAAATGCAATTTTGGATGTCACTGATTTACATGCCTCTACATTGAGCATATAACCCACCCCTTCAAGTCTAATATTTTCAACCTACTCCAAATCCATAGCAAAATAATTTATTAGTTGTAAAACAAGCATATTCATCTCCTTAAATCTCTGGTTCAAAATTTGTTTTCAGATTTGGAATAATTTATTGGAATTCATATTAATGTCAGGGTTAGTGCACACTGCTGATAAATAAAAGAGCAGTAAATGGGGAAATCAGGCACACACACAAAAAATCACACAGTGGGAGAGTAGCAAGGGCACACCAATATAACTGAATGTTAGCATTTTCTTCTTTCCTTTTTCCTTTGTTCACTGCCTTGTGCTTCAAATGAAAGCCTTGGTTAGTTACATATTTAAAGAGTTCCAGAAGGGTTTTGCTAGGACAGGAGTTCCCAGACATTATGGAAATACAAGGTATACTTAAATTTTTCATAGAGAGTTTTTTAAGCAAATGAATAAGTCATGCATGGCAAGTTTTAGCTGTCATCCTGACATGGAGGTGAAGCTGAGACAGTGATTCTGATTTATAACGTTCCTCTGCTACTACTAATTGCTTACCATTTATCAAGATTCCATAACAGAACACTGGAAATCCCATTGGATCAAGATAGGAGAGGGACACATATAGAACACACGTCCAATATTTCTGTTCTGACATCCCCCTACTGGCTATTTGATTCTTTTTAAAAATGAAAAATATCAGCTCAATAAGTAGTGTGCTTATTAATTCTCTATTGTTTCAGACAGGGGTGAAATGTAAAATTTGTTACTATCGGTTCTGTGGGTGTGGCTTGGTGGGGGAGCAGTAATGTGACTGCGTGGGTGTGGCCAACTTTTTTTTTTAACTTTTAAAAGCATTTTTTCTACAATCTCTTCGGCCGAAGAGGTTATTAAAAAATGCTTTTAAAAGGCTCTGACGATCCCAGCTGAATTGCCTGATCGTCAGAGGTTTTTGTTTTCTTTTAAAAACATTTTTTAAAAGGCTCTGACGATCCCAGCTCTTCGGCCAAAGAGGTTTTAGAAAGAAAGCTTTTAATTTTTTTTTAAAAAAGCCTCTGATGATCACGCGGCTCAGCTGGGCATGGGGGGGGGCAGGGATTTTTGCTACTGGTTCTCCGAACCCGCCGCCATCGCTACCAGATCAGGCGATCCGGTCCAAACCAGGAGCATTTCACCCTTGATGCATCATAGTGGTTTAGGGCTGTGCAAAGTTCAAAATAATCTTCGGCTTTGACTATGCTTCAGATGAAGCAGATCTCCAAAGCTGCTTTCCAAAACAATGCCCCCACTTCTTTTTAACTGTGAGACAACACTATTATGTCTTTTGCTTCATATCGCTCTTGAGGTGTCTAGTTATCGGACATGCCTTAAAAGCAAAAATGAACACGAATTGCATCAACCTGGTGCCTCATCAAAGCAAACTGTACCATTTCTATGGCACAAAAACACTTCCTCGAGGCAAAAATGCAACTTATTCACATAGGACTGGTAGGATTTTCCAGACGATCAGGCAACTTTGCACTTTTTAGCAATCAAATTTATGTACAGCTGTACATAGAACAGCTGGTTCTCATATTTTATTTAATGCATCACTTCATTCATCCGGGATTGCAATGTCTGAAGAGAACTAGCAGGAATTAGCTTGGCCAGGATCTTCTTCATCAAGGGTGTCAAACTCAAGGCCCATGGGCCGGATCTGGCCCACAGGGCACTTAGATCAGGCATGCAGGGCTGCCCTGGAAACAGCGAAGGACCGGCCCATGATACCTCTGCCAGCAAAAACGGAGCTCGGGGGGGGGGGGGTGCAACCTTCCCAAGCTCCATTTTCATTGGCAGAGTACTACAGGAGGCCCTGCTGGTGCCCTTGACACAAGTGATGTTGAGCTGGCCACGCCCACCCTGGCCATGCCCACCTGCCCCCCCTTCCCAAATCAAGCACAACCCTGATGTGACCCTCAATGAAATCGAGTTTGACACCCCTGTTCTACACTGTCCCAGAAGTAAAGAGAACTATAGGTGACATGATAGGAATATTCCAGTATTTGACGGGCGGACACTAAGAATAGGGGGTCAACTTATTTTCCAAAGCACAAGAGGGCAGGACGAGAAACAATGGATGGAAACTAATCAAGGAGAGGAGCAACCTGGAACTAAGGAGAAACTTCCTAACAGTGCGAACAATTAACCAGTGGAACAGCTTGCCTTCAGAAGTTGTGGGTGCTTCATCACTGGAGATTTTTAAGAGGAGATTGGACAGCCACTTGTCTCAAATTGTGTAGGATCTCCTGCTTAAGCATGGGGTTGGACTAGAAGACCTCCAAGGTTCTTTCCAGTTCTTTTCTGATTCTGATTATTCAGAATATGAACCATAGATTCTTGTGCTTAAAAAAATACACAAGATTTATTTTTTTAAAAGACCTGCAAGACTATCTTCTGGTTTTATTGCAAGAGTTAAGATAGATGTTTTTCATGAAGTTGTTAAAAAATTCCATAGCTCTTATTCTATGATCCGGAGCTGTGGTGGTGCAGTAATTAGAATGCAGTATTGCAGGCTAATTCTGCCCACTGCCAGGAGTTCAATCCTGACAAGCTCAGGGTTGACTCAGCCTTCCATCCTTCTGAGATCAATAAAATGAGGCCCCCGATTGTTGGGGGCAATGTGCTGACTCTGTAAACTGCTTAGGGAAGGCTGTAAAGCACTATGAAGTGCTGTATGAGTTTACGTCAGTGGGTCTCAACCTTCCTAATGTCGCGACCCTTTAATACAGTTCCTCATGTTGTGATGACCCCCAACCATAAAATTATTCCTAAAACCATTGAAAATATGTGTTTTAGGATGGTCTTAGGTGACCCCTGTGAAAGGGTCATTCGACCCCCAAAGGGGGTCCCGACCCACAGGTTGAGAACCACTGGTTTACGTGCTGTTGCTATTGCTATCCTATGGATGAAAGGATGTTCAACCTCTCTCTCCATTCAGAAATTGACTACAAACTCAATTTTTAAAACTACAGTGGTCCTTCAATATTCCTAAAGTTCTCCAAGAACGAGAAAGAATCACAGCAATTTTGGAGCCTGCACAATTCTCCCTCCCATCTGAATCAACAGCAGTGAAAAGTCAGTGAGGGAGGCAAAGAGAACAAACAAAGCCAAATGTCTAGGAAATAGGGAAAATCATGATTGCATTTCAAATTCCTTTCTCGGTGGTACAAGTTGTTTCCCCCCCCCCCCCCTTTCCATGTATGATTGTTCTATATTGGGGGGGGCGGGCGCAGAGGTCGATTGAGTCAAAAAAGCAAATATACGGTTATACACACATAAAAATGGCATGAAAATCTACTGTGTTGCAAAAGACACATTAACTCTATGCAGCACCTTGGGGATGTCCACTTCTGCCGTTATGCTGATGAAGCAGATCTCCATAAAGAAAGTGCAGGGGTCCCTGTTTATATAATAAATGCATAAATCATCATGTCATCTTTCTCTTTTCGCCCCATCAATAATTTCATTCCCAGGACTGCTGCTATTGACTCACACTTCAGTTCCAGAAAAGGTCATCTTCTGTAAACAACTATTCTACTTGATAATTGAAGATTATTAGAGATTAACAAGATCTGAGAAGCAGCTGGGCTCCTTCTCTGAACAGCATTATTTTTTTTTTAAAAAAATCTTTCCTTCTTTCTTTCTTTCTTTCTTTCTTTCTTTCTTTCTTTCTTTCTTTC
>WNWU01000037.1:13252111-13332824 GCA_012654045.1 Ptyas mucosa
TTTCTTTCTTTCTTTCTTTCTTTCTTTCTTTCTTTCTTTCTTTCTTTTCTTTCTTTCTGTCAAATGCAATTTTAAGGAAATTTAATGTACTGTGACTCTGTATTTCGGTACTATCAGATTATGTTTCATGGCACCTAATTTCCGATTAAGTAGCTCAACCATGAATAGTTGCAAGTGGAATTTGTACAATCTTGATTTGGAAAAAGAAACCTAGGCAGGTTAACAAATACTGTATGTAAGAGAAACTGACAGTTTGAATCCACACTGGGTAAATTAGATGCTTTCTTCCTGTATTTGGAGTTGACATTTAATCACAGATGAGACTACAAACCAGTGATTCTTCAGTGATAGCTGCACCTTATTATAATTTATAATATTCACATGTGCACTGGTTGCAGTCACCCACACATATATGGTCACACTGTCTTCACATATTGTGCTAAGCCATTTTTTGTTTCATAGTGGTTTGTGGAATGTCATCATTGGCTGAATTTAACTATTGCATTAACCATCATTAATGCATCAACAAAGGCTAAATACATAATAGTACATGCAGGGAGGGCATGTTATAGGTCTCATCCAGTAGTGGGATTCAGCCAGTTCGCACCACTTCGGGAGAACCGGTTGTTAACTTTCTGAGCAGTTTGGTGAACTGGTTGTTGGAAGAAATCATTAGGGCAGAGAACCAGTTGTTGAATTATTTGAATCCCACCACTGGTCTCATCTACTAAGAAGTTTCATCCTAATGAAATTATCCCCAACCCTATTGACTTTTTGAAAAATTTCTCAAAACCTCCAGCAGGTCTGAGAATCCCTTAGAAATAGGCAGCCTGTGAGATAAATGTATTAATTTGTGTCTTTGAAACACTCTCCTCTCGTGTTATTTATATTTAATTGTTGTAATGGCTGTTTAAGATACGTTTTAAGATGCATGGGCAGCTATACAAATCTGATAAATAAATAGCCAAATCCAAATATTATGGACCCCAAGAACCCTTCGATAGCTGTTCTTTTCAGGATGACACTACAATGCTCAATTTATTGTTGCACGTAGATGAATATATGGATATGAATACATTGTAATAGGGTAGAATTCATTATGGGATAGCCCAGGCCTCATAAATCCAAAGCTCATGGAATGGTGGCTCTTAGGGATTTTGTTTGGAGTTTATGTCTGTAAATATTAGAAAGAACAAACATCTCAAGAAGATAGTCCCACACTGTTTCAGAATTCCGTTAAAGAGTTCTTGGCCCCATTTTTGCAGCTACAGGACTAGAGAGCTTCATACTGACTAGCACTTGATACTGTTCTTGATTTAAGATTTCTCAGGAGTTCAGGAAAATGGAGGCTTGACTAAGAACCCGGAAGGTTCTTCTATGTAAACTCCACAACTGAACCAGATCATTGCTTGAATAAGGAATTCCTTTGGGACCTATTCCACCAGTTGCCCAGCTTGTACCTGCAAGCTTTCTGCTACCTCTAGAAAGACAGCATCATACCATGTTTAATGGATGGACTAGTCCAGAGGCAAAAAAGTAGATCAGTCACTGGGGATGTAACATTTCCAGTACATTGCTTGGGGCAGAGGCTTCATGGGCGAACACAGACATGCAGACTTCAGCCTCAGTCTTTGGCAAGAGCCCAACATGTCCTCTAATTGGCTGACAACATGTTAGCTGTCATTCTGCATTACATTAACGGTTCTTTGGAATGAATGGCTAAAAAAGTAGAGGTAGGAATAATAAAGGCAAATTTGTCACCTGGCAACCTTCTCTGGTATTGCACTGCTGATCAAAAGGAATGGTGCCCCGAGCAATACAGAAATAAGAACATTGTGAATTTTGTACTAACAACATTTTACTCGCAGATGCACTTCTTTTCCAAGTCTTTCCACATGTTGGTACTCACCATCCCTAAGTCAATGCTGTGCAGATTTTATGATCATTTGCTTGGCTAACATGTTGACTTTAAACTCATTTCCATCCCATCTGTCTCCTCTCTGATATTTGGTGATTAAAAAAAAACACCTTTTATTGACCCATGAAAGTACATTTTTTAAAAAATGAGTAAAACTATCCCCTAACAACAAGGACAATTGCCAACCATTTGTGAGCAAAGCTTATATGTAAGAAATACATTTATCGTGGTTGTTTAACAGATCATGAAGGTAAAAATTATCAGAATGTCCACAAAATTTAAATATGGGGGTAATCGATTCATGGTAAACATCCAGATATGGTATTCAGCCGGTTCGGACCAGTTCATCTGAACTGGTACCTGAAATCACGGGTGGGCTCGCCTGCCCGCCCCAACTCTATGCCATCCCATTTAGTCACGTGAGGCTGGGCGCATGTGCGGAAGGCGCATGCACCAGCAAAGAGCATGTGCGGAAGGCTGGTTGCATGCGCACGCATTCACATTTGCGAACCGGTAGGGAAGGTAAATGAGTACTACCACCCTTGTGTACATCCCTGTAGAACTAGCAATACATAAAAAACATAAATTGTGGTTTCTTTTTTAAATTTATTTATAATTTTTTTTTATTAAATAAACATTAAAAACATTGGACACAGTGTGACCGTCCCGGTTTTGTCATTTCCATACATATTTTTAACATCATAACAGCAAATATAATGACTATTTATCATACATTGCTATTTTGATATTTAGGGTTTGTAGAATAGAATGTGTATAATATTATATATAAATGGGGACAAGGACATTATTAGTCATATTTCTATGCCGCCCACTCTCCGAGGACTCAGGGCGGCTTACACCAAAGACAGTATACTAAATAGCATATTGCCCCCAACAATCTGGGTCCTCATTTTACCCACCTCGGAAGGATGGAAGGCTGAGTCAACCTTGAGCCGGTGAGATTTGATCCACTGATCTACTGAACTAGCAGTCAGCTGAAGTAGCTGCAGTACTGCACTCTAACCACTGCGTCACCTCAGCTCTTCAAACATGAGTTGTGGTTTCTATGGAACCCATATCACGGGATAGTACTGGGTTTCCTATGGAATTTTCCTGTTCAGGTAGTCTATTTACTAAATCTGCACAACTATTAATCTTCTAATCTTCTCATCGCTCCCATCACCCATCTCCTCCCACTTTTGACTGTATGACTGTAACCTTGTTGCTGGTATCCTTACGATTTCTGTTGATATTGTTTCCTGATTGCTTATTTGTACCCTATGACTATCATTAAGTGTTGTACCTTATGATTCTTGATGAACGTATCTTTTCTTTTATGTACACTGAGAGCATATGCACCAAAGACAAATTCCTTGGGTGTCCAATCACACTTGGCCAATAAAAAATTCTATTCTATTCGACTTACAACAGCCCGTTTAGTGTCCTTTGAAGTTATAACAGCACTGAAAAATGTGACTTACGACTGTTTTTCACACTAATGACCATTGTAGCATCCCCATGGTCACATGATCAAAATTCAGACGCTTGGCAACTGACTTATATTTATGACGGTTGCAGTGTCCCGGGGGTTATGTGGTCACCTTTTGAGACCTTCTGACAAGCAAAGTCAATGAGGAAGCCAGATTCACTTAACATCCGGGTTACTAACTTAACAAGTGCAGTGATTCCCTTAACAACTGTGGCAAGAAAGGCCTCAGTGAACAACTGACTCACTTAGCAACATAAATTTTGGGCTCAATTGTGGTTGTAAGTCAAGGACTACAAGTATTTCCCTTCCAGGACAGCTGTGGGGAGAATATTAAATCAAGCTAAGGATAAGACTCTCCTGAACTTTACTCATAGATGACTGCAAAGTAATATTATCCTTCCAACATGCCCCCACATCCTATCAGAATTAATCCAGTCGGTTCTATCCAGTTTGGGAGATCACATCCAGTTTTTGACACTCTGCACATGCATGGAAGGCCGCCTGCTCTCACATTTGCAAACTGGTAGCGAAGGTAACGGAATAGAACCCCTGAACTAATCATTCCATTGCTACCATCATCCTGCTAGAATCAATGAAGTTTCTTGAATGAGAAGCGAAACATTTTCTTCTTCTTCCTCAAAGATTCTTCTTCCTCAAGAGGAAAAAAAGCCCAGTCCAGTTGCCTTTTGAAAAAGCATCTTTGAGACAACTATAACCTGGATGATTGGGAATCTCCACAGACACAGGTACACTTATTGTCTGCGTCTTTCCACATGGTGACACTCGCCATCCCCAAGAAAATGTTGTGCTGACTTCATGATCAGTCACTTGGCTAACATATTGGCTCGTTGGAAGGAAAATCCATCTGGTTCAGTTCCAAACTGAGAGAAAGGCACTGGAAATAAAAGGGAGGCTGGAGGCTGATTGGAAAGAAAGGCTCCATTTATTGATGAAGCATAACCACCAACCACATGTGATTCTGGGATGGCTGACAAAATGGAGTTTAGAGTGGGCGGGTTTTTATAACTTCTGGATTCCTATGGGGTCATGGCTGGCTCTATAGGCAAATCCTAGGTACTCGTCTGAGCTAATTTGTCAACCTTTGGCTTGTTGTTTATCTGAAGTTTCTGCCTGACCCAATCTTTCTGAATGGGTTACCAAATCTGCATTTCTAAAAGCTGGCATCCTCAGTTTCTGCTTGGGGCAGGGAAACTGGGGCTGGTTTCTGCCTCCCTTAGGTTCCCCCCCCCCTCCATTTCTCCTTTAGGGGAAATATTCTACTCTGCCTTTTTAATATCCCCAAAATATTTCATTCTTGGGGGCTGGCTTCCCACAAGCTTTAAAGCCATTTCCACCCCATTCTATCTGATCTTTGAAGTTGTAAAGCAATGCTTTCTGAAATTCCATAAAGAGAAGAATGGGCGCGGATAACAATGGGGAACAAACACGACTCTTGCTGATCCCCATTTTATGTGCACACCTCATTCTGCTTCCACTTGATTTCACTCTGGATTCCTGCTACAAAATGCATGGCTATTTTGAAGTAAGTGGATTGATCGGTTGCAAATATTCCTCACTGCAGCAATTGAATTCCCCTTTCTCTGCATGATTACTCTCAAATGAGCAGGAAGACCAGTCTCAGGTTCCATTCTCCACCATTATTGCTTCCTACACCTCCCTTCTCCCCCCACCATTGATGATATTTAAAACTAAGCTAAGTGCAATCATATCCCTTGTAGTGCATGGCTGTTAACATTCATATCCGTAATGCTTTTCCCCTTCTGGGGGTAAGCTGTGTTATGCAAATGACAGCAAAGGAGTAAGAAATAATAAGCAAGAGAAATTAACAGCAGGAGATAAGAGGAAAGGGAAGGGAATCTAAATGCAGAAAAGCTTAAAAGCCTTCTGTTCAGCATAATGGAGTGATCAGCAAGCCTTGTGAATTTAGAGTTTAGTGTTGCGTAGGGCAGGTACAAGGCAGGATTCTGTTTAAGAATTTATCAGAAAATGGACTAAGTAATATAGAGGCAAACTCCATTTTTTGGAAGCTTTTCCAGGGCTGGGCTGATTGAAACAAGATGAGAGAGGGGCGGGGGTGAAATCTACTTACCTTCCCAACCAGTTCGGAAGGGCATGCACTGCACAGACCCTCTGTGCATGCACAGCAGAGTGGTGGGTTGCCCCAGTTCGCACCAGTTCTATAGAACCGGTAGAAAAACCGTCGGGAGGCTCCGCCCACTGACCCTGATGTCATCAAAATGCTTCTGTACATGCGCAGAAGCTTCTGCACTTGTGCAAAAGAGCATGCACGCAAGAGCAAAATGAGCGCGCACGTGGCCCCATTGTGAACTGGTAGTAAAGGTAAGTAGAACCCACCCCGGTGCAGAGGGTAAAAAACTGGTTACTTCCTGGTTAAAACCAGGAAGTAATGATGACCGGGCTGGTGGATGGAACCTCATGCCGCCATCGCCACTGGTTCTCTGAACCACCAGCCGCCATCGCTATCGGTTTGGCCGAACCGGGCCGAACCGGGAGCATTTCACCCCTGGAGAGGGGGAAAGGTACCCAGCAGACAGTCTGTTCAGTGAGCAGGAAAATACCCATAGATCCACCATGATTGTCTCTTCTTTTGTTTCTTTTCAGAAAGCATGAATGGAAGTAGAGATGAACGGGCATTCAAGAATATAGGCTCCCAATGAATAGATTGATTGCAGAAAAGGTAATTAGGCTATTAGGAAAGAATTCCAGCAACTGCACATATGTTTCCATGAGATGGCCTGGTTGAAGTTTTATCAAATCACAGCACTTTTCTAAAGCTTTGCACAGCTGTAATGGGTTTAGAGAAAGGTAGCCTCGGTGAGATGATTGGATTTAAGGAGACAGAATGAGGGGGGAAAGCAATAATCATTTCTCTACTGAAATGCTGCAAGAGATCAATCCAAATAGCAGATGTGGAAATCAAGCTCTTAGTATCTAGTGAAACCATTTAGAAGTTTACAGTCTTATCTTGATCAGGGGTTGACCCTGTATAGCTTTTCCTTGCAGCATTCTCAGATTCTTTCTAATACAAGAAGCTTATTTTTAGAGTACTTATTGTCAATTCCCCCCCCTCTTTTTTAAAAAAAGAATTTTAACTAGTTTCCTCCAATCTTTACTTTACATCAGTCTCACTTCTTGACCGAACCTAACCATTAGGGCCAGTGGAGACCTGAGTCTAAAGAGCAAGTTGAAGCAGGAATCTTCAAAGCACCTTGGAAGAGAATTTAATAGATTTTCTATTGTTTCTGATGTCCTTACAGATACTATAATCTTTCATTCACTTTCACATATGAGAGTGTCAATACTGAGTGATATAACAGATCAGCTAGCAGGATATGAATACCTATCCACTGAGTTTTATTATTTACTTCAATCTCAGAGTGCTTTTTGATTCATTCTCTCATGGAAATCAAGTAAGAAATTGTTATCAAATCTATCAATAGTATCTATCAATTTCTTTTTAGAAAAATATCAAATAGGAATGATAAGAAATTATACTTGTCTAACTGATATTAGCACCATTCTCTATATTTCTCCATAACTTTCTATTTTGTAAAGCATCCTTGCTTTCACCACTTCCATACACTGAAAACATTATTATATTTTATAACATTATAAAACATCAAACATTATTTTATAAAATTCTTGCCTCTTTTGGAGCATTTTATTAATTTTCTCAGTCTCCCCTTTCCTCTCAACCCTTTCACATGCTCATTGTGCATAAATTTGCTTTGCAATTCAATTCTCATTGATTCTCTCTCCCCCCCTCCCTCCTTCCCTCCTTGCCCTCTCCCAGTGGTGTGTTTCTACCGGTTTGCACGAACCTGTAGCAATGATGGTGAGCTGAGAGCGAATTGGTTCTCTCCAAGTGTCAGCTGGGTCCTCCCGCCCATCCCTGCTTATACCTACCTATATTCATTCATTTTTAGCCCAGCTGATAGGCACAGCAGAGTGGATTGCTGTTCTGAAATGCATTGAGCTTGCGCGGAACGCAAGTTTGGTGTGCTTATGAGCGAAGCAAAGCGGTTGTTACACCGGTTGAAACCCACCACTGCCCTCTCCCCTCTTCCCTATGAAATGACTTTGGGTGGCTTTCTTAGCCCTTCAATATAACATGTCCAAAGCCTTAACTTTGCTCTGTTTTTGCTAACAAAATCTTTCAGGCAGAGCTGAGCTCAGCTCTTCTTGTAGCACTCTCATGATAGGTTCTAGGTAGACAATCTATCTAGTACATGCTCTTGAGTTCAATTGTATTTCAAAAGCCCACCTGATTGGGATAGATTTAAATCTCTAGACATTGACTGAATGAGTGCTAGATTTAGTGAGATCCTAGCTGTCCTTAAGGATGCGGAGTTGACAGAACGACCATGCAAAATCCCTTTTGAGCAGAAGCAGCTGAAAACTCCTAATGCACTCATTTGGGAGGGGAATCAGCAACAAACAGCTTGCAGAACCAAGCTGTCTTTCCCAGTTGAAATAAATCACAGCCCCATGCCTTAAAAGACAAAACAGATCAGTCTACCACTTTCCCAAAAGATCATTTAGCATCTGTTTCAAAACAGGTCTAGCACAATTGTGGAGGTGCAGTAAATCTATAAAAATTAATACTAAAACAACCAGAGCACCACTTGAACACCATTGGCATTGACAATTTACCATCAGTCAATTGCAAGAAGCAGAGTTACTCAGAACAGCTCACATTCTGGGATGATCCCCCTAACACAGGGGTGTCAAACTCAAGGCCCGCGGGGTACTTATATCTGGCCCATGGGGCCATCTTGGAAACAATGAAGGACTGGACCGCTAGGTCCCTCCCAGTGAAAACAGAGCTGGCAGTGGGCAGCAGGAGGCCTTCGTGGCCTAAAACGGAGCTCAGGAGCCACTGGCAGAGTGCTTGGGCCACCACAGGTGTCCCAGACATGAGTGATGTCAAACACAACCCTGATGTGGCTCTCAGTGAAATCAAGTTTGACACCCTTGCTCTAACACTATCCAGCATCTACATCTGCTTTTCCCAGGTCCCTTGGCAAGGACTCAATAGGTGGACAAAAATGATATATTGGTAGGAGCAAAATGTTGGGTTTTTCTAGCTATCCAAGCCACACTAACTATACAAGGTAGTGCTCAATGGTTGGAGATGAGGGACCATGCTTAAAGCATCCTTTAGTGACCCAAAGAAGCTGGCCAGATCTAATATATGCTGGAAGAAGAAACACTACCTTAAAACCTTAACAGCTACCTACAAACTTTAAGCTATTTCCACAGTGGGTTGAAGATGCACTAGTAGAGACATCATTTTCTACAGTTTTCTAAAAATGGTTATTGAGACATCTTCTCACTACAGGTAGCTGGATGTGAGGATCAGCTCTGAGACTTGGTGCTAGGCAGTTTGGGGGTGATTCTGATGTGCTTTTCTCAACCTTGCTATCAGGATTAATGTCATATGCAGAATTTAGTACTCCTGCTATTTTCAGTCCTCTCTACCAAAACCAAAGCATATGCAGACATTTCTATTTTTTCCATGACAGTTTATGAACAATTTTTTTAAAAAAAATCAAATCTTGAAGTTACTCAAATCAAATTGATTAGCTCTTAAATTGCAAACATATCACAACTGCTCTCTTCAATCTCTCATCTGAATCCAAACAAGGCAGATTTGCACAGTCCTAGAGATCTTGTTTATACAGTCCCTAGTATATCATAAAAGCTGGTCCTGGGTTCAAGAACTGATTTCTACCAGGAATCCCCAGAAAGACTCTTTCAACTTCTAAATAATTTATTGTAGCTAAGAATGCTGCCAAGGGAGCCAGCTTGGTTTAATACTTAAATCATCAGCCTAGAAATTGGGAGATGGTGAGTTTTTAGTTCCACCTTGATGGTATTGGTTTGGAACTTTATTGTTTGAGAGAACTCCTAGGAAGATCATGGACAGCCAAGAAAACAAACCAATAAATCACCAAACAACTCAACATGGAATTCTCCCTCAAGGCATAAATGACCAATGAGCCATTGGAAAATCTAAGGAATAGATTGTCATAGAGAAAATCTATCTATGCGGTTGCTAGGAGTAAAAATGACTTGGTAGCACATAATCAATTGTAAACTTTTTATAACTTTTGCTTGCATCATTAAGAACTACTGTAGAGGAAAGGACAGAATAATACAGTAGTAATTTTAAGCAACACTAAGCTATCGATCTTAATGGGAATGAATCTCTGTCCTGCACAATGACTTGTCAGAGTTAGCAATCCTCTTCTTACACAATAGTCAAAGTAATCTTCTTAAAAGTACAGGACATTACTGAAGCCTATTATTGTATATACTAAATAAAGCCAACTGTCTTCCTCCTTTGATAAAGATGTTTACAGTAAAACTGTCACTGTACACAATATTAATTGCCCTTTAGGATATCTAGATCTTTGAAAGAACTACATTTTGGGCTTTTCTAAGTTATTTTATCTAATTGGGATTTGTTAGCTTGTTTTGACATAAACTGTTTCAACTCCTACCCTCAAAATGATGCTATAAAGCTTTGCACACCAGAACAACTAGACACAAGAACAGTTTTTTCCCGAATGCCATCACTCTGCTAAACAAATAATTCCCTCAACACTGTCAAACTAGTTACTAAGTCTGCATTACTATTAATCTTCTCATCGTTCTTATCACCCATCGCCTCCCACTTATGACTTGTTGCTAGTATCCTTAAGTTTTATATTGACTGTTTCCCTATAACTATCATTAAGTGTTGTATCTTATGATTCTTGATGAATGTATCTTTTTTCATGTACTCTGAGAGCGTATGCACCAAGACAAATTCCTTGTGTGTCCAATCACACTTGGCCAATAAAGAATTCTATTCTATTCTATTCTATTCTATTCTATTCTATTCTATTCTATTCTATTCTATTCTATTCTATTCTATTCTATTCTATTCTATTCTACTCTACTCTACTCTACTCTACTCTACTCTACTCTACTCTACTCTACTCTACTCTATTATATTCTATTCTACGCTATGCTATGCTATGCTACGCTACGCTATTCTAATTGAATGTGTGATCATTGCTGTTCTGAGTTTTAATCTGGAACATTTGTAGAGAGTAGGATCTTGCAAATGAGTAACAGTTTTGCTTTGCTTGTCCTGTGTAACTTAAAATATTCTATGAAACAATCTTCCATTGATCATGTATCTTGAAAATGGGCTGCAGCCCAATGGTTATACTGGCAGGAAATTCTGGACATTATAATCACTATATATCTAGAGAAATTTGGGAAGCCAATTTTGAAAATGGCTTGCAACTCTTTTTTTTAATTTCCTCCTATTTTTTCTCTGCATGTAAGCCTGGTTCCAAATGTAAACATAATTTCACCGCTAAACCTTTTAAATTAAATAAAAGAAATGGCCACAGCTTGCCCACAAACCACAGATTGTCTCCTATGTCTGTCTGATGGACTGCCACAAAGTGAGTGGGCTGAGAAGGAATGCCTGGCCAAAAGTGACTCAGTGAGTTTCTGTGACTGAGGGTGGACTAGAAATTGAATCACCCTGCTCCTAGTCCAGTGTTTTAAGCACTGCACAATACTACGTCTTCTCAAAACATGCAAAATTTTATTTGTAATTATTTTTAGTTATTAACAATCAAAACGAGGCAAGTCTTTAAATGAAAGCTGAAAGAGAACTTTGTTTTTCAGAGGTGATTTTAGTAAAGGAGGAACTTAAAGGTAGATGAAAGTAGATGAAAGCAGAGGTGAAATTCAGCAGGTTCTGACAGGTTCTGGAGAACCGGTAGCGGAAATTTTGAGTAGTTCGGAGAACCAGCAAATGCCACCTCTGGCTGGCCCCAGAGTTTCGAGTTTCGAGTTTATTTGATTTATATACCGCCCTACTCCCGAAGGACTCAGGGCAGTGCACAGCCATAAATAAAACATATAAATACAACATTTAAAACACACTAAAATCCAATTAAATAATTTGGCCGTAGATAATTTTAAAACCCCAATCATTTAAAACAGATTAAAATTTATATTATTATTTAAAAGAGGAGAATTAGGCCAGGCCAGCCTGGTGAAATAAAAAGGTCTTAAGAGCGTGGTGGAAGGTGCGTAGGTCCGGGATCCTCCGTATCTCCGGGGGGAGCTCATTCCAGATAGTAGGTACCCCCACAGAGAAGGCTCTCCCCCTGGGGGCCGCCAGTCGACATTGTTTGGCCGACGGCACCCGGAGGAGCCCCTCTCTATGAGAGCGTACCGGCTGGTGGGAGGCCACTGGTGGCGGTAGGCGGTCTCGTAAATAACCAGGTCCTAAGCCATGGAGCGCTCTAAAGGTGGTAACCAAAACCTTGAAGTACACCCGGAAGACCACCAGGAGCCAGTGCAGCTTGCGCAGAAGAAGTGTCACATGGGAGCGCCATGTTGCTCCCATAACCACCCGCGTGGCTGCACTCTGCACCAGTTGGAGCCTCCAAGTGCTCCTCAAGGGGAGCCCCATGTAGAGAGCATTACAGTAGTCCAGGCGGGAAGTGACGAGGGCATGAGTGACCGTGTGTAAGGAGTCCCGATCCAGAAAGGGATGCAACTGGCGGATCAGGCGAACCTGATAAAAAATCCCCCTGATCACGGCCGTCAAGTGCTCTTCTAAAGACAGCCATGAATCCAGGAGGACGCCCAAGTTGCGAGCCCTCTCTGTGGGGGCCAGTGATTCGCCTCCAATAGTCAGTGATGGCACCAACTGACTATATCGGGATGTCAGAAACCACAGCCACTCAGTCTTGGATGGGTTGAGTCTGAGCCTGTTACTCCCCATCCAGATCCGTACGGACTCCAGGCACCGAGACATCACTTCAAGGGCATCGTTGGGGTGGTCCGGGGTGGAGATGTACAACTGAGTATCATCAGCATACTGATGATACTTAACCCCAAACCACGAATGTTCTCACCCAGAGGCTTTACATAAATGTTGAACAGAAGGGACAAGAGGACCGAGCCTGGTGGTACCCCACAAATGAGGTGCCTCAGGGTCGACCTCTGCCCCCCTGCCAACACAGACTGCCACCAGTTGGAAAGAAAGGAGGAGAACCACCGCAACACGGTGCCTCCCAACCCTAACTCTTCCAACTGGTGCAGCATGATACCATGGTCGATGGTATCAAAAGCCGCTGAGAGATCTAATAGGACCAGGGCAGAGGAACAACCTCTGTCCCGAGCCCTCCAGAGATCATCTACCAATGCCACCAATGCCATTTCCGTGCTGTACCCAGGCCTGAAACCCAACTGGAATGGATCCAGATATACTGTTTCATCCAGGTACTGGGGGAGCTGTCGCGCAACCACACTCTCGACAACCTTTGCCACAAAGTGAAGGTTGGAGACCGGACGGTAATTAAACAACACTGCCGGGTCCAGGGAAGGCTTCTTGAGGAGTGGGGAGGGAATGGGGATTTTGCAATATCCTTCCCCTGGAGTGGGGTGGGAATGGGGATTTTGCAGTATCCTTTCTCTGCCACGCCCACCAAGCCATGCCCTCAGAACCGGTAGTAAAAAAATTTGGATTTCACCACTGGATGAGAAATTCCAGACTCAGAGGTCTTAATTGTTTTAGACCAGTGTTTCTTTTAATCTTGGCAACTTTAAGATGTCTGAACTTCAACTTACAAAATTCCCAGGCTGTTGACTCATCGTAAAATCTAGATTTTTAAATCTATTTTTTTTTTCTGGAAGCTGAATGGCAAATAGGCTTTAAAAACTAACATGCAAAGTAAAAAAAAAAAGAGCAAATAGTTACTTTCTTAGTAAAGAAAGAAAATTGAGTATGCTTGTGGAGTCGGAGGAAAACGGAACCCCGCAGATCAATTATATTGTACATGGCAGCAGTCCCCAATCTTCCCAGATTGGTAGACCAGTGAGAAAGAGGGGGGATGCTTCCATGTGAGCAGCAGGTGCACGCAAGCAGCTCCATTTATGCAAGTGGAGGGCACACATGCCCGCCGTTCACACAAATGGAGCTTCACACCCATGCCACTTGCACGGCCCAGCTCCAAATGGGCCAAGGCCTGGTACTGGGCCACGGCCCAGGAGTTGGAGAACCCTGGTACTTGGGGATCCCATAGATAATTACATGAAACAAGAAGTGATCCCACAGTGGCGCAGTGGTTAGAATGCAGTACTGCAGGCTACTTCTGCTGATCACCAGCTGCCAGCAGTTTGGCAGTCTGGCTCAAAGTTGACTCAACCTTCCACCCTTCCAAGGTTGGTAAAATGAAGACCCAGATTGTTGGGGATAATATGCTGACTCTGTAAACTGCTTAGAGAGGGCTGTAAAGCACTGTGAAGTGGTACATAAGTCTAAGTGCTATTGCTTTTATAGGGTCTATAGCTAAATTACAATATGAAATAATAAACATGGAGGAATGGGATAAGAGGTAGGAACAAAGTCAGAAAACCCACTTAAATTCCACCTGAGATCAAAATTGTGGGAGGGGTTCCACGTAACATCAAATTTGGGGATTTTCCCCCTCACCTAAGATCAAAACTGAGGTTAGGACAGGGGTGAAATGCTCTCACTTCAGACCGGATCGCCTGATCCGGTAGCGATGGCGGTGGGTGGTTTGGAGAACCGGTAGCAAAAATCCCTGCCCCCTCCCATGCCCAGCTGAGCCGCGTGATCATCAGAGACTTTTTTTTTTTACTTTTAAAAGCATTTTTTCTACAACCTCTTTGGCCAAAAAAAATGCTTTTAAAAGTAAAAAAAAAGCCTCTGATGATCACGCAGCTTAGCTGGGATCGTCAGAGCCTTTTAAAAGCATTTTTTCTACAACCTCTTGAGGTTGTAGAAAAAATGCTTTTAAAAGTAAAAAAAAAAAGAGTTGGCCACGCCCACCCAGTCACATTACACACACACACACACACACACACACACACACACACACACACACCCACACACCAAGCCACGCCCACAGGACCAGTAGTAACAAATTTTACATTTCACTACTGGGTTAGGAATATGTTTGTTGTTCTTGCAAGCCCATACTTGAAAGCAACTGTAAAAGGTAACGGTTTCCTCACACATATGTGCTAGTCTTTCCCGACTTTAGGACACGGTGGTTCAGTGAGAGCAGTATATTTGGAGTTTTAAAATAAAATGGAATCCATGCAGAGTACTGAGCCAGAAAAGTTTTTTAAATAGCTCATGAAAAGAAAAAGCATTCAGAAGTTAATAGCTTTTGGCCACTGAAAAACATCGCTGTAGTCCCTAAACTAAGATTATATTTGTCTGTTGAAAACTCTGAACCTCCTAAAACCTCTGCAGTCTGTTCTGAATAATACAGTTCCCATTTATGCTTCAAGTGGGCAACACATTTCCCAAGCATATGCAAGCTCCTTGAAAAAGAAAATAAAAAAATTACAGCCAAGCTGCATCTCCTGTAAGAAATTGTTTGATAGGTATTGTGTAAAACATCTTGGAACCCAGGTGCCACGAAGAGTATAAATATAGTTTAAGCATTTTAAAATTAAAGTTGCCAGCTGAATTTTCCCCAAAGCTAAGTCTGAGATGAATTTCCAAAGCTTTACTTAGGCAAAAGTATTTGTAGGCATACTGTACTGAAAACAGCAGAAAGAATTTCAATTAACAGGAGAAACACCACTCTAGAAACAGAAGAAAAAGACAAGTTGAAATGAACAGTATCAGGCAATCAATGTTGCAGTATCTTGTGAGTGTTATTATTCTGGGAAAACCAGAATGGAAGTTCAACCATAGAAGCTCATTTGGGTGTCTTTGAGCCGATCCTCTTTCTCAGCTCAACTTGTCTTACAGGATCATTATGAGGATAAAACGATGGATGATGACATTTTGAGCTCCCATAAGGAAATGTGGGATATAAAAGTAGTAAACGCTTGAAATGCTTAGATTTCTGACCCTCTGCCAGCCTATACAAGAATCCAAAAGACCTATAAGAGTCTACCATCACTGTAACTAATGGGGTTACTGTTAATGGTGGTTGCTTGATGTAGGACATAATGAGTCTTGAACTGTACCCGTATTTCTCAACCTTAGCAACTTTAAGATATATAGATTCTGTAGTCCTGCAAATAATAACTTAAGTTAATAATAACTTAAGTTAATAAGTTAACGCAGTTAACTTGTAACTGGGATACAAGTTAGCCCAGGCCTGCTCAAAGTCTTAAGGAAGATGGAGCTCCTTCATATTTACTATACATTATTTATTTATTTATTTACTTTCTCCCCCCCTCTCTCCTATCTCTTGTCTGTCTGTCTGTCCGTCTGTCCGTCTATCCGTCTATCCGTCTATCCGTCTATCCGTCTATCCATCTATCCGTCTATCCGTCTATCCATTTACCTACTTTCTTTCTTTCTTTCTTTCTATCTATCTATCTATCTATCTATCTATCTATCTATCTATCTATCATTTATGTTATATGGCTGCCTACTCTCTCACAGCAACTTTAGGCAACTTACAGGCAATAAAAACATTGTAGAAAATAAAAATTAAAAAACCAGTACCCTGAAAGACAATATAGAGTCAAATAAGCCATTTGACAGGCTCCATCCCACTCTGGGTTCCCCAGTCCCACTGGCAAAACCAAGTCTTCAGGGCTTTACAAAAGAGTGTCAAAGTGTGTGTATGTGGGGGGGGGGGGAGTCTAATTTCTGAAGGAATGATATTTCCAAGGGAGGGAGTCACCACAGAGAAGGCCCTTCTTCAGGGTCCTGCCAGATTTACCTCCTTAGGGGATGGGACTCACAAGATTCTTTGCCTCCCAACTGTAGTGGGTCATGTGGATGTGACTGGCAAGGGACCACTTTTAGAGATTTTTAACTTTAAATTTTAATGATAACTTGTGGTTGAAACAAATTGGCTATTCACATAGCAAATTTAAATCCTTTCCTGTAGGGTAGAATGTCTAATCAACATTATCGGCCTTGGATCTCATAGAAAGAATTTTGGAAACAACTTTTTCCCCTACTTTTATTCTTCACTTACATTAATATTGTGGATAATCCCATCCTTGTTTATTGCATTTTTAAGAGCAAATCTCCATTTGGTTGAGTTTAGGGATTGCATTGGATTTTATTCACTGACCAAAGGTTTGCTGTTCCCTTCTCTTATTATCAGCAGTTCAAATCACCATGTGCTCCCTGCATTGCACTATTTTTTTTTTATCAAGACCCTGCTTGGCTTCCTCAAATGACTCTGTACTTCACCGCCTCACACAATCTATGTAGAAATTGCTACAAAGCATTTTAGCAGATTATAAAATCTCTCTCCAACCCCTATATTTGTCCCCATTCTCAAATATATTACATACCTCATATATCCATGGTGATTGTTTGTTTCCAGCTGCCATCTATATTTAATTTGTCTTATATTATAACTGTTTTAAACTGTTTTATGATTGTTTGTAGCCCAGAGTCACTTGCTTGAAATCGGCAGCTATAGAAAGTAAGTAAATCCATCCATCCATACAATGCACAAGTCTATTGGCAATAGTCTTCTTACTAATCTATGGACCATAATATACTTTCTATAGTCTCTGAAGTTTGAGCTTTTTTTCTGGTGTGAGCTAAAAACATAGACCCTTCAGCTATTCCTTTTATTACCTCCAGTTGATGCTCTTTTTCCTATTGGTCCAAATCAGAATCAACTCACCCCAATTACTATTAAATAAATAGGCCCAGAAAATGTTTCTTTTCCATTTTTTTATTCCAAGGTGAACTTCTATTTAAGTCTGTTTCTGCCAAGTTTTTTTTTTAAAGAGGGCAATGATAGAACATGGTTGGAATGTCCTTCTCCCCCAAAACTTTTATCGTTCTTCTCTCCTCTTTGCCATGAAGCATCCTTTTTGAATTGCATTGCAATTTTGTTTTGTTTTTTGCTAAATGCTCTGTATTAAAAATACAGGTTTTCATCGGTTTCAAGAGTAAAACGCCAGTAAAATCTCTCTTGTGTTATTGAAGTTGATTTAAAACCCAGCCCTGGGTATGACTAGCTCAAATTATTCATCCCCAAGCCCCCCATAAGAAATACCTTCGATTTGTCAACAACAAATTCCTTGGCTCAATTGTTTTCTGTGAATAATTTAGGTGAGAAGTTAGCATTCACCCTGAGTGAACCACGCACCTATTTGGATTTTTATGAAAGCATTTGTCATTGGGTAATTGTTTGACTTATAGTTTATGCAAACACATTTCAGCCTCCAGGCTCTTTTCTTCCAAACAGCGTGCACATTGCTAATTTGCTATTCATCGTCCATTATTTATAGCATGGGACCAGAGATGGAGTGGGGAATTCACCAGGTATCATTTCTGTTTCTGGATGGCCAACGATGCAAATAATAACAACTTTTGAATGGTAAAGAGTGAAGAGCAATGAAGTGTGTGTGTGTGTGTGTGTGAGAGAGAGAGAGACAGAGAGAGAGGGGACCCTTTCTGAAGTCTGTGTGAATAAAGGGAATTGTGTGAAATAGCAAGGTCAGGGTGTGATAGCGGTGTGAGCACAGTTAAAGACAGTCAAATAATTTCAAGCAGCAATCCATGTAGTTAGAATTAGCTTGCGGCTTTATTCATATAAGAATTTATTATTCATTACACTGTGGAAATTTTGAATGGAGTTCAAGGAACTTTTGGTACCAAGGCCATGATTCGAAATCTCTAGGGAAATGGGAGAAGGCAGGACTGCACTGTTTCAGCTGGGGTTGATTAGTTGCTGGGTACCAAGAACGGAATGGATTTTGTTAGGAATCTCTTTTTGCATACTTTCATTCATGTTTCACATTGCACCCTTCGGTGAAGGAGGAGATCCTGGAGGACCAACTGCTTCAAGTAAATCCTATCCAGTGGTGAGATTCAGCCAGTTTGGGCCAGTTCAGGTGAACTGGTTGTTAAATTTCTGGCTGGCAATGCCCCGCCCTGCCCCTTTCAGGAGTCCTCATGTGCCCTATTTTGGCTCCCAGGTAAGTGCAGGGAGGCCTACTAGGCCAAAACAGGGCACTGGGGGGGGGGGGGGTGCAGCGCTGCTCCTCCATGACCCGTTTTTGCTCCCAGAAGGCTGCAGGAAGGCCTACTAGGCCCAAACCAGGCCGGGGAGGGGGTTGCTCTCGGGGGGGGGGGTGCAGGAGACCAAGTGCTGCCTTTCACACACCCTGGCCATGCCCAATGTGGCCATGCCCACCCAGCCAGTCATTAGGGCAGAGAACCGGTTATTAAATTATTTGAATCCCACCATTGATCCTATCCATCCTGTCTGTGCATCCTATAAAATAATGATGAAGTTTCCTCCCCTATAAAGATTTTAAGGGGGAAGTGGGAAATATTTTTTTCCCAATAGCAGCACCCACCCTTTGAACAGTCTTCCACTAGAAATCTGGTTGTTCCTGAGCCAGGAAAGCTATGATAATGGAACTATTCAGAAGAGTGAAAGCATGGAGAGCGGATGGTTGGAAACCTAATATTATTGACTTCAATGCAAATGTTGAATTTGTAATTGTGTTTTGTTATGAGTTTTCTTGGTTATGTTATATTCATTTATTCTCCAGTGGATTTTTTCCCTTTTACTGAATCCAGTCCTTGTGGAGTGTGGCACTATAAAAATACAATAAACAAATTATCAGAAAATATAACAGTCCCTTTGAAGAGAGTTCAGATTATTCCTTTTTTCAATGACTATTTTCAGGCAAGTCTGGATCCTCCTAGTCTGACAGCTTTTAGATTTCCACTATCTATACTTTGAAAGTTCATACAGTCAAGGCTATGGTTTTCCCAGTTGCAATGTATGGCTGTGAAAGTTGGACCATAAAGAAGGCTGAGCACCAAAGAGCTGAGGTCTTTGAACTATGGTGCTGGAAAAGACTCCGTGAGTCCCTTGGACTGCAAGGCAATCAAACCAGTCAATCCTAGAGGAGATCATCCCTGAGTGCTCTTTAGAAGGCCAGATCCTGAAGATGAAGCTCAAATACTTTGGCCACCTAATGAGAAGGAAGGACTCACTGGAGGAGAGCCTAATGGTGGGAAAGATTGAGGGCAAAAGAAGAACGGGACGACAGAGAATATGGTGGCTGGATAGAGTCACTGAAGCAGTGGGTGAGAACTTAAATGGACTCCGGGGGATGGTAAAGGACAGGAAGGCCTGGAGAAATGTTGTCCATTGGGTCGTGATGGGTCGGACACAACTTTTCAACTAACAACAACAATATGTTTGTTGAGGGCATGATGGCTTAGTGGTTAAAGACACCAAGCTTGTCAGCTGGAAAGTTGACAGCCCAGGTTTGAGACTCAAGCAACATGCAGTGGGATGATCTCCCGTTACTTACCTGAGCTCCTGCAAACCTAGCCGTTTGAAAGCATACAAATGCAAGTAGATAAATAGGTACTATTTTGGTGGAAAGGTAATAGCATTTTATGTATAGTCATGCTGGTTACATGACCATGGAAGTATCTTCAGACAATGCTGGTTCCCTTGGCTAAGAAATGGAGATGAGTACCTTCCCCTAGAGTTGGACAAGCCTGGACAGTGAAAACTTTATCAGAGTTTGTTGCAAAATCAAATCCAGAAAGCACACACAGGCAGACTGATTCAAGCAGGATTCATTAAATAAGAATTCTTTATATACAAGAATATATATACAATACCAACAGTAGATTCTTCAATGTGGTAGAAGTTACAGGCAGAACACAAGGCAGGAGAGGACAGTTAGTTTCATTTCAGCAGAGCAGATAAGTTCAGACTGCTGAGTTTCAGTTTCAATTCTCTACACAGACTCAGAAGCTGTAGACTAAATCACGCCTTGGCTCCAGTCTGTCTCAGCTCCCAATTGGCTGATTTAGTTGCTATGCCTATTCATTGGCAGACCTTGTTACCATGTCTCTGCCAGTTCATGAATAATTTGAAAAACTTTTCCTTTACCTTTATATCTTTTAAGATTATCTTCTGTTTTAATTTCTTAGGGTTCAAACATTTTGAGGATTCTATATTTACAATAGCCTATGCTAATGGATTTCCAGAAACCAGGAGCACAACTCAGGTGACCCTGAGGACACAGATAAACCTCCATGTGCCTCAATGACCTTCTAAAACAGTGGTGTCAAACTGGCGGCCCGCAGGCCGGATGCGTCACACACAGGCCATGCCCACACACAGGCCATACCCATCCTAGCTCTGCAAAGGGGGGAAAACATTGCGATATGTCATGTGATAGCAACGTGATGCCACGAGTTTGACACTCGTGCTCTAAAAAGCTGTCTGCAAGGAATATAAATCCTTCCATTCTCCACTATCCTGTCAGAGCTGAAGAAGCTTCTTGGATGAGAAGCAAAATGTCTTCAAAAGAAAAAACAAGAAACTCCCGTTGCCTCCTAAAAAAAGCATCTTTGGGACAACCGTGAGCTGGATGACTGAGAATCTCTACTGACTTTCAGCCTATGCTAAGCCATTATTGTGTAGGTGAGAAGCTGGTCAGGGGAATATTTAAATTAGTGCAAGGAGGCACCCTACCCTCTTAATATATAAGTTATGCTTCCAACGAAACAACTTATCCTAAAGATAGATCATATATGCAATCCTGGGCTTTATTGCAATTGTGAATAGAATACTGAAATGTTAGATTAGGACTATACAGGAGGACTTCTTCAAAGGATATTGGCTCATTTAAAATATTTATTCTGTGTTTGTTCTGAAAGAGATAAAGAATGGAGAATGGATTAATTACTTCTCAGCATCAAGCAAGTTTTTGTGGAGAAAGAGGAAAATGAACTAAAAAGTGACAAGCAATTGTATAAGTTTTGAAGGAAATTTGGTTTAAGTTTAAAGGCTCTTTAACAAGGAAAAAAATGAGTCTCAGTACACTGAAGCAATTGGCAATGGATTAAGAGGATGCCAACCGTTACTAGATTTCTGAACAGATGAATAAAATGACATCTCCAGATGCTACTGAAACTAACCCTGATCTCAGCAGTATTGGAGGTTAAAGAAGACTTAAGGACAAATGTGTCATTCAAAGATCCATTAGGAGTGATTAGAATAGCCCATGCATGCAAATAACATTTCTATCCAATTCAAGTGATAAAGCCCAATGGGTAGGAAATTTACTTCACTTCTACAGCTGGCAAAAGAAATCATTGCTGCAGAAAATAATAGGAACATATGAAGTCCATAGCATGTATTCTTCATCAAAGTATCACAATATGTAGGGACTTAAACTTTCACTGCCAACAATTTTGATCAACCCCTCTTGTTTGCTTGACCACTGACACTGTTTTCATGTGACACCTATTTGAAGTATACTATACACATCATATATGTATATACGATACACATTTGGAAATGTTTGAAAGAGGAATTTAGAAAAACCAATATGATTTGGAACAGTGGGCAACCAAATTTTCTTGCAGCAAATTTAACCAGACCAAATCTTGAATTAATCACAGGTCCTCACTTAATCAGAAAGATCCACTTTAGAATACAACAAGATATCAAAACATGGGCTAAGGTGGCTAGTTTCTGGCTAGTTTTGAAATTGGTAGTCATCTTCCTTATTTCAAAAATAGGATTAGATCATTTTGAAGAATACTGGTTTAATCATGATTTATATGAAAGAAAGATTGAAGGTGTTCCATAAATGAGTTAAAATGTTTGTTTTTATTAATTTATTAAGTCTAACTTTGATAATATGATCACAAAACCCCGAGTCCTTACAAATGCTTGTTATAGGGAACACAATAACAACTCACCTCGTGCAAGTTAAATGCAGCCAATAGGACTTAATATTATTTCTTTGTTATAATTAATGTTTTGCAGATAAGTGGGCAATCAGCCAGGTAAAGCATAAAGGTAATTAAAATTCAGCAAAATCATCTTGATGTGGCAAAGGACATAAACATTCTCTGCAGGTAATTTTAGCTGTGAAGTATCTGCTGACATAAATTCCTGAAGTTTATAGATATTCCCTTAAATGCCAAGGATAAGACTTGGCAATTAATTCAGAGATAACAATCTGATGTTTATCTCCTTAGTAAATTAAAGAACCCTGGTGTGAGTTATGCACTTTCCTTTTGCATTGCCAAATGATATTATCAAATGCCAGTTGATTAAAAAAAATGCTTTGCACTCTAGATATGGAGCAAAAACTTCTTTAGAGAAATCTCACTCAAAGAAGATGACCATACCTCAGGTTGAGCAGCATCTTGAAGTTTCACAAAGACCAAAGTGAAGCCCAAAGAGCGGTCAAAGAGAGCTACTTAAGTCTGCACATCACAATGAAGAACTCAGACCCTTTCCAGCTCCTGTGTCAAATGCTGAGACAAAAAGAACTTACTTAAAAGAAAATTAGAGATGGAGATAAGGACTGTCTCATTGGGAGTGGTGCGGTGGCCTAGAGGTGGAGCTCTTGCTTCATAATCGGGAGGCTGTGAGTTCAATCCTAGGTAGAGGCAGATATTTCTCTCTCTGGGTACAATGAGATCTGCTGAACAAATCTCCGCATTGGTGTCAGGAAGGGCATCTGGCTAGTAAACACTCTGCTAGCTCCATTCAGTTGCCCAGACTCCACCCCACAAGGAATTATAGAGTCGTTAAATGAAGATGATGATAAGGACCATCTGATGAAAGTGCGAGTGAATGATAGAAAGTCAAATAGGGTGTTGCAAGGGAATTTAGTGAGGGATCTTCCAACTCCAGAAATTACCCATCAAGGTGAGGAAGTCAAGGCTCCAAAGTCTGCTAAAATAAAATCAACCAGTGCTAAAGAAGCACACTTCCTGTATGATAAAATACTATATAATATTTGGGGTTCTGAGGAGATCATGATTGTAAAATCATCACTACATTTCCCAACAAGATAAAGAATAAACTACAGTGTTTAATCTGCTTATTTCAATAAGACATCACCTATCTAACATCTTCACCATTTCTGATCTTAATTAAGTCCCTTTTTTAAAAACCCTAGAATGTGTCTATATTCTTTTGAAAAGGTTTTTATCTGGCCATCTTTTTTTCTTTCTTCCCTTTGTGTAGCAAAAAGAAAACAGACCATTCTCTCTCTCTCTCTTTTTTTTTTTATGACAGAAGAGCTATATGGTAGTTGATCTTCTCCAGAATGGTGGAATGTAGTCTGGAGTCCCAGAAGTTCCTCTTTCCCAGAAGGCAAAGAGGCAGAGGACCTTGGAAAGATTGGTAGGGAGGATGAGGGTTAAGATGGCCCCTCCTAGCAGTTCATGGTTATGCACAGGGATGCTATTCAGCAGGTTCTGACAGGTTCTGGAGAACTGGTAGTGGAAATTTTGACTAGTTCGGAGAACCGCCAAATACCACCTCTGGCTGGCCCCAGAGTGGGGTGGGAACGGAGATTTTGCAATATCCTTTCCCCAGGAGTGGGGAGGGAATGGGGATTTTGCAGTATCCTTTCCCTGGAGTGGGGTGGAAATGGAGATTTTGCAGTATCTTTCCCCTGCTACGCCCGCCAAGCCACGCCCACAGAACCAGTAGTAAAAAAAAATTGGACCACCACTGGTTATGCGGATATGAATCTGGTATGATTGATATCAGGCACCAAAAATAAGATATGAAATTACTTCTGAGCTTTATTATTGTTCACCTATAGACAGGACTTTGCCAGACTAAAGCAACTATCTGCCTAATTATAGATATACTCTATGAACTGCTAGAGATGAGCCATCCTTAGCCCTCTTCCTCTTTGTTTATCAAAGTTCTTCTGTCCCTTTACCTTCTAGAAAGCACCCCCTCCCTCCTCTCGCTTCAGTCCTCTACATCCAAAAGGATTAACCTGCAGTTCTTGGAATTTTTCAGTCTTCATCTATGTCCAATTTGTGTATTTCTAAATATAAACCGTTTTTTAAAAAAGACATTCAATTTTTTTCAATTGTTACTCCTTCAGAAGAACTCAAACACAGATAGCTATGTATTTAAAATTGTTTAGTGCTTGGGAAATCATTTGACAATGTCAGTCATTTTGTGACTTTCCAGCTTTGAAATCACATCACAATCCTGTTCTTTTAATAATTATGAACACATTATCACTTCATGCAGCTTTAAGAGTGAAACTATTTGGGTTTCTTAAGCTACAGTTTGATACCTGCTTACTTAGCAGTAAGTTGATTAAATTCATTGGAACTTATTTGAGAGTAGGCTTATGTTTTAACATTTGCCTATTAAACAATAATCATCTTGTCTAGAAAATTATCCACAATGTTTGCATTCCATACCGATCCTTTCATGCAAAAGCATAATCTTCTTTGGTTTGGTTTGAATCTTATCACAGACGAAATTATATTTGTGGCTGTCACTAAACTATATTAAAATTATTCTAAACAAAACATAGTTCCATAACCTCAATGTAAAAAAAATAAAAATCTGACCCTGCTACTGAGTTATTAGCTGTCATTTGGAAAACAAACTAATTACGGTAGAAAAATAATTTCAGGTCCATTTTGACCTTGTCTCTCAAAATGATAATTTATGTACAGAACAGTTTATGAAGCGATTGTATAAAAACTGTCAATTACATTCTCTCTCTCTCTTTCTCATTCTCTTTCTTTCTCTCTCTCTTTCTCTCTCTCATTCTCTATCTCTTTCTGTCTCTGTCTCTCTCTCATTCTCTCTCTCATTCTCTCTCTCTCTCATTCTCTCATTCTCTCCCTCCCTCCCTTCCCCCCCTCTCTGTCTCTCTCTCTTGCTCTATCCACTCCACCTTGTATTTCTGTACAGTAAAGCATATCTGCTAAAGATAAACCTCTTTCTTTGGAATTAGAAATCTAAATGCAGAGCTGGAAATTGAAATGAGTCATTGTGAAATCAAAAAAGTAGGCAATAAGTAACTAATGAAAAAATAAGACAATTTTTTCCTAAGAAAAGTTTATTAAATTCTTCCTTTTGTTTGGGTTACAGAATTACGAAGAGCCTTGGTGGTACAGTGGACTAAAGCACACTGTTATTAACACCAGCTGCCTGCAATTACTGCAAGTTCGAATCTCACCAGGCTCAAGGTTGACTCAGCCTTCCATCCTTTCTAAGGTAGGTAAATTGAGGACCCAGTTTGTGGGGGCAATTAGCTGACTTTGTATAAAATATACAAAAGTATGAAGGCTATTGCTTAGTGCATTGTAAGCCGTCCTGAGTCTCTGGAGAAGGGCGGCATATAAATCAAATTAAAAAAAAAAATTAAGAGAAGACATTTAAGATGTTGCTCCATCTTCAGAGTTTTCACCAGACTTACTTGATCCAACTCAGGGCAAGTGTAACAAAGTCAAATTCCATGATGTTATTTGCTTTATTGTGTCATGTGTCACTTGATAAAATCAGTGTGTCTAGAGTCTAAATACAGGTAGTCCTTGACAGCATCCCCATGATCACGTGATCAAAATTCAGATGCTTGGCAACTGACTCATATTTATGACAATTGCGGTGTCCCAGGGTGATGTGATCCCCTTTTGCGACCTTCTGACAAGCAAACTCATTAGGGAAGCCAGATTCACTTAACAACCGTGTTACTGACTTAACAACTGCAGTGATTCACTTAACAACTGTGACAAGAAAGGTCATCAAGTGGTGAAAAATTTAATTAGCAAATATCTCACTTAACAACATAAATGTTGGGGTCAATTGTGGTTGTAAGTTGAGGACTTCCTGTAACTTCCCCATTCCTGGATGTTCAGACTGTGAGAACATCTTCTTGATACTAACCTACGTGCTAGATTAATGTGCTGCTTTCACTCCATGTGAGTGGCAGCATTCACACATTTTAAATCATAGTGTTCTGCCCCAGCTACCGACCCCAAAGAATGCAGCACACACAAAGTCTGTTCAAACCTGGGTTTACTAAATAAACCAGTCTTTTACAACAATGGCTGTTAATTAACTGCATTAACAGCCACCAAGAATTCAAAGAATAATAACTGAAAGCTTACTGTGGTTGGCAGAATGCCCAGAAGCAATTTGCAGGAAGCTGATAAGATAAGCAAGACAAGACACAAAGGTATGTGAATGAAGTTGTTCCCTGCAAATTGCTTCAGTCGGCATTCCTCCTTAAATAGGCTAAGGGAATGGCCAATTAGCCCCAAGCCTTACTCTCGAGGAGACCTCCTCCTGAGCAGCCACTCCTGCCTTTTGGCAGCTCTGCGCACCTGTGCATCGAAAAGAGGCTCTTCCTCTTCGTCCTCTTCATTTAAGGCAGCTTCTGGAGGTTCTGAAGGCCCTGGCTGAATCCCCGCCTCTGGCACCACATATTCTTCAGCCTCCTCATTGTCCGACTCGAGCGCCAGCTGCACAGGCTGCTGGCGCAGCACCACACCAGCCTCCTCGCTGTCAGAATCAGCTACTAGCTGCACAGGCCGTTGATGGGCCACAACACATGGGACATTTTAATCATGGTTTATTCAACCACCTAGCACAATCTGATTGATTAAATGAGTACATGTCATCAAGTTATTGTCAACTCTTAACAAGAACATAGATTTTTCTTCCTGATGATCTGTCGGGAACTTGGTTGTTCAGCTCTTCAGTGGCAACCCCATCATCATGGTCCATTTACCTTCCTGCTGGTCATCCTCTCCTTATTTTTCCTTCCATATTTCCAGCATTCCCAGTTGCAGAGAACTAGGAATTTGCATACATCCAAGTAGATTAATACCACTCTAATGATACCACTCTAATGGCAGAAAGTGAAGAGGAACTAAAGAGCCTTTTGATGCAGATGAAGGAGGAGAGTGCAAAAGCTGGCTTTAAACTCAACATTAAGAAAACTAAGATCATGGCACCTGCCCCTCTCAATTCCTGGCAAATAGATGGGGAAGAAATGAGGTAGTGACGATTTTATTTTGCTAAGCTCCAAGATCACTGCAAATAGGGACTAGAGCCAAGGAATTAAAAAACGCTTGCTCCTGGGAATGAAAGCCATGGCAAAGCTAGACAGCATACTAAAAAGCAGAGTCATCATCCTGCCAACAAAAGTGTGTATAGTCAAGGCTATGGTTTTCCCAGTGGCAATGTATGGCTGTGAAAGTTGACCATAAGGAAGGCTGAGCGTCAAAGAATTGAGGCCTTTGAACTATGCTGGAGAAGACTCCTGCGAGTCCCTTGGACTGCAAGGCCATCAAACCGGTCAGTCCTAGAGGAGATCAACCCTGACTACCCTTTAGAAGGCCAGATCCTGAAGATGAAACTCAAATACTTTGGCCACCTAATGAGAAGGAAAGACCCACTGGAGAAGAGCCTAATGCTGGAAAAGCTTGTGGGCAAAAGAAGAAGGGGGCGACAGAGAATGAGGTGGCTGGATAGAGTCACTGAAGCAGTCAACATGAGCTTAAATGGACTCTGGGGGATGGTGGAGGACAGGAAGGTTTGGAGGAACGTTGTCCATGGGGTCACAATGGGTCAGACACAACTTCACAACTAACTAACTAACTAACAACAACAACAAAATTAGGATAATTTGAACTTGAGTATAATCTAGTTGACTTCATTTAGTATTGAGAAATAACTGAAGGAAAAAATGTTGCAGGATTTTGCCAGAAGGAAAGAATTTAAAGCCTGAGTAGCAAGGATTTCTGATTTATGACCCAGAAATCAGAACTTGATCTGATACCAAATCTTTGTATTCATTAAGATAAATAAAGGCAAGAGATTATGAGAAATATTATGTAGTTGCTCTTACTTTGGAGTTTGTTTGTTTGTTTATTTGTTTGTTTGTTTGTTTGTTTATTTATTTATTTATACAAATTTATATGCCGCCCTTCTCCCTAAGGACTCAAGGCGGTGAACACAGGTTAAAAACATACAATAATAAAAGAAAATGTATTTAAAACCAATTTAAAACAGCGACAATAATAAAACCCAGAAATCAGCATCAACGCATTTGTTGAAACAGCCAAGTCTTTAGGTCTCGACAGAAGGAGTGGAGGTCAGGCGCCATCTGAAGCTCGGTGGGTAACTCATTCCAGAGGGCAGGAGCGCCCACAGAGAACGCTCTACCCCTGGATGTCACCAGCCGACATTGTCTGGTCAACGGTACCCTGAGGAGGGCAGCCCTATGTGAGCAGACAGGATGGTGGGAGGCAGGTAGGAGATGAGTAATAAGGCACTTCTAGAGGCAGAAAGTCAAAAATGAAATTCTGAAGGAGCAAGTTATAGAACGGAATAGTGATGCTGGTGCATGTGAGACCGATACTCATATCAACTTAAAAATAAAATGTCTACTGATGAGTAAGCAAGAGAGGTTAAAAAGGGAGAAAGTGCCAGGCTTTCTTCCTTCCAGGTGGAGTTTCATTTCACTCTTGGCAATGGACTAGTGAAGAAAGGGAGCTTGGAAATATTGTCAGCATGCTTAGTCAATGGAGGTAAAGAGGCCAGCAAATTTCTACCAGAGAAGAAATTTAGCCAGGGTGGGGTGGGGTAACAAGATATCGGTCTAGAGCAGGGGTCAGTAACCCATGGCTCTGGAGCCACATGTGGCTCTTTCATCCTCTGCTGCAGTTCCCTGTCATTGGTCGACTCCACAATTGATAAGGCTTTTGGTTAGGACAGGTAAAAAGGATGCCATGCTAGGAGGAGACTATGGTGGAGGAACCAGACTTCTGGTAGGCAGAGGAAAAAGGACGCCATGCTAGGAGGAGACTCTATGGTGGGGGAACTGGACTTCTGGTCAGCTCCAGAATTGAATGGGGTGCTTCCAGTTAGGACCTTTGTAGTTCTTTGAGTGTTTAAGGTTGTTGACGCCTGGTCTGGAGGAAATTTTTTTTAAAAAGGAGTCCCTGCAGACTTTACTCCACTAGTCCTTGCTGACTATAGCGGGAGGTACTCATCTCCATTTCAAGGTCATTAAGCCAGTGCTTTCTTCAGTTCCAAAGTCATGTGGCTGGCATGATTATATGCTGAGGCATGGGGAACCCTGTTACCTTCGCATCAAAGCGATACCTATTTATCTACTCACATTTGCCTGCTTTCGAGTTGCTAGGTTGGCAGGAGCTGAGGCGAGAATGTGAGCTCACCCCATCGCATGGCGCTTGGGTCTCAAACCTGGGCTGCTGGCTTTCTAGCCAACAAGTCCAATGTCTTAACCATTGAGCCACCACACCACCTCACCCAGAGGCAGAGTGGACTGGACTAAAATCAGTCTGGATAGACAAATTATAATCTAGAAAGGGGGATAAAGGAAAGAAGAAGAGTAAGAACATTACTAAGGGCTCCAGGTATTGTTTTGGGCATTTTGTTAAGATAGGTGGGAGATGGCTTATTTAAACATGCCCTATATTTTCAGAACATATTGCACATTTATGGAAATCACGCAGTCTTTTGTATCTGTTTGGGAGAAAATGCATTGCTAGATTCTCAGCAAGCCTTTTCAATTCATCCCATTGAGTTTAATGGCTTATAGTTCTAGAATCTACAATATTGTTTGCAACATCTGTAAGGTTGTCATTTTGTTAATGCAAATTGTTCCCAATTAGAGAGTCTTTTTTTAATTTAATTAACAAAGCAGAAACTAAGGGACTCTCCACCCAGTATGCCCTGTTGTTTGAAGACCTGGCAACTGACAGGTTTCAAGTGAATTGCTAGAAAGATCCGCCCTGGTGTATCTCATGAGACCTGGCTTTTCAAAGTCAGAACAGTTTCTGTATTAGATCGGTGGTTCTGCCAGGCACAAACTAAAAGCAGTCTTGTAAATCAAACCTGTAGGGCAATTCCATATTTTGTCTTCTTTTTTAATCGTCTCCTACCTTGCAAATATGGACAGCAGCATCCAGGGGAGGAGGTCAAAAGAGGCAAGATATTAGATATGGCACTGCAATGCACATACTATCCCTATTGTCTGGGTGGATGTAATATTGATACACATATAAAAGGAGAAGGTGATGTGACAACATGCTTTTCATCTTGTCCCTTTTTATTCTCTGCCTTAAGGATACTTCTGGTGGGTAGGTTATAAGGTTGGATTGGACATAAAACCAAATCAGGGACTAAGCCACAGAGAAATATTGCTTTCCCTATTGGGTCCCATAAATCATAAAATTTAGAGTTGAAAAGAACCATTTAGGCCATCAAGACAATCCTCCTCCCTTTCTATGAATCCAATTAAAGCATCCCTAACAGAATAACAGAGTTGGGAGGGACTTTGGAGGTCTTCTAATCAGTGGTGGGATTCAAATAATTTAACAACTGGTTCTCTGCCCTAATGACCAGCTGGGTAGGTGTGGCTCAGTGGTCATGTGACTGTGTGGGCATGGCCAATTCAACATCACTCATGTCTATGGGCGGAGCACCCTAGCTGTTACAATGTACTGTATTAAGGGTTAACCAGAGAGGCAGTTTTTGTAAGCAGGGCAATAAAGATTAGGCTAGAAACAACACCAGAATGTTTCCTTCCTGCCTTTCTTACAGGATTATCCTTGTAAAGTAGAAAAAAACCAAAATAAGATTTCTTTTAACAACCGGTTCTCCCGAATAAGTGTGAACTGGCTGAATCCCACCACTGCTTCTAATCCAACCTCCTACACAAGCAAGAGATCTTATACCATTCCAGACAAGTGACTGTCCAATCTCTTCTTAAAAGCCTCCAGTGATGGAGCACCCCAACTTCTGAAGGCAAGCTGTTCTACTGGTTAATTGTTCTCACTGTTAGGAAATCTCTCCTTGTTTTCCACCAATAAGTCAATTAAACACATTGACACATTGACAAATTGACATCAACCCAGTGTACCAATCGCTGAGAACAAAAGAACGGCATCAACCACGACCCTGAAGGTAGCATTGATAACAAACAAACAGGTGCCCCACTACGCAGCAACAACATTATAACCCATCAGCTCACAAGAAATCGGACCATGTCCCAGTAACAACAGCCAGCAACTCAAACTATCAAACAATCAGACCATGTGTCAGAAGCATCCAGATAAACAATTCTAATCCTAATTTGCATCACACGGACAGCACTTAACTATAGCCCAGCAACAACAGCCAGCCAATCAAACAGTCCGAAATCAGACCCTGACTCAGAAATATCTGAACAAACAAGTCAGACTAATTTGCATCTCCTAAAAAGCTAATTTAAAGACCTGCGTTCTGACAGAGCACAACTCAAAATACACTGACAGTGTCTCCTCGAATGGTGACGAAATGTTTGCAACCAAATTCCCAAGCTCAGAGCTCAAACCAACAGCCTAACTACCCACCCAAGCTACTAATATTCAAACACATTTCAAATCTCTCCTTAGTTCTAGGTTGCTTCTCTCCCTGATTAGTTTCCATCCATTATTTCTTGTCATGCCTTCTGGTGCTTTGGAAAATAGATTGAAACCACCACCCCTCTTCTTTGTGGCAGTCCTTCAAATATTGGAACACTACTATTGGGTTACCCTCAGCCCATCTTTTCACTAGACTAGACAAAAAGAACCTGCATGTTGCAACCAGGAACCAATTTCTGTAACCAGATAAATAGCTGACTGGCTTCTCTTTGAACATATCTAGCTAACAAGAGGGCAAACTCAGCTTTGCTCAGCTGGTCTTACAGATAGGAAGTTTTTCAATAGTAACAGGATTCTGACTTTCTGTAATGTAGATCTAATATTCCATACCCAAGACCCTCTGGGTAACAAAGGTACCAACAAATGCTCTGTCTTACACATTGGCCAAAAGAATCAGAACACAAAATAAATTTCAGCAACAGAGTGGTCAATGCCTGGAATACACTACCTAACTCTGTGGTTTCATCCCCAAACCCCCAAAATTTTAACCTAAGACTGTCTACTGTTGATCTCACCCCATTCCTAAGAGGTCTGTAAGGGGTGGGCATAAGTGCACCAGCGTGCCTACCGTCCCTGTCCTAATGTATCCTCTACTTGATTCTATTTTATGTATTCAATTCATGCTTATATTATATAAATTACCTAATATGTTCTTGACAAATAAATAAATAATAAATAAATAAAAAACAAAGTACATAAATGATTGAATAAACTTTAATTGAGTGGGAATGCAAAACCTCAAGCCAAGCTAGCCTCATAGCTCGATCAATAACTTATGCCACTTTTGCATCTTTTCGAGGAATCACTAAACGAATGTGTAAGGCCATTTAGAATCCACATTTTGCTTATGAGCGGCTTTGCTTCTTTTTACTGAAATAAGGGTGCTGGATTTGGTACTATTATTTCTACCAAGAGGCCAATTGTTGCCCGAGATTCCTTCAGTGAATTCAATGATTTACAAAATCCTCAGAATGGGAAACAATTGACGTATGGCAGCCCATTACATAAGGAAAGCATTGAGGCCAGTGGAGCCATGTTCTTGCCAGTTTCCCCCTTGAGGGGTTCAAAAAGCTACAGAAGTGAAAATTGGTCCTAATGCCATCGAATCCCAAGTTAAGTCTGGGTTATACAAAAAATATCTGCAGCAACCCCATAGCTGTGGAAACAACTTTGTAGCATAGACAGCTTTAATTTATCCTTGGGTTATCCAAGGCTTTCTGCAGAACGAGCTCCTTCAGATTTCTATCAAAGAAATTTGTTTACTTGGAATTGGGCCCCTTTAGGCTTTTCTTCTCTATCCTCCTCTTTTCAAACATAACTTGCTCTCCCAGAGGAGGAAGATTGACAGAAGTTTTCTGACCTATAACCTGAGGAAAGATTCTTGCCAGGCAAAAAATAACCAAAGCATTCAAATCCTCCAGTACTGAGTTTCTGCTAAAGAATGTCTGATTCTTCTAACGCTGTTGGTGTGCTCCAAAACATCTCGCTGAACCGTCACATCCCAAATTTCCACAGCCAAGGATGGGAGCTGTGCCTTGCTTAGTGCTTATTAGAAAAGTTATAGTTTAGCACATCTGAATGCAGTAAAATGGAAGAATACACCACTAAAAGCTCTGGTCGTTATGTCTTGTATCACTGAAACGAATGTATCCTACTTAGCAAAGGCTGTTTGTTTTCATTTGTTTAACTTTTCTTTAAAGTTAAGTCCAATTAATTGTCTCAGCTGTTCCAGATGATTGTGGCAAGACTAAAATGTGTATTGATTTCATTCTTTCATTCCTGTATTAAACAAAAAAGAAAAGAAAAGAAAAGAAAAGAAAAGAAAAGAAAAGAAAAGAAAAGAAAAGAAAAGAAAAGAAAAGAAAAGAAAAGAAAAGACAAGACTTCATGAGAAAACTGCAATCAAGGAGAGATTCAACCGGGGTGAAATCTAAAATTTGTTACTACCGGTTCTGTGGGCGTGGCTTGGTGGGGTGGTGGTGGAATGTGACTGGGTGGGCGTGGCCATTAAAAAAAAAACTTTTAAAACCATTTTTTCTACAACCTCTTCGGTGAAGAGTGCCTTATCGGCAGAGACTTTTTTTCTTTTAAATGCTTCTGACAATCAGGCAACTCAGCTTGGATCGTCAGAGGCATTTAAAAGAAAAAAAGGGTTTTTTTCTTTTAAAAGCCTTTGATGATCCCAGCTGAGCTGCGCAATCATCAGAGGCTTTTTTTTTACTTTTAAAAGCATTTTTTTGGCCAAAAAGGTTGTAGAAAAAATGCTTTTAAAAGTAAAAAAAAAAGCCCCTGATGATTGTGCGACTCAGCTGGGCATGGGGGGTGGGGGTGGGGCAGGGATTTTTGCTACCGGTTTTCCAAACCACCTGTCTCCATCGCTACCATCTGAACCGGGAGCATTTCACCCCTGGATCCAACCTAGAAATAAGGAGAAATTTTCTGACAGTGAGAGCAACCCACCAATGAAACAGCTTGCCTTCGGAAGTTGTGGGAGCTTCATCACTGGAAGCTTTTCAAGAAGAGATTGGACTGCCATTTGTCAGAAATGGTGTAGGGTCTCCTGCTTGAGTGGGTTGGTGGCAGACTAGATGACCTACAAGATCCCTTCCAACTCTGTTAATCTATTAGATCTGCTTAAATGTTTATATTAGACCTTTTACTCTTGTGTTGGTTTTTAGAGCCCTTCCTTCCTTCCTTCCTTCCTTCCTTCCTTCCTTCCTTCCTTCCTTCCTTCCTTCCTTCCTTCCAATTTATTATTTATTTATTTACCGTATTTTTGGGAGTATAAGATGCACCTTTTTCCTCCCTAAAAGGGGGGAAAATTTAGGTGCGTCTTATACACCGAATGTAGCCCCGCCCAAGCTTTGGCCTCTGCCTCCCAGCAGTTACCTCCTTGCAGCAAACAGCAAGAAGAAACAGCTCCTTTCAGCTTCAGGACATCCTAATTAGCACAAGTTGATTGGATCAACCTCCCGACTCTCCGCTGTTTTGCTCTCAGCGAGTCTCTGCTGCTTGCTGCAAGGAGGTAAATTGCTGGAGCAGATTTTTTTTTCCCTTGTGCTAATCAAGCTATGCTGAAAATGAAAATGAAAGTAAAGCAGGCTGTTTGTTTGCTGTTTGCTGCAATGAGGCAAAATTGCTGGGAGGCGGAGGCAGATTTCTTTTTCTTGTTTTCCTCACCAAAAAAGGTAGGTGTGTCTTATAGTCTGGTGCGTCTTATACTCCGAAAAATACGGTATTTATTTTTCATATTTAATCATCCATCTCCCTCAAAAAGGGGCTTTGGGCAGTGTACAATATAATCAATAAAATTAACATTAAAAGCAGAATTAATTTAAGGTTAGAAAGCTTTAAAATTATAAAAATAATATTTTAAAATTTGAAAGGTGAAAAATTCCAAGATAGGTGGTTAGCAGTTGCTAATACAGGCAAGGATTGGATTTCCCATGGGGCCAGCCAGCCCCATTTTTGTGTGGGCCTCTGTGTCCTCCATACAAGGCTGCACAGCCAGGTTTTCACCCCTTTGTGGAAACCCCAAGAGACTGGGGATGTTCCTCACCTCAGACGGAAGATGTTCTACAGTGAAGGGGCAATGTGCAACCTTTGTCATCCTGGTCTCTAAATTTTTTAAACTATAATCTGCATCACCTTTCAATTCCCATAGAAGCTGCTAACATGCTTCAGGATCCATCCATCCAAAGGAATTTTACCAACTTTGGTCTTGATGCTGATAATGCTTAGGAAGTCTCAGTTGTTTTATTATTATTATTATTATTATTATTATTATTATTATTATTATTATTATTATTATTATTATTTATATACCGCCCTACTCCCGAAGGACTAAGGGCAGTGAACAGCCAAAAGATAAAATACATATAATACAAACGTTAAAAAAACATTTAAAATACATTAAATACTTTGGCCCAGAAAACAAATTTAAAACACCCCAATTTATAAGACAAATTTTAAAATTTTAAAAAGCAATTTAAAAGAGAAGTTAGGCCAGGCCAGCCTGCTGGAATAGAAATGTTTTGAGGGCACGGCGGAAAGCGTGCAGATCCGGGATCGTCCGTATCTCTGGGGGGAGCTCGTTCTGGATGGCAGTGCCCCCACAGAGAAGGCTCTCCCCCTGGGGGCCGCCAGTCGACATTGTTTGACTGACGGCACCCTGAGAAGCCCCTCTCTATGGGAGAGTACTGGTTGGTGAGAGGCTACGGGTGGCAGAAGGCGGTCTCGTAGATACCCCGGTCCTAAGCCATGGAGCGGTCTAAAGGTAGTAACCAAAACCTTGAAGCGCACCCGGAAGACTACCGGGAGCCAGTGCAGCTCGCGCAGGAGGGGGGTCACATGGGAGCGCCATGTCGCTCCCATAACCACCCATGCGGCCGCATTCTGGACCAGCTGGAGCCTCCGGGTGCTCCTCAAGGGGAGCCCCATGTAGAGACCATTGCAGTAGTCCAGGCGGGACTACTGTTTATGAGCCAGCAATGTTACTATTGGGATGATGGTGGTATAGTACAAAGATAAGAGATCTTGGAGCCCTAAGAGGCAATCACTGAAATATGACCCAGCAATGTTCTGCAGCTGCCAAAAAAGCCAATGCAATCCTAGGCTGCATTAAAAACAGGTTAGAATCAAGATCATGTGAAGTATTAGTACCACTTATAAGGCCTTGGTAAGACCACATTTTGAATACTGCACCCAGTTTTGGTCACCACGATATAAAAAAGATGTTGAGACTCTGGAAAGAGTGCAGAGAAGAGCAACAAAGATAATTAGATGTCTGGAGACCAAAAATATCAAGTAAGGTTGCAGGAATTGGGTATGTCTAGTCTAGTGAAAAGAAGAACGAGGAGTGATATAATAGCAGTGTTTCAATATTTGAGGGGCTGCCACAAAGAAGAGAGGGGAGGGGGGGGGTCAACCTATTTCCGAAAGCACCAGAAGGCAAGACAAGAAGCAATGGATGAAAACTAACCAAGGAGAGAAGCAATCTAGAACTAAGGAAAAAATTCCTAACAGTGAGAACAATCCACCAGTGGAACAGCTTACCTTCAGAAATTGTGGATGCTTCATTACTGGAGGTTTTTAAGAAAGGACTGAACAGCCACTAGTCTGAAATGGTATAGGGCAGTGATGGCTAACCTTTTTGCCATCCCGTGCCAGGAGCTGAGGGGTGGGGGTGGAGGAGGCACACAAGCATGCCCACATCCATAATTCTATGTGCCCCACCCGCGTGCATGACCCCCCCCGCTTCCCCCCGCTCCAGGCATGGGATGGCCCAGTGGGCCTGGTAGGGCCATTTTTTTTTCTCCCCAGCCTCCAGAGCCTTTCTGGGAGCTTGGGGAGGGTGAAAACAGCTTTCCCCACCCCCACAGGAGGCCGGAGGCCCTCCGGAGACTGGAAATGGCCCGTTTGCCAACTTCCGGTGGGCCCGAAAATCAGCTGGCCAGTGCACACATGCGTGCTGGAGCTGAGCTCGCGTGCCCACCGACATGGCTATGCATGCCACCTATGGCACACGTGCCATAGGTTTGCCATCACGGGTATAGGGTCATCTACTTGAGCAGGGGGGTTGGACTAGATGACCCACAAGATCCCTTTCAACTCTGGTGATGTTCTATGTTCTATAAAAGGCAAAAATCATCCTTGGGCCCCTTCCTTCTTCTTTCCTTCTCCCCTCTCTTTCACGTACAAAGAGAATCAAAATCTGCTTTTTTTTTTTGTAATATCACATTCCCAAAGGTTTCAAAACATAAGCAAAGTAGTGGACAATTCTATAAGTCCAGATTAAAAAGTTTGTTATTTTGCTTTATTTTGTTTTGTTTTTTGGTCAGTTTGTTCCCTGCAGCACATTCAGCTTCCCTCCTTCCTTAGTACTCCAAAGCACATCCAGCATTTGTCTTCAAAAACCAGAACGTGATGTAAGAAGGATACCTATTCCCATTGTACATATACTTAAACATTCCTCTTTAAATTATGCTTCTGCTTGTTAAAAAGAAAAGGCACCATCTGTTTTTCCTTCTTTGTTCAGATCAACAAAGAGCATCTTCTTTCATTTCAAGTTAAAAATCAAAGAGGCAATCTTTTCTTTGGTGTTCAGAAACTTTTTTGGGGGGGAGAAATAAAACTAAAAGGTTACCTCAGTAAACTCTTTGGGGATGATGAAAGCAGGGAGATTCTGCGGCTGTTGTCACTTTAGTAATTTTCCATCTTGCTTTCTTGAGAGAGGCTGTCCAGAACTGATTGGCCTTTGTTTTTTTTTTTTTTAACGTAGGAAACAGCAAAACAGAAGCCCTTTAATCTGATTAAGAAGACGCTTCCTTGAGAATTCTGTCAGCGAGGCTCAATCACGACAAATTCTCCTCTGACTGAAAGTAGCTTCTTCAAGATTTGGGGGTTTGTTTGTTTTTTTTTTTGGCCTCTGTGTGTATTATTTGTAAGATAAGTAGAAGAAAAAGAAGTTGGGAGATATTTCTAAATGATGCTCCATGAATTGGCATCATTTCTTTTAGGCAAGAAACATTTAGGCAAGAAAAACAGAATGCACAGGTACAGTACATGTGGTACCTTGCTCAATAGTAGTAACTGTGAAAGGGATCTTGGAGTCCTAGTGGACAACCATTTCAATATGAGCCAGCAGTGTGCAGCAGCTGCCAAAAAAGCCAACACAGTTCTAGGCCGCATAAACAGAGGGATAGAATCAAGATCACGTGAAGTGTTAATACTACTTTATAATGCCTTGGTAAGGCCACACTTGGAACACTGCATCCAGTTTTGGTTGCCACGATGTGAAAAAGATGTGGAGACTCTAGAAAGAGTGCAGAGAAGAGCAACAAAGATGATTAGAGGACTGGAGGCTAAAACATATGAAGAATGGTTGCAGGATGTCTAGTGTACGTCTAGTTTATTGAAAAGAAGGACTAGGGGAGACATGATAGCAGTGTTCCAACATCTCAGGGGCTGCCACAAAGAAGAGGGAGTCAAACTATTCTCTAAAGCACCTGAGGACAAGATAAGAAGCAATGGGTGGAAACTAATCAGGGAGAGAAGTAACTTAAAACTAAGGAAAAATTTCCTGACAGAACAATTAATCAGTGGAATTTATTTATTTATTTATTTATTTATTTATTTATTTATTTATTTATTTAATTAAAGTTGCCTCCAGAAGTTGTGAATTCTCTGGAAGTTTTTAAGAAGATGTTGGATAACCATTTGCCTGAAGTGGTGTAGAGTTTCCTACCTAAGCAGGGGGTTTGACTAGAAGACCTCCAAGGTACCTTCGAACTCTGTTATTCTATTCTTTGATTGGCCTTTGAAATACTTTTGAGGGAACACTTCTGCAGTCAAAGTTGTAGATTCACGTGAAGAAAGCATCTCCTTGATTTACCTCTAGCCACAAAAACCTTACTTCAAAATGAAGAATATACAGTTAGTCCTCAAGTTATGACCACAAGTGAGCCGCAAATTTATGTTGCTAAGTGAAACATTCATTAAGTGAATTTGTCCTATTTTACAACTTTTCTTGCCACATTCGTTAAGTGAATCACTGCAGTTGTTAAATTAGTAACACAGTTGCTAAGTGAATCTGGTTTCCGCATTGGCTTTGCTTGTCGGAAGGTCACAAAAAGGGATCACATGACCCTGGGACACTGCAACCGTCATAAATATGAATCAGTTGCCAAGTATCCAAATCTAAATCATGTTGACCATGGGGATGAGGATGCAATGGTCATAAGTGTAAAAAAGGGTCATAAGCCACTTTTTTTCAGTGCCGTTGTAACTTTGGACGGTCACTAAGTGAACTGTTGTAAGTCAAGGACTACCTGTATTTTGAATAAATCTGGAAATTAGCAAGTTTCTGATTGACAAGGAATACCTGTCAGTTGGGTTAGCAGCAGGGGTGAAATCCAGCAGGTTCTGACAGGTTCTGGAGAACCGTAGCGGAAATTGTGAGCAGTTCGGAGAACCAGCAAATACCACCTCTGGCTGGTCCCAGAGTGGGGTGGGAATGGAGATTTTGCAATATCCTTCCCACAGGAATGGGGATTTTGCAGTATCCTTCCCCTGGAGTGGGGTGGAAATGGAGATTTTGCAGCATCCTTCCCCTGCCATGCCCACCAAGCCACGCCCACAGAACCGGTAGTAAAAAAAAAAAGGATTTTGCCACTGCTCAAACTGAACTGTGATTGGTAAGATAAACCTGTTTATTTCCTTGATCTGCATTTTTTAATCAGTTTATTTTTAAATGACTGTTAAGAACGGAGATCTGCTGGGCAGAAATCGAAAGAAGATTGCAGTCTTAGAGAAGAGACACTTCTCTTTTTCATCTGTTCCTTCTGATTAAAGCATCTTGTTCAAAGCACTCTTTTTTGTTCTGTTTCAATAGGCAGCAGCTGTTAATGCTGATGTTGGTGTAAGACCACCAATATGTGTCATCAAAGAAGCTGGGAGGATATACATAAATCACTCTTCAAACCAAGCTACCAAATAATCACTGTGTTACAGAGCTGCATATAAAAGAGGAGGAGGAAAAATATTTGAGAGTTCTAGATGAACAAATATGAAGCCATAAATAAGATTTTTACTTTTATTAGTATTTATTATAAAAATGGGAAGAAAATCTATTTAGCGTAGGGAGAGACTAATCCTCCAAAAGGGGGCAGGTGTGATTAAATCTGCTACATTACAGGTGAGCTCTTAATCCTTTGCTTTTGATCCTCTTAGATCCAATGGCATATTAAATGAAACATATTATTTATGAGGCATGCCTCAGTCAACCGTGAATCTCCTTTTAATGTGCCTGGCTGCCTTAGAAACCTGGAGAAAGTATGTTATTTCCTTCTGATTACTGACCCTTGGCGATCACAGGAACAGTGGAGAGAAAAAAAAGCTGTCAGCAGCAGCCTATCTACAGCAGGGGTGTCAAACTTGATTTCATTGAGGGCTGCATCAGAGTTGTGTTTGACCTCGCGGGCTGGGTGGGCGTGGCCAGGGTGGGTGTGGTCAGCATGACATGTTGAGGCGCCTGTGGTGGTCCGAGAGCAGTGGTGGGTAGCTCCTGCTTCTGTCCGGTTCTTTAGAGGCTCCACCCACCTGCCCAGATGTCATAAGTGAAAATCTGTGCATGCGCAAAAGCTTCTGCGCATTCACAGGCAAAGCGAGCGCACACACTCGTTCCCATTGCGAACTGGTAGTAAAGGTAAATAGAACCAGAGGTGGGTTTCAGCAGGTTCTGACCAGTTCTGGAGAACCAGTAGCGGAAATTTTGAGTAGTTCGGAGAACCGGTAGTAAAAATTCTGACTGGCCCCGCCCCCATCTATTCTCTGCCTCCTGAGTCCCAGCTGATCCGGAGGAAATAGGGATTTTGCAGTAATCTTCCCCTGGATTGGGGAGGGAGTGGAGATCTTACAGTATCCTTCACATGTCACGGCCACCAAGCCACACCCACAGAACCGGTAGTAAAATTTTTTGAAACCCTCCACTGAGTAGAACCCACCCCTGCCTGAGAGCTCTGCCAGTGAAAACGGGCTCCCGAGCTCCATTTTCAGCTGCAACGGCCTCCTGCAGCCATCTGCCAGCTAAAACTGAGATCGGGGGAGGAGGCTGTGTGTGCCCACCCCTCCCCAAGCTCTGTTTTCACTGGCAGAGGGCTGCAGGAAGCCATTGCAGCCAAAAATGGAGGTCAGGAGGCCATTTTTGCTGGCAGAGGCAAAAATGGGCCAATCCTTCACTGTTTCCAGAATGGCTCTGCTGGCCAGATCTAAGCACCCTGTGGCTGCACCCGGCCTACCGGCCTTGAGTTTGACACCCCTGCTCTACAGCATTCTGCATCTTGGTATCAGTTAAAAGTTCTTTTAGCTTCATGGTTTGCCAATACAGTATGCCAAATAGCATCATTTTGAAGTTGATATAAAATACATATAAAATAAAATAAAGTCAGTTTGATGCTGTAGTTAAGACATCAGGCTAGAAACTAGGAGACTGGGAGTTCTAGTTCTGCATTAGGCCCAAAGCCAGTGAGGTGATCTCAAGCCAGTCACTCTCTCTCAGTCCTGAGAAGGAGGAAATGGCAAACCACTTCTGAATTTTTACTATGAAACTACTGGGATTTGTCCAGGCAAACAGCTGAGTTCAACATTGACTCAAAGGCACGAAGGCACATCATGAAATAAATTCTTACTTTGCTTCATGATGTACTATCCTGCCATCAGGCATTCCCCCCCCCCCCCCCAAACGATGCTAAATTGGTGAAATTCTTTTCAGAACCTCTTTGCCAAACACGCTCCTCTCAATTTGCATTTTCTCTTTTACAAGTTCATTTTCCAGAGCACTCATACATAACACAAAACTATGAAACATGGTACCTCATTTTAAAACAATATGTTCCTTACTTCAGTAGTGTGCAGACTTAAAATGTGTGGGTTAATGAATCAACTGAAGCTAAGGATTATGCCATGAAAATGTCTGTAAGTGGTGCTACATGTCTAATAAATGCAAAAGTATAGTAGAGAGGGGTGAAAAATAAATAGCAATCTACAAATCACTAGCTCTTGAAGAGATTTATCCTTCTCTTTCTGGAGAAAGGAAGAGAAAAGAAATTAAAAGTATTTAATTATTACTAGATGGAGAATCTAGCCATTCACTTCCGCGTAAACGCTAGTGGTGTTATGTAACACAAAGCAAAGCTGCATGTATAAGTAATGGTGTCCTGTCTTTCTGTTTTGAAGAGCAGTTGTGATCAATTCCATCTCCTCTGTAGGAGAAAGAAAAGGTGGCCAGCTATGGAACCAACAGTTGTGTGCTCCCATAGGTGTCTTCAATATTCATTTATTTAGATCAAGGGTCCTCAAACTATGGCCCTTGGGCCAGATATGGCCCACCGAAGCCATTAATCCAGCCTGTACTGGACCACGAGGCTGCCCTGCCTACATCGCCCCACCTACTTGCTGGCCCCCATCGAAGGAGGCAAAAAACAGTCCCGTTTTTGGCTTCCCCTGCCTCCAGAGAGAGAGAGAAAGAGAGAAACACACACACACACACACACACACACACACACACACACACACACACACAGAAGTCCCTCACTCCCCCTCCCCAAGGCAGCCACATCCTTTCACTAACCTGCTTTCCACCACCAGGAGCATAACAAATTAAAGTTTAACTTGGGTGTATTATTGTTCATTGGTTCAATTTATATGCCGCCCTTCTCCGGAGACTCAGGGCGGCTTACAATGCGTTAGCAATAGCCTTCATACTTTTGTATATACCTGCTTAGTAGGGCTTTCGGGGGGGCCCTAAACGGTGTTCTTTTTTATACAAAGTCAGCTTATTGCCCCCACAATCCGAGTCCTCATTTTACCTACCTCAGAAGGATGGAAAGCTGAGTCAACCTTGAGCCTGGTGAGATTCGAACTTGCAATAATTGCAGGCAGCTGGTGCTAGTTAACAGCACTTTAGTCTGCTGCGCCACCAAGGTATTGTTTAATGGATTGTTAAATTGGCCATGCCCATCCAGTCACATGACCACCTACCCACCCCCAACAGTCTGAGGGACTGTGAATTGGCCCCCTGTTTAAAAAGTTTGAGTACCCCGATTTAGATTTTTCCCCCTGCCCTTATTATTTTCATACGTAACTCAAAGAGGCAAACATGGGTAATAATCTTTCCTCCTCCTATTTTCCTCACAACAACCGACCCTGGTGAATTGAGCTGAGAGAGTGTGTCTGGCCCAAAGTCACACAACTGGCTTTCATGCCTAAGGCTAAACTAGAACTCAGAGCCTCTTGCTTTCTAGCCAGGTATCTTAACCACTAGACCAGATGTGTCCAGCCCATGACCAGTAGGCCTCATGGAGCCCCGGACAGCTTGTGGCACCACAATGTTATAATAAAATATATTAAAAAATAAATGAAGTTTGTTATTTATACATATTGACTGTATTAAGCTTTGGATAGCACAGTGGTCTAAAGCCTTGTTATTAACATCAGCTGCCTGCAATTATTGCAGGTTCGAATCTCACCAAGGCTCAAGGTTGACTCAGCCTTCCATCCTTTCTAAGGTAGGTAAATTGAGGACCCAGTTTGTGGGAGCAATAAGCTGACTTTGTATAAATATACAAAAGTATGAAGGCTATTCCTTAGCGCATTGTAAGCCGCCCTGAGTCTCCGGAGAAGGGCGGCATATAAATCAAATTAAAAAAAAAAAATACTCAGCCCGAGACAATTCCTCTTCACTCAGTGCAGCCCAGGCAAGCTAAACAATTGAACAACCATACACTAATCCACTAATGTCAAGCTCATTGCGTCACATTGCCGTCACGTGACATTTCATGATGTATTTCCCCTTTGCAGAGCTGGGGTGGGCGTGGCCTGTGTGTGACAAATCCAGCCTGCGGGCTGCCAGTTTGACCGGAAGTTGGCAAATGGGCCACTTTCGGCCTCCGGAGGGCCTCCGGGGGTGGGTGGGGAAGGCCGTTTTTGCCCTCCCCAGGCTCCTAGAAAGGCTCTGGAGGCTGGGGAGAGAGAAAAACAGGCCTACCGTGCCATCACGTGCCAGGAGCGGGGGAAGCAGGGGTGGTGTTGCATGCGAAGGGGCAGGGCACATAGAATTATGGGTGTGGGCATGTGTGCGCGCGACTCCCCCCCTGCTCCTGGCACGCGATGGCAAAAAGGTTAGCCCTCACTGCACTAGATCAAACTGAATGTTTGCTCTAAACCACCACACCAAACAATGCAAAAATAACCATCCACTCAGGCCTTGTTCCTTTCCCTTTTCTGTCTTTTCTGTAAAACAGTTTTAACATGACGGTTTACAGTTGTGCAGAAATTAAAACCTGACTGGTTTTAATGCCAAATTTCATGAGAAAATAGTAAATTCATCCAACAGAAGGGAAATTAGACGGAGGGAAGCTGAGTGAGACAATTATTGCTAACAGTAGAATTGCGTCTTTATCAAAAGAAGAACTCAGATCAATGGGAAAAATAGTTGGTAGGGAATTGTGTCTACCGATACTGATTTGTATAGCAAAATACCTAGCTTTTCCATTTGTGAAGGAGACTGTGGGCGCTCAAATTGTTGTATGTGCTTGTTGCCTCTCTGGTTATCAGTTTCCCTTGAATCAAATACAGAAAAGAACCAGAGGGACATCGGCTTCGATGCCAACCAGATTATCACTTCTATCTGCCTATCTGCACTGCACATTGAAGCTGCTTCTCCCCTTGCTGATTGGATACTAAATCGGTTTATGAAAATTCTGTCCAGACTGGCATGGTTTTGTAGCAGCTTGGCAGGTGTTGAGCATACATGCACAGATGCGTGCGTGCGCGCACGCACACACGCATGCACACACACACACACACACACACACACAAACACACACAGGAGTTTTTCCTGCCTATATCCAAATGCCAAAGATGAAAAACTGAAATATTTTGCCTACAGAGTAGAAGTTTGGCCACTTGGCTATGGTGCTTCCCTTCAACTTTGTAGAGTTGTTTGTAAATACACTCATTCATAAGATAAATATTTTAAAAATTAAAATAGTCCCGTTGCCTGGTTGCTTGTTTCTAGATATCCTGCATCATTACTCAAATACATCAGCTGAATTCAGATCTTTAGGGTATTAAAGCCGAGCTCAGTGGTGGGTTTCAAAATTTTTTACTACCAGTTCTGTGGGTGTGGCTTGGTGGGTGTGGCATGGCTTGGTGAATGTGGCTTGGTGGGCATGGCAGGGGAAGGATGCTGTAAAAGCTCCATTCCCTCCTCAATCCAGAGGAAGGTTACTGCAAAAACCCCATTTCCTCTCAATCAGCTGGGACTTGGGAGGCAGGGAATAGATGGGGGTAGAGCCAGTCAGAATTTTTACTACCGGTTCTCCGAACTACTTAAAATTTCCGCTACCAGTTCACCAGAACTGGTCCGAACCTGCTGAAACCCATCTCTGACTGAGCTCATTTCACAATTCAGCACTCTACATTTATTGGACTCCTGCAAGAAGTCATCCCCTAAGATCACACAGAACTTAAACAACTCATTACTACGAAACCTATGGGGGCATACTGAAACAGATGTTAGGAAGCTCTTCAAAAGTCTTGCTGAAGGTATCTGCATAGCAATAGCACTTAGACTTATATACCACCCCACATTGCTGTCTCTGAGTGGTTTACAATGCCCGTATATTTCCCCCAACAACAATCTGGGTCCTCAATTTACCAACTTCAGAAGGATGGAAGGCTGAATCAACCTTGAGCCGGTCAGGATTGAACTCCAAGCTGCGAACAGAGTTAGCCTGCAATACTGCATTCTAAGCATTGTACCACCGGGGATAATCTTCATGGGTATTTTGAACTACTTGGCATTAGAATATAGCAATAAGAGATTAAGAGAGTTGGAAGGGACCTTGTAGGTCATCTAGTCCAACCCCTGCCCAAGCAGGAGACCCTACACCATTTCTGACAGATAGCAGTCCAGTCTCTTCTTGAAAGCTTCCAGTGATGAAGCTCTCACAACTTCTGAAGGCAAGCTGTACCATTGGTTGTTCCGTCACTGTCAGAAAATTTCTTCTTATTTCCAGGTTGAATCTCTCCTTGTTCAGTTTCCATCCATTATTCCTTGTCTGGCCTTCAGGTGCTTTGGAAAATAGCTTGACCCACTCCTCTTTGTGGCAGCCCCTTAAATATTGGAATGCTGCTATTATGTCTCCCCTCATCCTTCTCTTCACTAGACTAGCCATTCATTGTATGTTTTAGCCTCCAGTCCCCTAATCATCTTGGTTGCTCTTCTCTACACTCTTTCTAGAGTCTCAACATCTTTTTTATAGTGTGGTGACCAAAACTGGATGAAAACACTTTCTAGCACTTCAGAAACAGTTTTCTGCAATGCCACCAGGGTTCATAGGAAGTGGAATAGACATGCTGGAAATCATTTCCCCTGAGTCTCCTTACATCTGAAAAACAAAAACCCAATTCTTGTGTTATTAACTTTTAGATTGATTATTGTAATAATCAGTCCTCCTTGGAAGTTCTCCTTGGAAAATAGTCTAAAGTCTTCAATTGGTTTATATCATTGTTTCTCTGTCTTGACAGTTTGAAGATGTATGAACTTCAACTCTAAGAATTCCCTAAGAAGAATTCTCTAAGAATTCCCCAGCTAGCAAGGAGGGGCAAGGCTGGCTGGAGAATTCTGGGAGTTGAAGTCCAAACATCTTCAATCTGACAAAGTTGAGAAACACTGTTTTATACTATTAATATCTTGAAGGATGTCTCTGCACATTTGCCCGTTTCCAGTCTCAGTGTAGTGTTTCACTTATAATACTGTGTACATGACATCTAAGAAACAGTATTATATCTTCCTTTCTCTTTATGCTAAAATTGTTCAGAGTTGCTTCTTTGAGAACATGTCACTATTTTCAAGTTATGGGTAGTGAATTACTAGTCCTTAATGTACAAGGTACATTAAGTTTACAGGGTAGTGAATTTCTGTAAATTATATATATACATGTCTAAGCTATTGGGTTTTTTTTGCCCATTTAAAAAGCAGGTTAAAATTAAAGCAAAACAATAATTAGGTGTGTTTCTTTAACTACTGACTTTGAATGGTTGGGTAATCTTTTATTTAAGATGTATTAATTTAATTTAAGATGTTTTGAAATTTATTTCTCATGACTTTATTGATAAATATTTTTAATACTGTAATGGGTCATTCAGTGATTAGATGACAGTATACTTTTACTTGGCAAATTTATGTACTGCCTATCTCACTGTGGTTTTAAAAAAATAGCAGCAAAAGCCACTGGTTTGGTCTGATTAAAATGTTGTCAGATTCAACTGTCTAATTCAGTGGCCTCCAACCAACCTTTTGGGCACCAGGGACCGGTTCCGTGGAGAAAGATTTTTCCACGGACTGGAGGGGCATGGTTTTGCATGCTGCCTGAATCCCATGGATGGAGCTTCACTTGTTCAGCCCAGTTTCTGGCATGCCACAGACCAGTGCTAGTCCCCACGAACTGGGGATTGTGGACCCCTGCTCTAATTCAATAAATATTTTATTTTTTATTTTTATTTTTATTTGACTTATATGCTGCCCTTCTCCGGAGACTCAGGGGGCTTACAGTGCGTTAAGCAATAGCCTTCATACTTTTGTATATTTATACAAAGTCAGCTTATTGCCCCCACAATCTGGGTCCTCATTTTACCCACCTTAGAAAGGATGGAAGGCTGAGTCAACCTTGAGCCTGGTGGGATTCGAACTTGCAGTAATTGCAAGCAGCAGATGTTAATAGATGTTAATAACAGGGTGCTTTAAACCACTGTACTACAGGCTCTGTAATACTATTACCAGTGGTGGGATTCAAATAATTTAACAACCAGTTCTCTGCCTTAATGATTTCTCCCAACAACCAGTTCATCAAACTGCTCAGAAAATTAACAACCTGTTCTCCTGAACTGGTGCGAACTGGCTGAATCCCACCACTGACTATTACCTATGACAACTAACTGAAAGCTTCATACAAAGAAATATGCATATAGTGTACAGATGCATGCACACAGAAAAAAAACTCACTCACATATCTTACATAGGAAAAATATTAGACAGAAATATATATTGTAGTTGTTTGCTATTGCAAATGATAAGCAGGGTTTATCTTTGATCCTGTCTAGTAATGTCATTTCTAAACGTATCATAAACAGCATACATGGAAAAGTGTAATAATGGATCATGAGTAATTTAATAGTCTAAAATTAATCATAAACCTCGAGTCATGATCAAATTTAAAAAAAATATGCTATGTTGTGGCCTGTGGGCCGCCAGCCTCTCCAGCAGCTGAATCAGATGAGGAGGAGGTGTGGGAGTCAGGGTCAGCATCAATGCAACCTGAGAGCTCCAAGGGGGAAGAGGGAATGGATCTGGCAGAGAGAGAGAGACAGAGGTGGAGCCTGGGCCATCCATCAGCCCTCAGATGGAGAGTCAACAGCCCCCAGGTCTGCAGGTGGCTGATGAGGAAAAGGAGGAACAGCTGGGTCCAGTGCTTGATGCACAGATGCGCAGAAGGCAGAGGAGAGAAGAGCAGTGGAAATCTGTGGGCTGATCCTTGGGAAGGAAGAACCATCACTGCTAGCGAAGCCCCACCCTAGCTCTGGGGATAAAAGGCAGGGGGTGGAGATGAATAGATGTGGCAGACAACTATTCATCTTCTGGCCAGCTGGACTTGTTAGCCTGCATCAAGAGAGAAACTTTTTGTCAGGGATGCCGGCATTCCTAATAAAGGAATCTTTTGAGTTCACATCAGAGGGTTTATCGTGTTTGAGAAGCTGGGTCAGAACATGCTATGACTGAAAAATCAAGAGGCAAAAGGCAAATTCATAGACTATACTAACTGCCAGCCAAAACATCTTGAATGAGGGGCAGTCTTTATTTCTTGGGTAAAGTTTAATTGAAAAGAAAACTTTATGTAATAAACTTACTTTATATAATAGAATAATCCAGTAATCAATGTAAACAGGTGGAATCAACCAGAACAAAAATTAGCAAACTACACAAATGAATAATGGAGGAAAATAAAATCCCCCTCCATATTTTATTGTTCCTAGTTCTCAACCAATCTATCATTAGGTAAAGATAATGGTAAAGGTTCCCCTTGCACACATGTGGTAGTTGTTCCCAACTCTAGGGGGCGGTGCTTATCTCCATTTCAAAGCCGAAGAGCCAGCGCTCTCCAAAGACATCTCTGTGGTCATGTGGCACAGAATGCTGTTACCTTCCCACCAAAGGTGGTCTCTATTTTTCTACTTTCATTTTTATGTGTTTTCAAACTGCTAGATTGGCAGAAGCTGGGACAAGTAACGGGAGGTCACCCCGTTAGGCAGCACTAGGGATTTGAACTGCTGAACTGCCGACCTTTCGACTGACAAGCTCAGCATCTTAGCCACTAAGCCACCCCGTCCCTGCTGATCTATCAGTGAAAATGGATTACATATAAAAACTAGTTTGATGGTGTGGTTAAGCTTAGAAACCAAGAGATTAAGAGTTCTAGTTCCACTTTAGGCATGATGCCAGTTGGGTGACCTTGGCCTGTCCTTCAACCCTAGGAGAAGACCATAACAAATCAAAATTTTATTAAAAAACACCTTCTTATGTGGTGTTTTAGAGGTCACCTATTTTATTGCCCAGTACTTCCTGTTGTCGATCACATGACATTCCCATTCTTTTAGTAATCTCTCTAGCTACTGCAAATCATACTTGTTTGTCCTACAATCAAGGTTTCCGTTTTCTGATGCCGCTCAAAAATACAATGTGTGTCAAGGAAAGGCACAACAAAGAAAGATAGAAAACTATCCAATGCAAATATTAACATGCAAATGAGTCTACTTCTATTTAAAATGCTTGGCAGCACCCTCTCTTTGAATGCTAAATGAGAACAACTTGCTGGGGGGCAGGGTGCATGCATCAGGATTAAACAACAAAACTGTCATCATCACAAGACCATGAATTCTAACACATTCCCTTAGAAGTTTTAATTTGAGGATTTTGTAGTTCGGCCCCATTTCCTATTTTAAAAATATGCTTTCCAGTCCATCACAAATCAACGTTTAATTTGCATGCTTTGCAACTCAGAAATGATGGAAGCGACAAACTTGCTTTCATCAGAAACCAGAACAAAAGCCAGCCAAAGGGCAGCCAAGACGTAGCTCAGTCATGCATGGTGGGAAGCTGTAGATGCTGCTCAGAAACCAAATACTATCACCGCTAAATTAACAACTGCTTGAATCTACTCCGGCACCCTGCCTGTTCTTAGATGGCAGCTTTTCTACTCTAGAATGGAGGGGGGTTAACTCATCCTTTCTGCTGGTGGTTTTATACTGCCAACCATGGAGACCCACTAGGCCAAATTCATCAGGCATTCACAGAGGTTACCAGTGCCACAAATTTCTTTGTATGGCCAAGTAAAGCACTGTATTTTTCGGACTATAAGACATACTGGAGTATAAGACGCACCAAGATTTCAAAGAGGAAAACAAGAAAAAAATAGTTTTTGCCCTCCCCAGTCCCCAGGAGCACTCTGCAGGCTTCCCAAACCTCTGTGCATCCCATTTTTGTGAAAAATGGGCCCATTATCATGAAAAACGGGCCCATTTGTGGCCTCTCAAACCCTCCATGTGTTGCATTATTGCCTTCCCCAGCCCCCAGGAGCACTCTGCAGCTGTGGTGGATTTCAAATTTATTTTGAAATGATTGCATGTATTGTTAAATGCTTTAGGAAGCATTAGGAAATCTTTTAAGTTTTATTATGTAATTACACTCATCTGAAGCTATGTGTGAATGACTACAATACATCAATTTTGGATTTTCTCAGATTGTCACTTTTAATATATTGCTGCATTTCTATTTATATTTTTCCTAATATAAGGAGTTGCAAACGTTGCTCTGTAATATAATACACTTTTGTACATCTTTTTCATAAATGTTTTCATTTATATATATTAGTAAATTTATATATATAAAGTAAATTCCTTAATTTACTTTGAAAGAAACTAAATTACAAAATTTGAAAACGGGTAAATTTTAGATGATAAATAATATTTAATGTAGGCATTGATTTAAAAATGCATAGTGAGCTAAACCACAATCAAATGCAAATAAAAAGAACCCCTTCCCTGTCCTTTCTCAAGAATACACATAAATATCACTTAAAATAGTATAAATTTTCTTATCTGATAAAACATAGGCACAAGGATGGATAATCAACTTGCAAACTGAATGTTTCTCTTTTTTAAAATGCACATTAAAGAATGAACTGATCCATATAGACTAGTGCTACAGTTAAAAAAAAAAAAACAGAAAAAAAATCTATGGAGTATTCTGCCCTACACTTTATTGCTTTGCCTCTTATTTTCCATAAGAGTCTGACAATTTAAAGTTCTTTAATATAGTTTAGTCAATGGTAGAGATAGGTTACTGATGACTATAAATTGTTCCATGGTGATAAATGCACATATGTGCATGCATAATGCATCTGGCATGTTGCAGTAGTTAATCTATCTGTGCAAGTAAACTCCAGGAACAATCTTGACTGATTTATTTATTTATTTATTTTCTTTGTAGCAATAAATAGATGCCATTTATGGAAATATATATGCATTAATTTTGATAGTCTGGAATTTAAGGACTCATTTTCTTCTTCATAGAGTCTACAGTAGTGGCCAGTTTGATTTTGGTCATTTTTAGGATCTACATCAGTGGTGGGTTGCTACCGGTTCACCCCAGATCGTGCGAATTGGTAGTGGCAGCAGCGGGAGGCTCCGCCTACCTGCCCAGACATCTCTGTGCATGCATAGAAGCGTTGCGCACGATCGAGCGTGCATCCAGGAGCAAACTGGTAGCGATGGGATTTGAAACCCACTATTGATCTATATAATAAGGAAATATTTCTATTCTTTTCAGTCAGCAGAAAAGAATTGGAAAAGGAAAAAGAATGCAGTCACTGAAGGACTTGCTATAAAAATTAATATTTGATGGGAGGGATTTGATATCTGTAGCCAGTTGGATTACAATATTAGCTATAGGCTGCAGTTGGCTGTATCTCAGAAAGGCTGGAAACAATGCATGTGACAAAAAACATCAAAGTTGATCGTGAGGGCTTTAAACTGATCGTATGGGACTTAAAAGATGAAAACCCAGAAATAAAGATTTGTGTACAGCAGTAAGCAAGTGAGATAACCACAGGGGCCTATTCAATTACTCAATGAAATATCAAGAGGAGCGCTGACTTACCGTATTTGTGTTTTCTGTTGTCTACATTTTTATAATCAGCGTATAGAAAATAAGATGAGCTTGTATGCATTACAAGAAGGCAAATATGATTTAGTATGCATAACTGAGACTTAATCTTATTAAACAGGAGATTTGAATAGGATGATCCTCATGTTTGAAATAACAGTCACTGAATAGGACAGTCTATGCAGGAATTCAAGGGAAGAATATTGGGAAATATCTGAACTCCTGGGGAGTTAAACTATAGCAATAGCACTTAGACTTATATACTGCTTTATAGTGCTTTACAGCCCTCTCTAAGTGATTTACAGAGTCAACATAATTGCCCCCAACAATCTGGGTCCTCATTTTACCAACCTCAGAAGCCTGAGTCAACCTTGAGCCTGATGAGATTCGAACTGCCAAATTATAGGCAGCTGGCAGTCAGCAGAAGTAGCCTGCAATACTGCATTCTAACCACTGTGCCACCACGGCTATAAGAAGGAATAAACATTTCTCTTCTGTTAGTATCTACTACCAGCCTTTCAACCAGATAAAAATTAAATGACAAATCTTTCAAACAGTGATAGGGAATTTTAATTAATCCAACATCTTTTGGGAGATAAATTGTGCCAGATACATTCTATTCAGAAAATGTCTGAGTTACCTCAGTCTCAACTTTGTTTTTTGAAAGATGGAGAAATGGACAAAATAATCAGCTATCATTCAAGGAAGCTGGTAGAGAACTGAAATTCTGATATTAGGAGAAACCAAATCTGGTTGTAATCCAATACATAACAATGAGTTTTAAGAAAACATTTTAATAAATTCAGAACAACAATGAGCATGATTTCATGGCATGAGATGGGAAAGATAGCAAAAAGAGATGGAAATTTCTAAAAAAAAGTGACACTGAAAAAAAAAATAATTCCAATGAGAATTATTGGAAAATGAAACAAGAGAAAGCTTGAAGTAAATTTAAATTAAAAAGAACATATAAAAGAGGCATATAATATATGAAATTGTTTAGCAAATTAATTAATTAATCATGAGCTGAATGACATGTTAAAGCAGGTTTGGAAATTGTATTCAAAGAATGCTTGTAAATAGGCTCTTATCAAATTGTATTGCAGTATTTCAGTTTTAGTTCTGGCCTAAATAGTCTTAAACTTTTCATTAAGAACCAGAACAAAAAGCCAAATGCTTATCAGATTTGCAAATTTGTAAAACTGGAAGAGAGAAATAAAATTCAAAATATTCTTACTTATTACTTAAAGTCAATAAGTAAAGGATAGAAAATATAGAAAATGACCTTCAGCAAAAACAAATGCAAATTCTATTTATAATTCATTTAAAAGAAACATCCATCAAAGACAAAGATACAGAATAGGGGATACCTGGCTTGGTACCAACATGCTTAAAATAGAAGTTTAGTACTAAAAAGCAGATTTAGACTGTTTCAACAGAACAATTCCCCCCCCAAAATGCTTTGTTGCATCCCACTGAGGATAAACTGGGACATTTTACAAATATTTTAAATTACTATATTAATCATGGGAAGCAATTCTTCAATAACATACTACTCTGTTTCCCCGAAAATAAGACCCAACCGGAAAATAAGGCCTAGCATGATTTTTCAGGATGCTTGTAATACAAGACCTACCCCAAAAATAAGCCCCAGTTAAGATTGTCAGCAGATGGAGCTTTTAGTACTGTATTCCCTCCAAAATAAGAACGAACTGGAAAATAAGCCATAATGTGTCTTTTGGAGCAAAGACTAATATTAGACCTGGTCTTATTTGAGGGGAAACATGGTACGTTGGTTACACCCTACCTTGAATTTTCTATCCAATTTGGGGCATGACATTTTTTAAGTTTCAGAGGAATTGGAGCAAAGCTGAGAATGACAATGAGGATGATCAAGTGACAATAAACCAAGACTTATGAGGAAAGACCTAGAGGATGATGCATGTTTAGAATTGAAAAAATGGTGAGGGAAAAATGTGTGGGTATAACCAAAAAAAAAAGGTTCAAGGCCAATTCTCTGTTGCTTCAAAGTACAAGATATAGAAGTATGATTTCAAGTTAACAGGGAGGCAAACTATTGTTACAGGAGAATATTTGTACCTCAGGGTTGAAATGAGGGGTCCTTGGTATTCTCTGAGCTTGTTTTCTTGCAGACATTCCATTAGCCCAGGGGTCTGCAACCTTAAACACTCAAAGAGCCATTTGGACCCAATTCCCACAGAAAAGAAAACACCAGGAGCCACAAAACCCTTCCCGTGCCTGATTATTTCTTGAGCAGCCACCAAACTGGCATATGTAGTTGAATTAAACGTTCTGTTTTCTTCTGAAAATTTTCTTTTCTTGGGTTTCTCCATGGTTGGCCTATCAGGGGGTTGAAAAGCTCAATAAATCACGTGCCAGAGGGTGTCACACTTTGGTGGTTGTGACACATATTTTGAGTGATAGGGAGTCACAGCAGAGGGGTGAAAGAGCCACATGTGGATCCAGAGCCGCAGGTTGCTGACCCCTGCACTAACCAAACTATGTAATATCATCAATGCTAGTTTTTGCATCATCACTAGCACTGATGCAGGGGTGGTATTCACGTACTTCCCCTACCGGTTTGCAAATGTGAGCGCCCCTATCCACGCATGTGCCCGATGTCAGCCTTTCAAGGCTGCCATAAAGAGGAGGAGATGAGGCTTGAACTTTTACCTACTTATTCTTTTTGTAGATAGTGTTGCTTGGAGATGGGATGGGAGGGGGGAATTCCTGGGGTTGGAGGCAGGAGCTGAGAAGATTGAGCTGGAAGATGGCCAATAAGAAGTTGAGGTTTGGGGGAACGGAAGGGGAAGGTTTTGGGGTCAGAGGGTTAGTATTGGCTACGACGAAGTTGGGACCAGATCTGTCATTCTCAATAAATGAAATATTTCAGTAAAGACTAGTTGCTTGGGAGTGCAATTTATTTGAGATGACATCGGAACCTGACACCCGGCCTTCCAGGAATGTGCTTTGCTGGTGCACATGACTTCTTTGCATGCGCCTGGCCTCAAAAACATGCCTAAATAGGATGGCATAGAACCGGGACAGGTGGGCTGGCCCACCTGCGATTTCCACTACCGGTTCGGGAAAACCAGTCTGAACTGGCTGAATACCACCTCTGCACTGATGATGTTACCTAGTTTGAGTAACGAAACACCTGCAAGAAAACAACCATGCTCAGAGAGCACCAAGGACCCCTCAAAGTACTTTTTCATGTTAGGAAATTCAGGGGGTAGAAATCAAATTCTTATTAAGAGCACCTTGATAGTAGGATCAATTACTGAAGAAGGCGGTTAGCTGGCTCTTTTGTGGACATCTTCAAATGGAAGTTGGAGAGATATTTGTCAGAGATACTTTAAGTAGGGCTCCTGTCTTAAGAGGCATCTAGTTCCAGTGGCCTGAATGGCCTCCTCTTCATCGGAGTGTGTCCAAATGTTAGTCATTGAAATTGAAGAGAAAAAAAAATACTTAACAAAATATGCAGTAATTGTAATCTATTGTGCTGGGGAAATGGCTGATCTTTACCTCAACAAGGTTCTTCATGCTACGAAAGTGACCTGCTCCACTTTTGAATTCTTTGATTAAATGCCTCAAGTTGAGTGTCCTCTGTTTCAACCTGGCCACTTCACTTCGATAAAATACGGCTTCTATGTATGCAATGCACAAAGGAAGAACCTGCTTTGGTCATGTCAAACAAAGTAGCCATTTTGCTGTGTAGAGTTTTTTTTTTTTGTCTTTCAAGAGGTGCTTTGATGGAAGCTTGTTGAAGCAAAGGGCCCTTCAAACTTCTGCCCGGCCAAAGAAGGCTGACTTAATTATGTCAGGAGCTTTAAGCAAAGTATCTTCAGGGAGTCAATAATACTTTTTTTTTTAGTGTAGATGGTATCTTGGAAAAGGGCTGAAGGAGAAAAAGCTCGTTAAATATATATATATTCCTTCCTTTTTTTTCTTCCTAAAACAGTGGCAATAAAGCTCTTTAATAAGTTATTTCCCTTTGCACTTTGAAATGTACGCTCTCATCTTCTTCTTTCTTTTTCTTTTTCTTTTTAAAACAGCCCATTTTTCAAAAACACATTAACCAGCGAGTGTGTTATTCTATTACATTAACATGAAAACCCGTAATGAAAGTTGGTCCTTTGCAGTGGAACGAGCGATCACACAAAATACTTGATTCCATATTTCATCAGCCTCTTAATCCTATTATACATACACCCCAGTAAATGAGGAATGAAAATGTTCACAATGTTCCCTGTATTCAAACCAATTGACAAAGATCAATGGGCGAAGTATTCTTTTGCAATGGCAATGGTCATGTTATCTACAAAGTTGTCAAACTGGTACAGAATGAAGTACAAAACTGGGGACTAACAAAGCCTGCTATTGCAGATTATTTTACAGTTTCTGGATTAATTATCAGCAGATTTCCAGGCCCAATGCAATGTCAATTTTGATCATTACCTATTCAGGTAGTCTTCAACTCAGGGGTGAAATTCAACAGGTTCTGACAGTTTCTGGAGAACCGGTAGCAGAAATTTTGAGTAGTTTGGAGAACCGGCAAATACCACCTCTGGCTGGCCCCAGAGTGGGGTGGGAATGGAGATTTTGCAATATCCTTCCCCCAGGAGTAGGGAGGGAATGGGGATTTTGCAGTATCCTTTCCCCTGGAATGGGGTGGAAATGGAGATTTTGCAGTATCCTTCCCCTGCCACGCCCACCAAGCCACGCCCACCAAGCCACATCACACCACACCCGTTAAGCCATGTCCACAGAACCAGCAGTAAAAAAATTCGGATTTCATCACTTCAATTTATGACTACAACTGAGTCCAAAATTTCTGTTGCTAAGCAAGATGGTTGTGAATTTTACCTCATTTTACCATCTTTCTTGCCGTAACGGTTACATGAATCACTGTAGTTGTTAATAGCAATAGCACTTAGACTTATATACCGCTTCATAGTGCTTTTACAGCCGTCTCTCAGTGGTTTACAGAGTCAGCATATTGCCCCCAACCATCTGGGTCCTCATACTAACTTAACCATGTTAAGTTAGTAATATGGTTGTTAAGGGAATCTGGATTCCCCATTGACTTTGCATGTCATAAAAGATGAACGCATGATCCTGGGACTCTTCAACTGGGACACTTCAACTAAATACATGCCAGTTGCCAAGTATTCCAAATTTTGATCACATGACTATGAGGATGCTGCAACACTTGTAAGTGTGAAAAATGGTCATAAGTCACATTTATCAGTGCCGTTGTAACTTCAGATGGTAATAAACAAATTGTTCTAAGTAAGCCTGGAAAGCCTTATGAAATCCCATTTTCTCTCTTGAGTAGACATCTATAAAGGGTTAGGGTTAGAGTTCTCTTTGTAAGTTGAGAGGAGAATGAACCTGGAAGAAGTCATTATCCATAGTTGCCTTTAATTTTTGGACTATGCCGTCCCAAATCTGTCCTTGGCTCATTGACTCTTAGCTTTCAAGAAGAGACCTGAACTTTTGCTTTTTCAATGGGGATGGTGCAACTAGCTGAGGATCTTTGGCTGATCATTTTAGATATTTTTTTAAAGGATGGTTTTATATACCCTCAACTCTAAATGGCATTTTCACATCCAGTGCCAAATCTACTTCTCTCTTTGTACCCATGCTATCACACTGACTTAGCTGGCAGTAATGGTCATTGGGCTAATGTACAGCTTCTTGCTTCTCCTGGGCCAACCTGCCACCATACGCTTGTCTCAGTGGTGGGTTTCAAATTTTTTTACTACCGGTTCTGTGGCTTGGTGGGTGTGGCATGGCTTGGTGGGTATGGCTTGGTGGGCATGGCAGGGGAAGGATACTGTAAAATCTCCATTCCCACTCCACTCCAGGGGAAGTTTACTGCAAAATCCCCATTTCCTCCCAATCAGCTGGACCTTGGGAGGCAGAGAATAGATGTGGGCGGGACCAGAACTACTCAAAATTTCCGCTACCGGTTCTCCAGAACTGGTCAGAACCTGCTGAAACCCACCTCTGGCTTGTCTCCTCTTGGTATAGTCTGATCATTGACTTTTGTGAATGTAGCTCATTGACATGGTTATACCCTCCAGAAAATAAATCTTTGGTCATTGACTTCCCAATACCCAACAGCTCTCAGGGTGAAGTAGGCTGCTAGAGTTGTGGCCCAGTGGCAATTCTCTATGTCATTGTTAGGAAGAGTTGTTCTGAGTTGATTTTACTTTACAAAGTAACATTATTGCAGAAAGATGCCAGAGGTACTAACAGGCTGTTAATGGTTGGGAAGCTTCTGTCCCTGCAGAAATTCTGAATGGGGAGACAGATGGACATCATCACACAAGGCAAAGTCAGTTGGTCTTCTTTCCTGTCCTTCCCTCAAGAATCCAAATTTGCCAATGTGCCATACCAAAAGTGCTACTTTAGAAAATTAAGTGAACAAAGTTACAGTTTAATTTTAAGCATTTAAAATTTATTTTTCTTTTTTAAAGTGGATTTAGGACTTACTGTAGTGATTCGGCACCAATTCTCTATAAGCTTTCAGAGCAGGCAGCCGGGCTGCCTTTTCCACATCTCTTGCAAAGAAGGTGCACAAGAAAAACTGCTAAAACTTTATTGTGGTGAAATCTTTAAAGATATAAAGCGCAGACTTGGCATGCTAATGCTCTCTAAAGGTCTGCCATCCGTTCTAACTCCATTCTGTCAAAAAAAAAAGAAAGAAAGAAAGAAAAAGAAAGGAAAAAAGTCAGCAGCCTCCGATGCTCTCCTGCTATAGCTTGTAGTGGAAGCTTTTGTGAATTAAATATTGAAGTGAATTAGTTTGCCTCTCAATCTTGAAGTGCAAAATTAAATTGAATCATGCCTCTTCTGAACTTCTGAATCTCCGGTTTGGCTCATAAAAGCCTTTTCCATCTACTGAAAGTGGCAGGGTGACATAAAACACTTTGATGAGGCCAATCGCATTGCTCCCGCTGCACAAAATGCCTTGTTATGACACACTGTGATTGCTTTGCATTGGCCTATTACTTAGATGTTGTTGTTCATAAAATTGCTTAGATTTATGGTTTGCTCTGTTCTGTAAGTCTTGCATTGCCTCCCTTCGCGCAGCTAACTTAGCTTTGTGCTGATGCAGAGCAGATGTTAAAACTCCCCTCCCTGGGAACTGCAACTGATGCAGTAGAGCAACATCTGCTTGATAGGCTTCAAAAATAACAAGCCATACAGTTGATTTGTATGGAAATAAAGGGATTCTGCCGTTCCCAAGATTCCAGTTGAAAAGAATATTCTTATCTAAGCTTAAGTCAAATCTAACTCAAGTCATCTCAGATCAGATTGAATTATATTAGTATTCTTTGTCTCCTCTATCATGCAGCCAACAGAGAAAGAAAAGGTTCACATGAATAGGAAACATTCATTAGATAATCCAAAACTGTAACAACTACAAGAGCAGAAGCTCATGGCACATATTTCCTTTGTTTGATCACTTCTCCCATCTTAGTGGCTTCTAGATGCTCCCAGAGTTCCAAATAGCCTGACCTAGCTAGGAATTCTGAGGTTTTATTTATCTATTTTACTTATGTATTTATTTATTTTGTCAAGCATGTATAAGATAACAGATATAAGTATAGATGTGATTATGAATACATGAAATGGATACGAATAAATGGGGACAGTAGAACAGGGACGGTAGGCACGTTGGTGTGATATTTTTTGTATAACCCAGACTTAACTTGGGATTCGATGGCATTAGGACCAATTTTCACTTCTGTAGCTTTTTGAACCGCTCAAGGAGGAAACTGGTGAGAACACGGCTCCACTGGCCTCACTGCTTTCCTTATGTAATGGGCTGCCATACGTCAACTGTTTCCCATTCTGAGGATTTTGTAAATCGTTGAATTCACTGAAGGAATCTCGGGCAACAATTGGCCTCTTGGTAGAAATAATAGTACCAAATCCAGCACCCTTATTTCAGTAAAAAGAAGCAAAGCCGCTCATAAGCAAAATGTGGATTCTAAATGGCCTTACACATTCGTTTAGTGATTCCTCGAAAAGATGCAAAAGTGGCATAAGTTATTGACTGAGCTATGAGGCTAGCTTGGCTTGAGGTTTTGTATTCCCACTCAATTAAAGTTTATCCAATCATTTATGTACTTTGTTTCCTATTTATTTATTTATTTGTTTGTTTGTTTGTTTGTTTGTTTATTTATTATTTATTTATTTATTTATTTATCTATCTATCTATCAAGAACATATTAAGTAATTTATATAATATAAGCATGAATTGAATACATAAAATAGATACAAGTAGAGGAAACATTAGGACAGGGACGGTAGGCACGCTGGTGCTCTTATGCCCACCCCTTACAGACTTCTTAGGAATGGAGTGAGGTCAACAGTAGATAGTCTTAGGTTAAAAGTTTGGGGGTTTTGGGATGAAACCACAGAGTCAGGTAGTGTATTCCAGGCATTGACCACTCTGTTGCTGAAATCGTATTTTCTGTAATCGACTTTGGAGTGGTTTACCTTAAGTTTGTATCTATTGTGTGCTCGTGTATTGTTGTGGTTGAAGCTGAAGTAGTCATCGACAGGTAGGACATTGTTGCAGATAATTTTATGTGCTCCACTTAGGTCAGACCGAAGGTGGCATAGTTCTAAGTTGTGTAAGTTCTACTCAATTCTACAGGTTCTACCCTGCTCCCAATACATTTGGGAATAATCAGCTTGAGGAAGTCTGAGTTTGTTCAACCCAACTGAGAAACGAAAACAATATTGCAAATGAGATTCTGCACTATTAGTTGTTTTGGCATTGGTTGTTATGGGGAACCTGGTACATTTGATGTAGAATCTGGCTGTATCCATGCAATTCGTGGCACTTTCTTTCTATGTATGGAGATGGACTCCAAAAATGAAAGAGGAAAGGAGAAAGAGAGGGAATAAATAGAAAAAACTAACCCTTCAAGGAACAGGGTTTAAAATTATATGAAAGTCAAATACTTTGGCCACCTAATGAGAAGGAAGGACTCACTGAAGAAGAGCCTAATGCTGGGAAAGATTGAGGGCAAAAGAAGGTGACAGCAAAGAATGAGGTGGCTGGATGGAGTCACTGAAATGGACTCCAGAGGGTGGTAGAGGACAGAAAGGCCTGGAGGAACATTGTCCATGGGGTCGCAATGGGTCGGACATGACTTCGCAACTAACAACAACAAACGTTTTAGAGGTAGAAACCAGTACACTAGACTTATTTCAGAAACAAGTAGATACCCATAGTGAAGAGGGTAAAATAATATTGCTCTTTCTTACCAGATAGTTTTTGAACCAATTATTTTTTCTATAAAAGAGCATGGAGAGCATTTTATAATAATCCAAGAAGTTCCAACAGGAAAAATGATCAGGGCAAAATTTGTCTTCTCTGAAAAGAAATACAACTGGTGTCCCAGTCTAAGATGATAACGTTTAGTTTTGCTCACCTTGCCATTTGAGCCTCCTACGGCAACTCAGGGAGAAAATTTCAATGAAGATTAATGCCCTTTCCATCCATAACTGGTAAATGTCAGTTGTGAATACTCATTAGCTCCTAGTTTCTGATTTAAAATAAAGAGCATTCAGAGTTCCATCACTAGGTCAGGTACAATTTAGACCCCAAACATAAATTATCTTCCCATCTGTTTCTCGAAACTTAAAAATTACAGAAAAATCCAGGTCTTTGCCATCGCTCATAATCCAATGAAGACAAGTCATGATAACTCCTGCAATCTCTTAGGTTCACCTTCTGAGCCCTGCTGTTTAAGGATGATGGAACCCTCTTAAACAAATGGCTCTCCAAGCCCTGGAAATTAGGACCTGTGTCCTCCCCAAATTGATTCTAAGGTTATTTGAAGCTTCTCAGCATCTTTCCTAATTCTACATGATCCCTGTCCATTTTGGGAGAGATGTGTTAGCTGCAGTGTCTCTTCAGCATTAATTTCTGCTTCTGCATTAGTTTGAAATAAATAATATCTGTAGAAAATAACGCACAGTTTTGTACATGCGTCTCTCTTGACAGATACTGTAGATTTTTGTATCTAATTTCACAAATATGTACTTTTTTCCCAAGCCAAATCCATGTTTATTTTTCTTCACTACTACTGCATAGTCATTTTTGTACAAAATTTGCTACCATATGATAACAATTCTGAAGGTTTTTTTTTTTTAAAAAAAGTAGATGAAATTCACCTCACATATTAAGGTTTCGGGTTTTTCTTTTTTACTATATATCTTTTCATCGCTCTGTAGCGATGAATCACTTTATAGTGATTCATATTTTTAAATCGCAGGTGGGATTTAATGGAATTTAAGAGCAGCGAGGGAAGCCACTGCAAGCTTCTAGAAAGAAGATTTTACAGAGGGCCCAAAAACATTCTTCAGTTATCAAATCATCAAGATAGGTGAAAGATTCTATACCCCTGTCTATGATAGGTTCACCAAAATCCCTGTCTTCTCTGAAAAAAAACCAAACCCACATCTATTTCATTTCCATCAGACTGATGGAAAGTTTGAAAAAAGACAGAATACTGTTATTGTATAGCCACTAATTTGAAGGCCTTTGTAAATGACCGTTCAAGACAGTCCCTCTGAACCTAGACATGTGTCCACTGTGACAATAGTCGTTCATTTCACTAAACAGAGGATCACATTTTAAAATCCTTCCCTTACCTCCAATTGGTTTATAATCTGTTCAAAAGTAATGCACTTATGAGAAATGAATGTTAATATTTTATTATCAGCAAAAAAAAATAATACAAACTTTATTAGCCAAAAATTAAACATAAAATTATTCGCAGAAATTTTCTGCAAATTGCAGAAGAAGATAAGTGTAAGCTTTAATTAAAAATATTTTTTTAAAGGAAATTGCTTTGTTAAAGTCTTCCCTCACAGAAGATAAAAGAAGCAAATTAGTTGAAGAGAGAATTTTATGGCCGAAGAAGCTATCCTAGAAGTACTGTATTCTGACTATAGCATTATCTTCTTCCAATTTAACTAATCTCCTCTTAGAACCATTTTAAACTTATGGCCTTCCTCGATTTGTGGAGAGGACATTGTGGGAAGAACACGCATCCAAAAGAGGGAATGAGGCGCCTATGGTCTTCTTGATAATAACAGTTTTTTGGCAATTACACCAACAGACACAATGTTGAGCAGAATGGGACTTTTCGGCTCAATCCCTTCTCCTTGCCTGTTTCGCCTCAAGGTTTTCGCTTCTGAATTATTAGCCACAAACTTTTCTCCTCAGCTGGCTTTCCACCAGTCTTTCGCCCTGGCACAACCGTCACAGCCACTCCCTCCCAGGCGCTTTGCCGCAGCCAATACACAGAAGAAGGTTTCGTCCTAGGTTATTTGACACCTGGGACAGTTAGGGCCTAACAAATCAGCTAGAGGAAGGAAGGAACAGCCTTAGTGAAATGGGAGGGAGAAGGAGGGGGGAATTCCACCTCTTGATTCTTTTTCGAGAGAAGGAAGAACCCTTTTCAGACCAGATAGCAAGTCTTCCAGTTACTGATGCATATGCGCATATGCTGATCAGCTGGCCGGCACACATGCTCATGCCGGAAAATGGAAGACCAGCTCTTCCAGTTTCTGGCACTGCCGCATGCATAAAAGACAGCTGATCAGCAGGTGCACATGCATGCCAGGAACCCGGAAGAGGAACGGTCTCCGCCGCACGTGCCTGGTGACGGCTCTGCATGCCACTTCGGGCACTCATGCTATAGGTTCGCCATCACGGTGCTAGGAGTTGTTCCCCCAACTTCAGCAGGACCCCACGTCTGCTTTAAAGAACCAATGATACTTTCACAACAGCCTCATATTATCTGCTAATCCATTATACCCAAACTTCTTAGACATAACATAAGTTTAAAAGATGCAATTAGAGGAGAGAGAGAGAAAAAAAACAGGATTGTGCAAAGATTCAACCCGCTAGTTACTCAATCAAATAATTGAATCGCTTCATCAATTTGATTCCTGAATGATTGAACCACATCATAAGTTTGAATTGACTTGGGTTTCTTTTTGTTCCAAACTGATGATTCAAATCATTTTTCATCCTGACACTTTTTAGAATAAAGCTTTCAAAATACATTAGAAATTCAAACTATATCCAGGTTGTGTCAAATCCCAGTTGTAGGATAAAGCCCACCGCCTACCGTCTGTCCATCTCCATGATTCATGGTAGAATAGAATCGAACACCACAAATGAACTAACAGAAAAGATACTCAGATGCTGTGAAGTGTGTATATCTACAAAGAACGGGCTGGTGTGAGCAGTGGTATTCCATGTGACACTCCATGGAAATGAAATGAAATTAAGACTTTGAAGAAGCAGGACAAAATAGTGTTGATGCTTTTGAAAACTCCTGAAAAGAACAGCCAAGAAACAGCCAAGATTTGTTTGATGAAAGGATCATCAAACAAATCAACTCAGAATTCTCACTTGAGGTACAAATGTTCAGGCTCAAATTATCCTATCTAGAACTCATTGTGCAAAGACTTAGCTAAGGAAAGTCTATAATGTTGGGACAAGTAGAAAGAAAGAGAAGAACGGAATGGTGAGCAGAAAGGTGAATGGGATCAATTATAGCAATGATGGGATAGATCATCATGGAGAGAGAAAAAAATATGCAATTGCTAAGAAATTACATTGACATAATGGGACATAAGCAATCAATCCATAGTCAATCCTTTGCTGGCACGAGAAGGCTTGGTTCCAGCTGGCAAAGACCAGCAGCTGCAGGCTTCTTGGTGGGGGGAGGGGAGACATGGAGAGGTTCAGGCCGCCTTTCAGGCCCTGCTCTGGGCTTCCGCCTGCTTGATCTCCAATCAGGCTCAGGCCCTGCATCCAGTCCTCAACAAGGAGACATGCTGCTTCCAGGCCAGTCCAGCTAGCCTCAGTGGGTGAGTGGGCAACTCTCAGGGAAGGCATTTTATCTCACGCCTCCCACCTGGCCTCCCACGGAAGCCAAAGTTGGGCCCAAAAGGCGTCCAAGCCTTGCCGTGTCCCCCCCCCCCCCCGAGGTGGTCCTTCAGCTGAATGCAGCAAGCCCGGAGTGGATCTTCCTTCCCTGCTGTCAGCCTTACCTTCTAACCCATGGGGCTTGCACCACGGCGGAGGCCCCAGGAAGGCCAGTGCCAGGGACTGGCACATTTCCTGACCCAAGGTGAAGGGTGAGCGGGCAGCATGTGAGCAGAAAGATGGTGAGAGCCAGGTACAAAAGGTGGGTGACCTTCAACATGTCCACCCCAAGATGGCCCTTCGGCCGAGCGCCTCACCTTGGCAGGTAGCCGTGGTGAGCAGAGTGGGCAAGGAACGGAGATCAGGTGGGCTGCGTGGTCTGGATGAGTGAGCACAACTATAGCTAGAGAGTAGCTGGGCATGGGCATGACTCTACCCACCAGCCAAGGCGGGCATGGCGAGATAGGGTGGGGCAGACTAGTGATGGGATTTGCCGGTTCGCTGAACTGTGCAGAATCTTAACAACCGGTTCGCCTGAACCAGCCTGTATTGGCTGAAGCCAATCTCTGATTCCCCCCACCCTCAATATTCATTTACCTTTGTCTTTTTAAACCTCACATCCATTATTCCATGCTATGCTTTCTGGAATAAAAATAATAATAAAGAAAACATGGCTTTGCTTTCCTCTATGTTATCATGTTCCCATATTCCTCATCAATTTTTTTTTCTTTTTAGAACAGATCCAATTCCTGTAGTCTCTCTTCACAGATTTAAGACATATCTGTATTTACCATCTCAGTTGCTGCCTGTCTTCATGCTGGCTTGGCTCTAAACTGGCTTTTAAAAAATCTTGCCTTGACTGAAACTTTTTCAGAAGTGTTATTCAGTCTAAACAGTAGACTCCCCCAATCTTCCCACTGAAGATTTCCCTTTTAGCTTCTAGCCAGAAGAGAGAAATTATCAGCAAGTACTTTTTATACCTAATGTTTTAGGTTAAACTTTGGGAAGTAGCTGCACAAACTGCATACAGAGAATTGAGTACAGGAAAGGAAAGGAACTGCACCATAAACACATTGTGAGCACACATTTACTGTAGCAAGAGCTTATTCCATGAATGTTACTCCATGTCTTGTCAACATAGGGCTGATGCAGTAGTGGGTTTCACTTATCTTTGTTATTGGTTTGGAACTGTGAGCGTGTGTGTGTGCACGCTCGTTTTGCTCGTGTGCAGCATTTCTGCACATGCACAGAACCTTCTGTGCATGCACAGAGTGTCCGTGATGACATCCAGGCTGGTGGGCGGAGCCTCCCACCCCCGCCGCTACCAGTTCACCGGAATTGGGATGAACTGGTAGAAACCCACCACTGGGCTGATGGACCCTCCTGTCCTTCTCATGCAAGATTGGGAGCTGATCACTTTCTTCATGACAGGTCTTCCTGTAGATATATACATTTTTCCATTCATTTTTTTTTTCAATTTAAGGGGGAAGAAGGCATCTTATCAATGTAGTATCTCATCATCACTAAACAAGCTCTTGTCTTATTGCACAGATATCATGATAATTGCAGTCAAATACCAATGGTGTGTATTATGATGTGATGCTGCTTTAGTGTTTATGAGAAAACCTTCAGATCCTGTAGAGACATATTTACTACAGATGTATATCAAAATTTTAACTCATTCCATTTTATTTTTGCTACTTTACCTACCTGTCCCATCTTTTTCTTTCTTTCTCTCTCTCTCTCTCTTTCCCTCTCTCCCTCCCTCCCACTCCCTCTATTTCTTTCTCTCTCTCTTTCCATCTCTGTCTCTCTCTTTCCCTCTCTCTCCCTCCCTCCCCCCCTCTCTCCTCCCTCTTGGCAATGGGCCCTTTTATCAATCCTGTGCAGAGATATCTTTGACAATTTTCTACCAGATTTGCTTGGCAAAAGAGAATTTACTTTCAACATTTCATTCACATCAAAATAAAATTGAGTTACGCCCTCATGGAAAGTATAGGCTGCTTTTGCCAAATGGCATACATGCTGTATGCATACAGGTGTTGACCACATTATTGACATATTTATATATGGTTAGGCCAGAATATTTGCAAGCCTTTTGTAAAATAATTGCAACAACAACAACAACCCCCTATCAGTTAATTCTGCCTTGTAGAAAAATTAACTTTGTTTTTTAGTGCTGAAGCAGCTTTCAATCAGTTCATTTTGGATGACCTCCGAGCTGAAGTGCTAGAGAAATGCAAATTATCATCTTCCAGCTCTGTCACTGAATGCTGTTCATGATTTGAAAAGCTTTGTTCTCATTTGCCTTTCACTCAAGATTTAAGAAAAGGGTGGCCTTAAGTCAACCAAAACAAAAAACGAGTGAAGGAAAAAGAAAAAGAAGGGGGAGAACTGTTAGAAGAGCACTTCATAGTCCTATGAAATAGTCCTATAGTACTATGAAAAGCACTAATGTAATACTGATTAATATTAGAAAATGTTTACAATTCCATCAAATATGGAATTGCCTAGTGTTACAGATGCAAAACTATGAAAAAAAAAAGATCAAGTTGAGTTTGGCTACCAGAAGATTAAACGAAATGGGTTGAGCGAGGTGGAGTTGGTGACTTTGAGTCATTGTTGAATCCTGCCTGGATTAATCCATACAGTTTTCTTGGCAAGATCTCAGAAATGGTTGGTCATAACCTTCTACGTAGAGCTGAGATAGACAGGAGACCATAATCTAGCCTAAAATGGGACTGGAACTACTGGTTTCCTTATTTCTAGTCCAGTATCTTAACCTCTGTACCACACAGGCTTTCAGATTGAGTTTAGAAAAGGACAAAGAAATCTTGGGGAGGGGGAAGATAGGGGGGTATATAATCTGATGACAGCTCAATGGGGACTAAGAGGTTCAATGGCAAAGACTGCTGAGTTGGGGATTTGGACCTGAAAACTGGAGACTGTCAGGCCCAAAACTAAAAATAACACATGGCTGCTCTTCCAAATTGAGTTCCTTATAGTTTCAAATCTATGGATAAAATCTTGCCAGATTGGGCACCCTTCTATCTATCTACAATGTACTCTGCAAACAATTAGGGAAGGGATGTCTTCACCCTCTTCCTTTCACACACGATATCTGTATGATATCATTCCTCTGGAATGCATCCCATCCCTCTTGGGGATTGTTTTTTTTTAAAAAAAGAATCACGCATTCACTCCGGTTGTTCTCTGTCATTGGTCTTAGATACATTAGGTTTGATGCTTCATGATCCCCATGACATTATGCAATTCATCAAAGATGTCTTGCAAAACCTACAGATTCCCAGCCAATAATACGGCATCATCTGCATGCAAAAGTGAACCTATGCCCCAATTAACCCTTTTCTAAACTCATTATAGGGGGACGTGGCGGCTCAGTGGCTAAGACGCTGAGCTTGTTGATCAAAAGGTCGGCAGTTCAGCGGTTCGAATCCCTAGTGCTGCGTAGCGGGGTGAGCTTCCGTTACTTATCCCAGCTTCTGCCAACCTAGCAGTTTGAAAGCATGTAAAAAATGCAAGTAGAAAAATAGGGACCACCTTTGGTGGGAAGGTCACAGCGTTCCGTGTGCCTTTCGCTTTTAGTCATGCCAGTCACATGACCACAGAGATGTTTTCGGACAGCACTGGCTCTTCAGCTTTGAAACGGAAATGAGCACCGCCCCCTAGATTCGAAAACAACTAGCACATATGTGCGAGGGGATCCTTTACCTTTATCTTAAACTCATTATAAACTTCTTCCTTATATATTTATGAATGGTACTCTTGCGTTACCCTCTGTTCAGTGCTGGAACCATTTGCTAAACATTCCATTTATTGCTTGCAAATAAGGAGCTGAAAATTGATTGTTGAATGCAATAAGTGTTGTATTTGATGGAAAAAGAGCAGCATGTAAGAACGTTACATGGTAGGCCCCAGGAGTGATCATGATATTCTGTTCTTTTATTGGCTTCCTAATAATGTCCTTAGTGTGTATGTTGGGAGGATATTCCTCAGAATAAGATGATGGGGAGAGACAAGGTTATTTTCTCTAGACATTGATAGCCTACAACTGAAAGAAGCCAGAAGAAATCCACTTAACTTGGATGCTAATAACATGGAAAGTAAGAATGTTTCATTGTTTAAAATACATTTCAGTGTATATAAGAACTAACACACACATTAAAGATTTTTTTAAAAAAATTGGCACCAAAGGAAGTAGCTCTTTTCCCCATTCTACCAGTAGAGTGGCCTTGAGATAAATCTGGGAAGGATGCCTACATCGCTGTTTCATAGTCATACCACCGATGTATTATGAAATTGGAAAGCAAATGAGTGCAAAGAAATGTACATGATGTTAGTGGTCCATGGTTTTATTCTGGTTCAGACATAGAGTAATTCCTTCCCTGGATTAAGTATTTCTGTTCTTAAAGTATTTCTTAATACTTTAGTATCTGAAGTATTTCTGCCCAAGTATCCAACCTGCTACACATTCGGGTATTTCCATTCTTACCTTATTCTCTGTGTGCAGAAGTAATGAGAGTAATGAGATTCTTAAAGTATGGATCAAATCCAATTAATTAATTGTTGTAATCAGATGGTGCTATATGAGTACAGCTATGGGGGGGGGAGAGAGAAACAGAAAATATATGGATCAAAAGGCAATGAATTTCAAAAAGTATAGTTTGTATTATCTAAGGTCAACTCTGAATTCAGGATCAAAAGCCGGTGACCTTCTTAATGTTCATTCCAATATCCAAGAACTTTGTCTGCAGATGATAAGGTCAACAATGATGGGAATTGAGATCAAATAACATCGTACCCTGTTTTCCCCAAAATAAGACACCCCCTGATAATAAGCCCAATCGGGCTTTTGAGCACATGACAATAAGGCCAAGTGCTTATTTCAGGGTTCAAAAAAAAATAAATGACAGTGTCTTATTTTCGGGGAAACATGGTAAGATATAGGTTCCCAAGCCATGGCTTAAATATATGTAAAATATATATAGCATGTGAACCATACAAGGATCTTAACATTGTTTTATGATATAATGCAGATAGGAAGAAAGGAAGATAGAATAAAATAGAATTCTTTATTGGCTAAGTGTGATTGGACACACAAGGAATTTGTGCATACGCTCTCAGTGTACATAAAAGAAAAGATACATTCATCAAGAATCATAAGGTACAACACTTAATGATAGTCATAGGGTAATCAAATCATATTAGGAAACAGTCAATATAAATCATAAGGATACCAGCAGAGGTGGGTTGCTCCCAATTCTGTCCGGTTCTATAGAACTGGATGTAAAACTAACGGGAGGCTCCGCCCACCCGCCTGGACATCATAAATGATGATTTGCACATGCACAGAAGCACGCGCGCGGCCCTGTTGCGAACCGGTAGTAAAGGTAAGTAGAACCAGGGGTGAAATCTAGCAGGTTCTGACAGGTTCTGGAGAACTGGTAGCGGAAATTTTGAACAGTTCGGAGAACCGGCAGCGGAAATTTTGAGTAGTTCAGAGAACTGGTAAATACCACCTCTGGCTGGCCCCAGAGTAGGGTGGGAATGGAGATTTTGCAGTATCCTTTCCCTGCCATGCCACCAAGCGACACCCACCAAGCCACACCCACAGAACCGGTAGTAAAAAAAATTGGATTTCACCACTGAGTAGAACCCACCCCAGGATACCAGCAACAAGGTTACAGTCATGCAGTCATGCGGTCATAAATGGGAGGAGATGGGTGATAGGAATGATGAGAAGATTAATAGTAGTGCAGACTTAGTAATTAGTTTGACAGTGTTGAGGGAATTATTTGTTTAGCAGAGTGATGGCGTTTGGGAAAAAAACTGTCTAGTTGTTCTGGTGTGCTGTGCTCTCTAGCATCCTAAATTTTATAGTTTAACTTTCAGATATAATAATAATAATAATAATAATAATAATAATAATCATAATCATAATCATAATCATAATCATAATAATAATAATAATAATAATAATTTTATTTCTATACCGCCCTTCTCCCGAAGGACTCAGGGCGGTATACAGCCTATTAAAAGCACAAGACAAACATCAATTAAAATAATTAAAATTATTAAATAATTCAGCTCAATTTAAGACCCCCAAAATTAAAACACCTGATTTAAAATTATTACATTGATAACCCAGCTTGGCCGAACAACCGCCCCCTTTAAACTGGGAAAGTTTAAAGATCTGCCAAATTTTGTTGCACTTTCCTCCCCCCCCCCCCATTAGACTTTTAGAAGGTGATATTTAGTTCAGCCTTTAATCAATGCACAGAATTCAAATGAAAATACCCCCAAGAGCTGTCTGGCCTTTGTGGAAATGCATGTAGCAAAGGGGAACCCAACATATTACTGGGAAATTGGTTTTATTGTTGAACTGCAGTTACAGTTAGATTTTTTTCCCCTAACCTTCAGTTAGCCTTCTTGTAACTTAAATCTATTATTCGATGTTCTATATTCCAGGCTGAGAGAAAGAACAAATCTTAACCTTTTTCTATCTCATGCCCTTTCAGGAATTTGAAAAGAGCTGTTATATTTTTCTCTCCTTTTCCTTCTCTCTCCTCTTAATCTTCTTTTCTTAAGGCTAAACATACAGAGCTGCTTCATCATTTTTAGTACCAATTATCTTTCAACAGTCTCTGAACTTATTCCAGTTTCTCCAAATCCTTCCTAAAATTAGTGCCCAGAACTGGACACTGAGATAAGATTTAACCACGTAGAATAAAATGTTCCCATGATTTTAAAATTACACTTCTGTCAATGCGTCCTAAGACTGTACAGCATTAGCCTTTAAGACTGTACGGTATTAGCCTTTTCCCCCTTAGCTACATCACACTGCTGAGTCACATTCAGCTGTCAATCATCTACTGTTCCAATGACTTTTTCCACACGTCTGCTACTTACTAAGCAAGTTAATAGGTACAATTTTTAACCGTAATATATTTTGTGAACTGTTTGGTAAGCGGCCCAGAGTTATTGACATAGGTGGCCGTAGAAATTGGGCGGTCATAGAAATCGAACAAAAAAAACAAACAAATAGGTTCTTCCTGCTAAATTGCATCAGAGCTCTTTTTATAAATTGTATATTATAATGACCTTATAATATATGATACATAATTTACTTAGGAGCACAGTGGCTTGTGTGGTTAGGATGCTGTGTAGAAGCTTAGCCATATTCGAGACCCAAATGGTGCCATGGGACGGGGCGAGCTCTCGCCCTTCGCTCCAGTTCCTGTTGGGGACACGGAAGGAGCCCCCAACTGGGCATCCCCTGGGCAGGGGTGATGTCACCGGCTAATACTGTTAAACTGGAAGTACCTCGGGGCTTCGGATATCTTCAGCTGAAGAGGTTGTAGAAAAAATGTTTTAAAAGGAAAAAAAAAGCCTCTGCCGATCAGGCAACTCAGCTGGGATCATCAAAGGCTTTTAAAAGCATTTTTCGCAACCTCTTCGGCCAAAGAGGTTGTAGGAAAAATGATTTTAAAAGTTTTTTTTAAAAAAAGTTGGCCACGCCCAGCCTGTCACATTAGCCTCCCACCAAGCCACGCCCACAGAACCAGTAGTAACAAATTTTACATTTCACCACTGGTTTGAATGGTCACTAAGTGAACTGTTGTTAGTCAAGGACTACCTGTCATGTAAACTAGCCACTTCTATAGCAACAAATCTATTTAATTGGTAAACCCAAAATCAAAGTTTTATTTTTTCCCCACCACAAACAGGAAGTCCAAAAGCGGTTTCCAAGTAGAAACAAAAGCGATTGTGTTCTTTTCGTTAATCAGAGCAAGCGATTTGGCCACCTCTGCTAACTCCGTCAACTTTTGCAGCCATTCATCGTCAATGCAGAAACTTGATAGATTAATAGAAATGATCAACTTTTAAGATTAAGTCCATCTCTTATCTTTATATCATGTTTTCCCCAAAATTAAGACTCCCCTGATCATAAGCCCAATCAGACTATTGAACACATGTGTTAAAATAAACCCTCCCCAAAAATAAGCCCTAGTGAAGAGGTGGGCGTGGCCAGCACAGGAGGCAGCCCTTCCCTTCCCCAGTCAGCTAATGGCAGCTGGGCCATTAGGAGGCAGCTGGGTCATTAGGAGGCAGCTGGGCCATCAGGAGGCAGCAGCACAACACATCAGCAGCCATGAGGTGACCACACTCGCCACCTCCTGCACCTCCAAAATAATAAGACCCCCCCCAAAATAAAACCAAACTCTTATTTCAGGGTTCAAATATATATATATATAAGGCAGGGTCTTATTTTTGGGGAAACACGGTAATACAAAGTCCTTTTGGCTAAGTTGTGGGGGGGTTTGGTTTGCTATACCAACAGAACGTGTTTCATTATTTCTACTTTTGTCGGGGTGTGGAGTGATATTTCAGGTGGCATCTGTCTCTTTTTGTTCTGCCCCAGCTATGGACCCCAAAGAACACAGCACACACAAAGTTTGTACAAAACTTAATTTACTAAACTAACTCAGTCTTTTTCAAAACAAAGGCTTTTAATAAACTTTCTTAACAGCCTACAAGAAACCAAAAATAAAGTAATTACAATCTTACTAAGGTTGGCAGAAAGCCCAGAAGCAATTTGCAGAGAATCCAGACGTGAAGTAGAGTGAAATAAAGTTGTTCCCTACAAATTGCTTCAGTCGGCATTCCTCCTTAAATAGGCTAAGGGAGTGGCCAATTAGCCCCAAGCCTTACTCTTGAGGAGACCTCCTCCTGAGGAGCCACTCCGGCCTTTTGGCCACTCTACACACCCGTGCATCGAGAAGAGGCTCCTCCTCTTTGTCCTCTTCACTTAAAGGAGCTTCTGGAGATTCTGAAGGCCCTGAATCCCTGCCTCTGGCACCACATCTTCTCCAGCCTCCTCATTGTCTGACTCGAGTGCCAGCTGCACAGACTGCTGGCGCAATATCACCCCAGCCTCCTCGCTGTCAGAATCAGCTACAATCCGCACAGGCTGCTGACGGGCCACAACACTTTTACAGAAAAGTTGTTTTTATCACGTGCAGGTGTGTGCCAGAAGGAATTTGGGGTAGTTGATGAAAGCATTTTGTGAAATGTACAAAGTATATATCTCTTTTTTTCTCCTCCACCTGGGAAATCTCATCCTCAGGATTGGATTATTATTGTTTAGTTGTGTGTGAGTGAGATACATTGTATATATTTTCCTTTGAAAAAGACTTGCATGCATTAGTCAAGATCATTCTTCTATGAAGAATTGGTGCAACTTTACATTTCTGGAGGGCCTTAGAGGATTGCTGGTGGTTTCTAGAATTCGAAACATTTTTCAAGTTTTGCTGGTTTTTTATCTGGTTGTTTTCTGAGCTGCTGCTTTGTAATTTCTCTTTGTATTTCAGAGTAATGTTTTAACTGGGATATTCTTGTGAGCTGCCTGGAACTCAGTGGAGGATAAATAGAATATCAATCTGTCAAGTAAACAGACCAATAAATATTAATAAATATACATTTCTCCAAAGGGGTAAAACGGTTTGTTTGTGTCAACAAACCCACCTGGAATATCTGAAAGATTGACAGTTTCACTGTAGCCATAACTTTAAAGTTGCATTGCAGCTGAATGACCCAGCACTTGTTTTCATATAAAAGGGCTCAGCATTTGCAAGTCAGGTTTGAAAAGACAGGTGTCTGAGCTGATGCCTCTTGATATAAAATAGACACTGGTGAACAAGATGGACCAGACAGCCTGGCTCAAAACAAGGTAACCATTCTCTATAGCTTTGTGGATTTCTATTGCAAGTGTTTTCAAATTCTTTTAGGCCACAGCACCTGAGCAGGGGTGAGTTCTAATTTTTTTTACCACCGGTTCTGTGGGCATGGCTTATTTTGTGGGAGTGGCTTGATGGTCATGTGACAATTCTTTAGGATTTAGCAGAGGTACTGGTCTACCAGGCTTTTAACTGCTTGCAGAGCTGTACCGATCTACCCATTTATTTTTGCAGGCACTGGTCTACCCATTTATTTTTGCAGGCACTGGTCTACTCATTTGTTTTTGGAGGCACTGGTCTACCCATTCATTTTTGCAGGTACTGGTCTACTCATTTGTTTTTGGAGGCACTGGTCTATCATCACACTGCCTTTTAACACTGATCAGCTCTAGGGCGGCCATTTGAAGCCCCGCGGCAAGAGTTTAAACAGTTTTTTTCCTTCTAGCCAATCAGCTGGGACTCGGGAGGCAGCAATAGATTGGGGGTGGGGCCAAATAAAAGGTAAGAACAACGTAGGGGCAGGGAGGGTGGGGGCCGGGGGGCAGAACCGGTTCGCTGACATCCTATCGTCACCGCTACCGGCTCAGTGGAACCAGGCTGAACCGGGAGGAACCCAGCACTGCACCTGAGGGTTAAAAAACACAACTTTCCAGATCAAGACGCAAATTAGCCAAACTTGAATGCTTTTTTAAAAAAAAAAATCTGTCATCAAACCACATCAAGTTCTCATAAACCACTCTTGGAATACTGCATCCATTTCTGGTCACCACAATATTAAAAAAAAAAGAAAGATGTTGAGACTCTGGAAAGAGTGCAGAAAAGAGCAGCAAGAATGATTAGGGGGCTGGAAGCTAAAACTATACGAAGAATGGTTACAGGAATTGGGTATGGCCAGTCTAATGAAAAGAAGGACTAAGGGGGACATGGTAGCAATGTTCCAATATTTGAGGGGCCCCTACAAAGACAAGGGGGTCAAGCTATTTTTCCAAAGCACCAAAAGGCAAGACAAGGAAGAATGGATGGAAACTAACCCTCCCAAGGAGGGAAGCGACCTAGAACTAAAGAGAAATTTCCTAATAGTGAGAGCAATCAAACCAATTAAATAGCTTGTTGTGGGTGCTACATCACGGGGGGCTTTCAAAAAGAGACTGGACAACCATTTGTCTGAAATGGCATAGAGTCTCAAGCTGAAGCATGGGGTTGGACTAGAAGACTTCCAAGGTCCCTTCCAACTAGAATAGAATAGAATAGAATAGAATAGAATAGAATAGAATAGAATAGAATAGAATAGAATAGAATAGAATAGAATAGAATAGAATAGAATAGAATAGAATTTTTTATTGGCCAAGTGTGATTGGACACACAAGGAATTTGTCTTCAGTATTTCTGTTCTGTTCTGTTCTGTTCTGTTCTGTTCTGTTCTGTTCTGTCCTGTCCTGTCCTGTCCTGTCCTGTCCTGTCCTGTCCTGTCCTGTCCCCCCCCCCCCCCCCCCCAGGATTCCATGGAATACAGCTGAAAAAATCCTGCAGGAGTGGCCTGTATGAAATTAGCTAATAAGAATATAAGGTATTCCAAGTAAAAGAACTGAGCTCTGGTATTAAATATATTGAATTACAAAAATTGGTTTTTCACTATTCATTTGAAGGTGAATTATATGTCAAGTACACTCAAAGGCCGTGCATTGGAGCCTTCATCATTACAAAAAGAGACACCCTTGATGAGTTCTATTGTATTTTTTTTAGAGATTTTTTTTTTAGAAATACAATTGTAGCCGTTTCCTGGCGGTATTGCTAACTGGCTAAATACCTTGTTCCTATGTGGGGAGGAAAACCCCTTGAATGTTTTTATTGCTTTTAATCCTTTTGTTGTTTTAAAATATTTTTAGTATTATTATTTTTTTTTGAGATTATATAGTTTTAATCTGCATAATGGGCAAAACAGAACATGGTTGCATTAATTGTTTTTAAAAACCAATTATGAAATGACTCCGCTTGTGTTCGCTTTTCTTTCAAAAGTCATCACCACTTATAATTGTATTTTTTTTTCTTTTTAAATTGTTGGCCATCCAGAGTCATTGACTGAGATGGATGGCTATAGAAATTAATTAATTAATTACCTTCAGTGTGCAGCCATCATTAACTAAACAATGTTGACATTTTGCATCACCTGAGGTTCTTTTGAAAGGAAGCTTCATATCAATCTTAGTTCTACAAAATTATAATTTTAAGGGCTAGAAGTACTGTTGTGAAATCTAAAAAGAAAAGAAAAAAAAATCAAGAGAAATTTAAAAAGAAAATCCCGAGGCCACCTTATAAATTAAACTATAAAATCTATGTTCTAGATTTGGCTAGAACTGTAAAAACCTTATTTTTCAACTGTCCCTGCACTGCTTTAACATTTAACATTAAAAGCATTACACGTATATCTAAAGAATATATAAAACTTTTGAACTACTAATGAAGCTTGAGAGTTATTCAGCATTAGAAATAGGTATTTTTACAGGATCCTGCTTTGATTTAATCTCTGTACTAAAATCTGCTTGAATCCACTTGATTCAGTCCAAGGAATTGAGATTCGGGTTGGAAGGGATTCTGTAAAGATTCTCAGGAAACCATGGTTGCCATTTAAAAAAAAAAATGGATATAAAGAAAGAATTGGCAATTTATTTGAAATCCGTTCTTCAAGATATCATAGGCTTGATCATAAAGTCTATAAATATTCTGTTCAAGTGCTAACATATCATCCTTGCAGAGATTTTATAACAACAGAATATGGGGCAATTCTTCTTCATCTCCCTAGTCATAATAATTTCTTTACACAATACTGTAATTAAGTTTTGAAGGGGTGCTCAGCCTTTTCGTTATTTTTAAATGCAGAACAAAGTAACCTAATTCTGTCTATATACTCACCCCACCCTACCTTGGAAATTCCACTGGATTGGAATTCTAGATTGGGTGTTGATTGATAGATTCAAACCACTGCTTCTGAAAACAAATCTGATTTCACAGAATGTATTTTAAATCTAAGATGACAAGCCTGTGACCCCTAAATCTCTTTTCTGTAGCCTCTGGAATATACTCCAGCTCTAACTGCTAAAATTAGGAGAAAGATTTCCCACCCTTTTCAGATGGAAGGAACATGAAAATTGCATTGCATACTCTAAACATGGTTTAACGTTATTTTCTTTAAAAGAAGAAAAAATATCTGGCCTTTTCCACAAGCCAACTATCTCTGTCTCTGTCTCTGTCTCTGTCTCTGTCTCTGTCTCTGTCTCTGTCTCTCTCTGTCTCTCTCTGTCTCTGTCTCTCTGTCTGTCTGTCTGTCTGTCTCTCTGTGTCTCTCTCCTTCTCTTCCTGTCTCTGCCTCTGCCTCTCTGCCTCTCTCTCTCTGCCTCTCTTCCTCTCTCTGCCTCTGTCTCTCTGTCTCTCTGTCTCTCTGTCTCTCTCTCTCTCTCTCTCTCTGTCACACACACAGACACACACACACACACACACACACACACACAAAACACACACAAACACAGACTTAGTTTACATCATTATTCTGCCCACTGCAGTCACTGCTCTTTTCCCCCCTGGCTTCAGATGGCGAATACACAGAATCTCCAGCCCTAGGGAATAATTAAATGAGCCCAGTGCAGATCTACATGATTATTCTTTTCCAGTTGTGAATCTTACTTAAAAATAGAAAAGGTCAGCTAGGGGAAGCAATGAATGCTTCTCCTGAGATAAGCCCACATAAAGCTTTCGAGTTACTTACTTATTTATTTATTTATTTATTTATTTAAAAGCTGCATAAGGGTGCAAAAGAATAAACATGAATAAAATTAAATAATAATAGACAATAATAAAATAATAAAAGATAAAAATCAGGATAACAAATCAATGACATAATCAATATATAGTCAAGAGCTGCCAATAAACACACACACACAAAACAGAATGGACTTATTTACCATGTTGTCTTATTATTTACCATGTTGTCCTTAAGCCAGGGGCCTCCAACTTATGGGGCACCAGGGACCAGTTCTGTGGAGAATGGTTTTTCCGTGGACCAGAGGGGGCGTGCTGCCTGCATCCTGCAGAAAGGGCTTTGTGTCAGGCCTGGAAGCCATCTTTTTCATTGGATCTTCAGGCCTGCCACATTTACTACTGTGGGAAACTGGAAGGGGGGAATTGTGTGGAGCCAAGGTGATATATATATATATATATAGTCATAATAACATTCCTTTCTCAGAAAGTCAAGGACATCTCGCCCTGCACCTGGAAGGCTGGAACTGGGAGGCATCTCCAATTGGGACAGTGCTTTGATTGGATCATGTGATGGACTTGTGGGTGTTGGGCAAGGACTTGAACTTTCCTTTGGGTGGGGAAAACCTGGAAACTTTCAGATTCGGGTTTTCCCAGATGTGCCAATATGATATCTCTAATAAAATGAAACTTTGAGGGACCCCACATTGGGGGTGTTACTTGGAATCCTGACATTAACCCGAATCTGACACTTTGATTGTTTGCACGGCCCGGTTGCTGGCATGCCACAGAGTGGTGCCAGTCTACAGACGTGGGGGTTGGGGACCCATGCCTTAAACCACCAACCAGGAGTTTTGACAGTTCTACACAAGGTCAACAGAACTGAGGGCAATATTGAGGAAGCTAAACAGGAGCCTTGATCCCAAAAGACTCTTCTTTTATAAACTGCCAACAACAAGGGAAGTGCAATCCCACCCAGAACCAAAGGTGGAAAATCTTCAGAATTAAGGCTAGATTACACACACACACACACACACACACACAGATATACACACAAACCAACTGAAAGTAATTCTAGTATCACTAATATCAAAGGCCACTAAACAATTAATGAGAGGCAAAAGGGATGCACTTTACTGATTGTAAGCTTTGAAAAGCCTTGTCCAAAGCAGTCCCAATACTGTACCTCAGCCTAAACCCAACTGAAAATAATCGACATAATATTTCCTTCAGATCCTTTGAAGCTGCAGCTCACCAACTTTTTCAGCAGCCTTCCATGAAAAGTAAAAGTTGAAGAATGGCCCAAGATTGTTGGGTCCTGTTGGATCCAGCAATGGCTTCTTCAAAAGGGGCTCCCTTCTGCCCCCTCTCTTTTCTTGGTAGTTCTGACATCCAAGCTCCCCAAAATGACCCAATGGATTGCTTTTTCAACAGGAAAATACCAAACAGTAGTTAGTTTTCAAATGATGCCAAATAAGAATCCTGATTTAGTGCAAAATCAGAGCCACATTCACCAACTCAGAGGATCAGAACTCTAGGAAGTATGTTTTTCTGTTAAATCCAGCCAGACATGACAAAGAGCAAGCTGACACACCATTCTCTCTTTTATAGAGTAGAGTAGAGTAGAGTAGAGTAGAGTAGAGTAGAGTAGAGTAGAGTAGAGTAGAATAGAATAGAATAGAATAGAATAGAATAGAATAGAATAGAATA
>WNWU01000037.1:13332834-13363229 GCA_012654045.1 Ptyas mucosa
TTTTTTTTTTCTTTGAAGACGTTTAGTTTCTCATCCAAGAAGCTTCTTCAGCTCTGACTGGACAATGTGAAATGGGAGGATTTATATTCCTTGCAGACAGTTGGTCATTTGTAGCCTTTTAGAGGGTCGTTGAAGCACTTGGAGATTTATCTGTGTCCTCAGAGTCCCCTGAGTAGTGCTTCTGGTTCCTGTAGTCTGCAATTGTTCTGGAAATCTGTTCATACTCCCACATCAGTGGTGGGATTCAAAAAATTTTATTACCGGTTCTGTGGGCGTGGCTTGGTGGGTGTGGCATGGCTTGGTGGGTGTGGAATGGCTTGGTGGGCGTGGCAGGGGAAGGATACTGTAAAATCTCCATTCCCTCCCCACTCCAGGGGAAGGATACAGCTAAATCCCCATTTCCTCCAGATCAGCTGGGACTCAGGAGGCAGAAAATAGATGGGCGAGGGGGGCAGTCAGAGGTGGCATTTACCGGTTCTTCAAACTACTCAAAATTTCCGCTACCGGTTCTCCAGAACTGGTCAAAACCTGCTGAATACCACCTCTATCCCATACCATCTGAAGGGTGTTCATCCCAAATTGCATAGCTATATTTATATTTATATATTGATATGTGCAGCAGTTACGTGTGAACAAGTCCCCTCCATGCTCTGCTTGTAACCTATCCTTTTAATCAGCAGGATCAGTGTTAATAAAATAAGGTGTCATTTTAATTATATATCATATTTATATACAATTTCACAAAAAGTGATTCTGGCTAGTATGTTATAAAAACATAAAAGCAGCAATTATGAAAGGCAACTCTGCAATTAAAACATTATTATCTTTTATTCATTAAACATAAAACTCAGTCAACTGAACATTTAAAAATGTATCACAAATATCATTGGCGGGCGCTGATGATTGATATGGGTTGCTGCCAGCATCCTAGATATCAACCAAGTACCTTCTTAAGATGTACAATGTTCCACGTAGCCCAGTTTTTTGCAGTTCTGCTGGTGTTATTGCGGGAAGATGCAATTTCTTGATGTGTTTTGTAAAATTCTTGGACATGGTGCCAAGTGCCCCAATGACAGTGAGTATCAGTGTTACATATTTCATCCATAGCCGTGTAGTTTCGATGGCCATATTTCGTAATTTTTTCCAGATCTTTTTCTTCAACTCTGGCACCTCCTGGTACAGCAATATCAATAAACTGTACGCTTCGGCTCTCAACAACCGTGATATCTGGCGTGTTGTGTTCCAAATGATGATCCATCTGTATTCGAAAGTCCCACAAGATCTTCACCATCTCATTTTCAATAACTTTTTCCACCATGACTTTTCGGATACAGGTATGTCGTATTTTTAACATACTGACCAGTGGACTAATTTAGCAACTATTTAGCGATCATGTCTAGCTTTGTAATCAGTTTGCGCGATTTTGCTGCACTCACATATTAAGTGTGAAACACTTTCAACTTTGTCGTTGCAAAGTCGGCAGTTTGGATTATCAGTGGATTTTTGTATCTTCGCTTTCATGGCATTAGTTTGTAGTGCTTGTTCTTGAGCAGCGAGTATTAAACCTTCCGTTTCTTTCTTGATGGTTCCTCTCTTAAGCTATGCCCATGTAAAGTGGTTATCACATTTTCCTTCAATGTTTTTGACGTGCTGTCCATGCAGAGCTTTGGTTTTCCACCCACTTAATCTGTCATCTAACTGTTTTTCCTTATATTCTGCCTTTGTTTCTGTTGTTTTTATAATGTTCTCCATTTTCACAGCCTGCAACAATCTTTCTGTGCTTTGGTTCACATAATCATTCAAACTTTGTTTTTCTTCTTCTACGGTTTCATGGATTTGCAAAAGCCCTCTGTCCCCTATTCTTCTTGGCAGGTACAACCTGTCGATGTCACTTCATGGATGTAAAGCATGGTACAAATTCAAAAGTTTATGCCTTTTCCGGTCCATGTTTTCCAGTTCAGCCACAGTCCGCAGTTGTTGTTGTTGTTGTTGTTGTTGTTGTTATTTCTCTAAAAAAACCCAAACTGTTGACATAATCAAATTTTAATGAACATTCATTAAATGAATATTGGGGGCAGTCTTATTTCATGGGGTTGAAATTACACAAGGTTTGTTCTTTGGTGGTTATACTAGCATCTGAGGAAATGTCCAGGGGAATAATAATAATAATAATAATAATAATAATAATAATTATTATTATTATTATTATTAATCATATTTCTATGCCGCCTACTCTCCGAGGACTCTGGGCGGCTTACAACAATCGACAGTATACTAAATAGCATATTGCCCCCCAACAATCTGGGTCCTCATTTTACCCACCTCGGAAGGATGGAAGGCTGAGTCAACCTTGAGCCGGTGAGATTTGATCTGCTGATCTGCTGAACTAGCAGTCAGCTGAAGTAGCTGCAGTACAGCACTCTAACCACTGCGCCACCTCAACTCACATTTAGTCGTCTAATTCTTCCCCTCCCCCCATTCAATCATTTCCAATTCTCGAATACTACTTGAACAAGTCCCTGCAGTTTTCTTGGCAAGGTTTGTCAGAAGTGGTTTGCCATTGCCTCCTTCCTAGGACTGAGAAAAAAAATGTCTGGTCCAAGGTCATCCAGCTGGCTTTGTGCCTAAAACAGGATTAGAATTTCTGGTCTTCTAGCCCGATGCCTTAACCACTACACCAAACTGGTTCCCCCTTTAATTCTTAGTTGAGCTTACATCTTTATTTCTCTGTGTGTAGTCATAATTTCTACTGCACAGGTTTTCTCCATTTTTATTGAGATCTATTACATCGTCCTTCTTTCTCGTATCATCATGGAAACCTAACACGTTTATTATTCTTTCCTTCATTTCCTTCCTTAATTTATGCTGTTCACTATTAGTGTTACATTTTAATTTGTAATTTTTTAGATTCTCTTAGGGAAAAAGGAACTTATCCTTAAACAGTTGTGGAGGACACCTGGGAAAGAATACTTTGCTTATTTAATTGCTATTCAAAACAAATTATGCATGCATTTACCCTCCATTTTCACTGTTAAAATTAATCTCTAGAGATTTTGAAACCAGACGACCCTTTTTAGCGAATGTGAAGGCCATGTTTTCTTATGGCATTGAAAAAAAGATTGATTCTCTTATAGTATTGTCCTTTAAAAGCATATGTTAAGTAACGAGAGTCCCATTTTTTCAGCACAATATAGAAAACAATAGTATTCTCCAAAGAATTTATTTGATTGTTCCTATACAACACACTAGAAATAGAAATAGAATAACAGAGTTGGAAGGGACCTTGGAGGTCTTCTAGTCCAACCCCCTGCCCAGGCAGGAAACCCTATACCACTTCAGACAAATGGTTATCCAACATCTTAAAAATTGTTCTAACTGTCAGGAAATTTCTCCTTAGTTCTAAGTTGCTTCTCTCCTTGACTAGTTTCCACCCACTGCTTCTTGTCCTGCCCTCAGGTGCTTTGGAGAATAGCTTGTCTCCCTCTTCTTTGTGGCAGCCCCTGAGATATCGGAACACTGCTATCATGTCTCCCCTAATCCTTCTTTACATTAAACTAGACATACCCAGTTCCTGCAACCGTTCTTCATATGTTTTAGTCTCCAGTCCCCTAATCATCTTTGTTGCTCTTCTCTGCACTCTTTCTCCATAAAGTCTCCATAAAGAATGCAATAATCCTTGATTCAAGACTAGAGGAGACTGGTGACTACATGAAATTGGCCTATTGACCAACTATATACAGCCAGTATCTTTTGGGACCACCTTCAATCTAAAAATATACTAAATAAGAAAAAGAAGGTCATGGGAATAAGGATGGATAATGAACTATTGGTTTCCACAGCAACACATTTTGAAATCCGTATCTTGCTGACACCGTTGTTAAGAGCAGTGTGCTAATAAGGTGATGCGCTGAGTAAAAAGTACAGTCTCTGGAAACAATTCTGTCTGAAGAGATGGAGAAAGAGCAAGAGAGAGAGGGGGGAGGGAGGGAGGGAGGGAGGGAGAGAGAGAGAGAGAGAGAGAGAGAAAGAAAGAAAGAAAGAAAGAAAGAAAGAAAGAAAGAAAGAAAGAAAGAAAGAATTTTTTTTCTTTCCATCTTTAAAAAACACTGATCCACCTGCCTGTCTTATGGAGGTTCAATTATTTCAAAATTAACAAGATGCAGGAAAGGCCACATATTGTGAAGTCTATCTTTGAAGCAAATCAGAAGGCTAAAAGAAATACAGTAAATCTTTTGGCAATCTGACGCCTTATCCAACAATGCAGTTTTTTTTAAAAAAAGAGAGAGCAGTATTTGGTTCTCTTTTGTTCATGTGCCTTAGGAGGCAAAGCATAGTGTTCAGTTTATAATTATCTCAATCTTGTATACTGACACCCTACACATTCACACCGCAAACATATTGTCCCTTAAAAGAACAGTTGATTTAGCTTTGCTGGAACTGCTAGGAAAGTTACCAAGAAGTAGCTAACAACTGAACAACTGAAATGTTTTGATGGGGAAAAAAATGGGTTAGAGATGTAAATTAGTTATCTCCCCACCTCCCACCCCCAGTGACTGTATGAAATAGGGATTATGAAGAACTCCTGGGATTCCGATTGATTCCCTCCCACTAGCTCTTCACATTTGAATCCACATGAACCCCTTCACTGAAAGGGGTTGAGATCCAATCCCTCACAAAATTCTTCTCACCCCAAATAATCTTCATTTTCCATCAGAAAGAGTAAGAGAGCATGAAGCTGATATCTAGCAGGTTTTTCATATAGCTTCAGAGATAGTATTTTACCATAGCAGTATCTTGGGTGTTTTATGATTGTCCATGCCACCCTATCATAAAATAGTCCATCCTTTCAGACAGTCAACATTCACATCTAAAGCAATGTCTTTCTTTTGGATACCTGGGCACCAGCCTTCTTAAGTCCCTTGTATAGAAAGCACATTTAACCACACTCTATGCACATTGGGAGATATTCTGAATTCTTTGCATTCCAAAGGAGGCCATCTGGTAACCCCTGCAGTGAAAATATTCCAATGTAAAGGGATGGCCTCTTGGGTTAGATTGAGATTATTGCCCAGTTGGAAGCAGTCCAAAACTATTTTATAAGGAAGATCTTGAGACCCTCTCACAACATCTCCAAAGACAGAACTGGGTTACCTTCCATCATCATTACAATACATCTTGCATTGATGGGGCACTAAAACAAACCAGAAAGCCTTCAAGAATCATATGGGTTTTAATAAGAAGGCCCTATGCGAGGAATTTTTCCGACACACGAGAGACCAGACTATTACTTATAGGGGCCACCAAGTGACGATTCTAAAGCAAATTCCAAGATGGGTCAGAGAGCAGAGAAGGAGGTACCAATTCCTCGCTTTACATTTGAGGAAGAATGCAATCCCCTACCGTTGGCTCCTACCGGAAGGTTTGCTAGTGACTTGGCAAGATAGATGAATCAGAATAAGGAACTTGCAGGACGCGAAAGAGTTTTTTGAACAACTTAATATGGCGGATTTGGATTTGGAGGAGGAGGTAGAATTAGAGGTTTAGAGGAGTCTCAGGAAGAGGATAATATGAGAACTGGTGAAGGTAAAAGTGACAGAAATAATGGAAAGGAGGACTGAGGAAGAGGAGGAACAGCGATGACACAAAGAGAGACAAGGCAGACGAAAAAAGTCTAAACAGCGGGAAAGTAAGGGCCTGACTAGGAGGGAAGGGCTGATGGGACAAATGTGGTTGTCTATTCTTACAAGTATTCCTTGCCCTCTTTCAGGAGAACTGAGCTCATGGAAAGGAGCAAAACTATTAAAGACAGGATTTTTGAAAGGATGAAGGTGACATTACAATAAAGAGGGCATTACAATATAGCCATCCAAATGTTCATCTTGGATTCATTATTATAAAAGACATAAAAGCATGTACCAGTACCTGGTTAACATTACCAGCATTCCACTCAGAAAGGATTTGACATCCCTTCAAGTCCACACCATACATTTGGCATATCTTGAAGGAAGACCTTGTTAAGTGTCCTATTGAACAGTGTCTCTGTTCCTTTGGTGAGTATGTCATCCAGTGCAACATGTACAATGAGATCAATGGGTCAAATTATTGAAGATAGAGGAATTCAAATACTCAGACCTCAGATGAAGCAGTTGATGGTTGAATTATCTCCTTGCAGATGTTTTTTCCAGAAGCTAGAAATCAGGTTGCTTTGCCTTGCTGTCATTTAAATTTAGAAATAAATGCTTAATTGTTGAAACTCTTTTAGATACAAAGAGCTCAAAACATTTATATTGCTTGGAACTCTTGTATCCAACACGTTTTTTATTGTTTGATTGTGATTTTATTTTATTTTCATCTGTAGTTATGACAGTAACACTAATTTACTTAGTACATCATCTTTTTTTGACACTGCCCTTCACATAATCTGAAACGCTTCAAACATGTTAACCTGCTCAAGAAATTTGGGAGACAGTACAGCAAAGGGATGCTTCTACCAAATTATTCCATTCTCTTCTTATTTGCAAAGAATTTCAGTGATTGACACATACTTCATTAGAGGGTTAGTGATTCTTTAAAAAAAATAAAAATCTAATAGTACTAGAAATTACAATTTGATATCTGACCTCTGCTTCCCTTTTTAAAAATTAATCGGGTAATGAAGCTTTATATTTTAATACATTCAGGTACACCAATATATTCTAGCCCTAACAACTTTACTGAAATAAAGCAGTGTACAAGAGCAGAATATTTTATGAATATGCCCTGTGGCTGGGAAGAATTTAACAGCTTTCTTTATCCTTCCTTTCTCAGCATCTCAAGCAGATTGCATATTATGTGCGCACTGCATTAAAGATTTGGGACGGAGAAATAGCTCTGTTTGAACTTCAAAACATGAAGTCTGCCTTGTAAATAAGTCATAAAAGAATTATATGCCTTCTACATCAGTCAGAAACCATGCATTCTCCTGGATTCTTCCGGCACAAAGTCTGATTATTAGCAGAAGGCTACTCCTGTCATTTCATTTTGACAGCCTACATCTGAAGCTACGTCCTGCTCTTCAAAACCATCACAAAAGAGAACCCACCTCAAGGGCAGTGTACAGGTGAAGCCAATTCACATAGCATGGCATTGATGTAATGGCAGGAGCACTTGGCACCTGCTCTAATGGATGTATCACACTAAGCCAAAACCCGTAACCACCGTATTACGGTTCCACATGATGTGCTCACTAAACGGTCAGCTTTTCTGCCGAGCCATGCTAGAGCTTTGAAGAACAAGTTGAAGTTCAAGCATTAACAGCTGTGTAATGCTCTTTTCCTACTGTGCAAAGCTTTTCTTAGTGAGTTCTTTACAATAAACAGATTTTAAAGGTGTAAGAGCAAGCAAGAGGTGGTTTTTACCCAGTGGCTTTTTTTTTAAGCCACTGGGTAATTATGCTCATAAATTTGACTCATGTTTACCACGCCATTGAATAGCTAGAGCAGGGGTGTCAAACTCACAGCGTCACGTGACATATCGGGACTCCCCCCCCCCCTTGGTAAACCAAGCATGGCCAGCGTGTGACACTTCTGGCCCATGGGCCAGGAGTTTGACAGCGTTGAGCTAGAGGAAGCAAGCAAAAGGATAATGGGTAATAGTTGTCAGTTTTATAAATAAGGCCTTCATAGGTAAAGGTTCCCCTTGCACATATGTGCTAGTCGTTCCCAACTCTAGGAGCGGTGCTCATCTCCGTTTCAAAGCCGAAGAGCCAATGCTGTCTGAAGACGTCTCCGTGATCATGTGGCTGGCATGACTAAATGCCAAAGGCGCATGGAATGCTGTTACCTTCCCACCAAAGGTGGTCCCTATTTTTCTACTTGCATTTTTTACGTGCTTTCGAACTTCTAGGTTGGCAGAAGCTGGGACACATAACAGGAGCTCACCCCATTACATGGCACTAGGGATTTGAACTGCTGAACTGCCAACCTTTTGATTGACAAGCTCAAATGGAAAATGATTGGGGCTCTCTTAGTTTTCCATTTCCATGTAGCATGACACAAACCCTGAAGAAGTAGTATCTAATGCTGGGAAAATAATTTCCCTTGGCGAATAAATAAGATTAAGGGCAGGAATCATGTTTTTGAAGATGAATAAAAATTGAGAGACTTGAAAATAATAAAACGATAAAGAGGCACACATTCTATCTTTTAAGCCTTACACAACCTAGAAAGCTAAAAAAAAATAAAATAAAGCTAACAGAAATGCTCAAATGCCACAAGATATGTAGAAAAAAATCTCACGATTCTCTGGACTTGAAAAGCCCATCCTCTGCAAATTTATTTATTCAATCTCCCTTTAAACCCATCCAAGTTTGTGGCCATCATTGTGTTTTATGATTATGGATTCCACAGATTAATTATGTTTTGTGTAAGAGCACTGCTTTCATTTATTTGTTTCATATTTATTTCCAATCATCTTTGTGAGGATTTCTGATTGGAGTTTAGATGGCAAGGGAGAAATCTTTCTCAACATTCATTTTCTCCATAGCTGGCATAATTTTACATATCTTAGTAATGTCCTACCTTGCCAGTTCTCTTTTTACTAATCTTGGTTCTAAAACCATGAATATTACCATGGAATAATATTCATCGATTTAGAAATTGGGCTTAGTAAAAAAAGACAACTGGAGTGGAGGCACATTATAAACAGGGGTGAAATGTAAAATTTGTTACTACCGGTTCTGTGGGCGTGGCTTGGTGGGGGGGGGTGGCGTAATGTGACTGGATGGGAATGGCCAACTTTTTTTTTTAACTTTTCAAAGCATTTTTTCCAATGCTTTGAAAAGCCTCTGCCGATCAGGCAACTCAGCTGGGATTGTCAGAGAGGTCTTTTTAAAAATGCTTTGAAAAGCCTCTCTGCTGATCAGGCAACTCAGCTGGGATCCTCAGAGAGGCTTTTTAAAAAATGCCTCTCTGCTGATCAGGCAACTCAGTTGGGATTGTCAGAGCGGTTTTTAAAAAAATTCTTTGAAAAACCTCTCTGACGATCAGGAAACTCAGCTGGGATCATCAGAGACTTTTCAAATCATTTTTTTTACCACCTCTTCGGCCAAGAGGTTGCAGAAAAAAATGCTTTGAAAAGCCTCTGACGATCTCAGCTGAGCTGCATGATCATCAGAGGCTTTTTAAAAAAACTTTTAAAAGCATTTTTTCGTCGGAAGAGGTTGTAGAAAAAATGCTTTGAAAAGTAAAAAAAAAAAAGCCTCTGATGATTGTGCAGCTCAGGTGGGCATGGGGGGGGGGGGCGCAGGGATTTTTGCTACCGGTTCTCCGAACCACCCGCTGCCATCGCTACCGGATCGAGGGATCCGGTCCGAACTGGGAGCATTTCACCCCTGATTATAAATGTATAAATGTATATTACCTAGAGTAATATTCATTTTATTACATTGATTAAAAAAATCCAAACAATATAGAAAAAAGTAACTCGTTAATTCAGGATTTGAATCATAAGTGCCAGAATAAATAAATCTTTTCAGTTATAGACCACTTATGGTAAATTCAATCTTTTTCTTACTTTGGTAGATTCCAAATAGTCAGGATAGAATTTAACATACAAATACCTTTCAGTCTCAATTCTCTTCCCAATACCTTATTAACAAATTTATAAAAATTCACCTGAAAGAATACAACCATAGAAAAAGTTTCAAACACAAGAGACCATAATATTACAGCTGCATCCTCCAGAAATTGAGGCCCAATTAATGCTAAGCTTCATTTGGACTATCAAATACACACACAAAAACATTGAGTTGTGGAATTAATTCCATTTTAAGATTATAGGCTATAATTTTAATGTATAACGCAGCCCGTTTGTTAAAGCAGGATATGTTATCTCTTAGTTCCCGGGTGTTGTTTTTTTCATCCATTTTACAATTGGATATATAAAAATTGACTGTAATTTTTATATATTCTGTATATAATTCTGTAACTCCAGAAATTCCTTCCAGTGATATTATTAATTTAGGAATTTCCAGTGCTAAAGTGGTATAGGAAGTTAGCACCCACCTAGAAGAATGAAATATTCTAGGAAATATTAAAGAAGCAGAATATTATATTTCCCTGGATGAGAAAAGGAGAAACGTGTTTTAAAGACAAAGCAGCTTTCTGCAGCTCCCTGTCCCCCCCACTTCAACTCCAGGGTGATGGGATTAAGGCATGGTCTTCAAGACATGATAGGATTAGCCCTCTACCCATCTAGCAACAGAACTCACCACATGGCACCTGGGAGATTGGATCACTCAGCAAGGCTCAACCAAGCCTGGGACTCAAAAGGCAGTCTACAAAGTTAACTAAGATCCCTGTCCTCTGGGAGTCTGACAGCCAATGGGATACATTTCTTGTACAGGAACAGGAAACTCTAAGGCAGGGCCCAAGAGAGTCTATAAACATATTCCGCTCTCCACTCCATGTGCTCTTTTTTTGCCCGGAACCTCAAACCATGTGGTCCTGCTGTCCACCATTAAACCATCTTTCCAAACAGTCACCATGTTTCCAGTGTCTTTCTTCCCACTTGGAACTGAACCCAGATGGGTATTTCTTCCAACAGTGGTAAAGAGTGTATTTATCTAGCTGTACCTGCTCCAGAAATTGCAATCCCTCTTGGACAGGAGTGGCCTTGTCTCAATAACCCATGCTATGTGGTCACTTCCTGTTTATTACTGCATACCAATTACATAGATTTTTTTTTCTTGAAGGTGATTTGGAAGATATAGCTAATGAAAAAAATGACACTGAAGCTGAACACCCTTCAGAGACCACTGAACAACCATACATTGGCTGTCTATTGCATTAGTGTCAGTGTTCCGACCAGTGCCCTAACGCAATCAAGAGTCTCAGGCCATCTGGCAATAAAAATCCAGTCTTTTATTAGGAGCACCATGTCAGCATTACCTAAGTCCATGATGGCGAATTTATGGCACGTGTGCCACAGGTGGCACGCAGAGCCATATCTATGGCACATGAGCATTGCCCTAGCTCAGCTCCAGCGCACATGTGCACACTGGCCAGCTGATTTTTGGGCCTTCCAGGCCCACCAGAAGTGAGGAAATGGGGCATTTCCAGCCTCCGGAGGGCCTCCGGAGTGTGTGGGGAAGGCTATTTTCGCCCTCCCCAGGCTCCAAGAAAGCCTCTGGAGCCTGGGAAGGGTGAAAAATGGGCCTACCAGGCCCACCGGTAACCTTTTTGTTGTTGCGGGCCAAAAGTGGGGGAAGCGCAGGGGGGTTGCACGCACATGTGCAGGGGGGCAGGGTGTGGGGGAGCATTGTATTATGGGTGTGGGCACAGCACGCGCAACCCCCCCTCCCCTGCTTTTGGCATGTGACGGCAAAAAAGTTAGCCATCACTGACCTAGATGAAACCAACTCTGTCTTTACCCCCTTCGCGCCTTGCCTCTGACCCTGTTATCCCCTCCCCCCAAAGTGTTTCACCCAGTCTCATTCCCCAATGAGGTAATTTCGTGGCTTGCAGAAGTCACTCCCTTCCAGGCATTGCTGGTATCCATGGAGATGGTCTTGATGTGGTCAGCCTGAATACATCTTGTTATAACTTGTAAATTGTTTGGTGCAGCCGTGAGGCGCGATTTCCCATCCCCCTGCCTATGGCACTTGGGAGCAGGTCAGGGAAGCTTCACGAGTTGACAGGAATCTTCACGAGTAGGTCTGGGATAAGAGTGCACAGTTTAGCATTTCTATTTACAGCCATTATTAGTTTTGATTCTTGATAGTTGAAGCAGCATATCTCCCTTTATGCACTTATGTGAAGGAGGTTAAGAATGATGTTGCAAATTGGCCAGAGTCACTTAGGTGAAATGAGCAGTGCAGAAATTTAATAAGTAAATGACAGAAAAGAGTTCATTAGAATTGACTTTAGTAATTTACCATTCTTGGCACCCCAGCTTTAACAGATACTTAACAGAAAAGCAGAATTGGAAGGGACCTTGGAGGTCTTCTAGTCCAACCCCCAGCTCAAGCAGGAGACCCTATACCATTCTTCTTAAGAGCCTCCAGTGATGAAGCACCCACAACTTATGAAAGTAAGTCGTTCCACTGGTTAATTGTTCTCACTGTTAGGAAAATTCTAGGTTGCTTCTCTATTAGTTTCAAACTATTGTTTCTTGTTTTGGTGCTTTGGGAAATAGGTTGTCCCACTCTTCTTTGTGGCAGCCCCTCAAATATTGAATCACTGCTATCACGTCATCCCTAGTTCTTCTTTTCTCTAGAATGCTATTCCCACAAAGTACAACATTAGCCAGCTATTCATGTCAAAGGAGGCCCTAGTTTGCCTTCTTATTTTGGGGAACAGATTGTGTGTATAATTTGGCTGTGTCTTTTGTCCTTTAAATGATTCTGCATCAAGGACATTCTGTGTGTGTTTGTGTGTGTGTGTGTTTGTGTGTGTGTGTGTGTGCATTTGTTTGTTTGGGGTTTTATTACTTTTATGGACTCTAATTATATCCCCTACATAATGGGCAGACTATAAATATTTTAAATAAATACATGTCTAGTCTAGTTGCTTTCTCCAGACATCTCTGCTCTGTTGTTATGAAGTACATCCCTTGCTTTGGGCTCCACTGCCTGGGACATATTGGAGTTGAATTGTAAATAATCTGGAGGACAATAGATAGTCTACCTCTGAGTATTCTGAATTTCCAGATGTATTGGATAATTTCCTAGGTCATTGCAGTACTCTTTCATTGCCCCTGGTTTTAATGAAGATGTGCCAGGGGAACAATTTATATGAGTTTACATAAGTCATCATTTGCTGGGAAGAGCAGTTGTTAGCAGCTGACCATAAAAATGTTGTTCTCTAGAAGTAACATTTATGAAATAGGATAGGACATAAGAAAAGTATTTGTTTTTTCCCATTTCCTCTAGACAGAAAATGTTGCCAATAGAAAGAAGGGGAGGAAAATGTTGTCTACAGGTTTTTCAAGGGGACAGTATATCATTATATAGCATAGATATTCAATCTTTTGTGATCCAGTGTAAAATGCAAGGTAAGAAATTGTATGGGTTTTTTTGAACCTGGGGAAATATGGATGTAATTGTGCATATCCTTATTCAGTAAAAATCCATCTCAGCTACGAAGAGACTTTATAAACAGAGGTTCTTGGCAGTCACCTTCCTCTCTTCTTTAGAACTGTCAGAATACATTGTTTTATTATTATTTTTTCTTTCCAATTGTTCCAACCTATACAATCACTTGATTCGAAGAGAAAAACATTTGTGAAACTTGAGAAGGATGAAATTCTTATTTGGGAAAGTAATATTTTCTTTTTTCAAAATAACGTTGAGAATTCTAAATGGAGAAAAGGGACACTTTCCAAAATTTATTAATGTTTAACAGTAAGAATTATCTTGGATGTTGTTGTTTTTTTATTAATTTAGAACCCAGTGAAGCATGGTGCGTGATAAACTTACCACATCACTTTCTATGCAGAACTATCTGTATTATGTAGATCTTGGTATATAAAGGTAAAGGTTTCCCTTGCACACATGTGCTAGTCATTCCCGACTCTAGGGGGTGGTGCTCATCTCTGTTTCAAAGCAGAAGAGCCAGCACTGTCCGAAGACGTCTCTGTGGTCATGTGGCCGGCATGACTAAATGCCAAAGGTGCACGGAACACTGTTACCTTCCCACCAAAGGTGGTCCCTATTTTTCTATTTGCGTTTTTTACATGTTTTCGAACTGCTAGGTTGGCAGAAGCTGGGACAAGTAACGGGAGCTCACCCGTTATGCGGCACTAAGGATTCAAACCGCTGAACTGCCGATCTTTCGATCGACAAGCTCAGCATCTTTAGGCACTGAGCCACCGTGTCCCTTACATCTTGGTATATATATATACATTCAAATGCTGTGCTACTTTGTATGGTGGTGAATCCATGATTCTGTCTTCCAATCCTGACCTTCATTTGGAGGCACAGAAGGGAAAAAAAACCACCTATCTGTATTTCACTATTTTGTTTTGTTTTTCTTTTTTTCTGTCCAGTATTTCATAGACCCTCCAAAGCCTTTCAAATTGAATTGAATTGAATTGAATTGAATTGAATTGAACTGAACTGAACTGAACTGAACTGAACTGAATTGAATTGAAATGAAAACTTTATTTGGGCAACTCTGATTAGACACACAGAAATATTGTCTCTGATGTAGAAGTTCTCAGTGTACATGCAAAGCAACGTAATAATGATAACCATTATCATAATGATAATACCAAGGGGGGAGGGACTAAAGATAATAAGAACATGAGCTGTGGTGGCGCAGTGGTTAGAATTGGGGTTGGTGGGCAGAGCCTCCCGCCAGTTTTACTACCAGTTCTATAGAACCAGTGTGAACCGGGGGCAACCCACCACTGATCTAACCTCCCTAAACATACTTCCTATCTATAATATGTCCAAGTGCTTACTAAGGATTGCAATTTAACATGGGGGAGTTTATTGGGGAAAAAACATTTTGCCTTTATGAGTTATTTTAAGAAATAACTCACAGTCTCTTAGTTCGGTTTTAGTATAGTTTTTAATAATACTTTAGCTTTTTGCTGTTTTAATCTTTTAACCATTTTTACCTGTTTTATAACCTATAAACTGTAGGAGAAATGGAGAGCATAAATAATAATAATAATAATAATAATAATAATAATAATAATAATAATAGTAAATAACATAACATAAAATAAAATAAAATAAAATAAAATAAAATAAAATAAAATAAAATAAAATAAAACAAAACAATAATAAAATAAAAAATAAAATAGAGTAAAATGGTTGTTATAAGAGCTCTGGTGGCTCAGTAGACTAAGACAGTCATTAACATCCACTTAACATCTGCTGCCTGCAATTACTGCAAGTTCAACTCCCACCAGGCTCAAGGTTGACTCAGCCTTCCATCCTTTCTAAGGTAGGTGAAATGAGGACCCAGATTGTGGGGGCAATAATATGACTTTGTATAAATATACAAAAGTATGAAGGCTATTGCTTAACACATTGTAAGCCACCCTGAGTCTCTGGAGAAGGGCGGCATATAAATCAAATAAAAAAATAATAAAATAAAATAAAATAAAATAAAATAAAATAAAATAATAAAATAAAATAAATAAAATAAAATAAAATAAAATAAAATAAAATAAAATAAAATAAAATAAAATAAAATAATAAAATACTCACCATCTCCGGGTTTCTAGCCTGATGCCTTAACCACTACACTTAGCTGACTCTCTAGGGCACTGCATTAGCTAGCATATAATTTCCAAGACTTAATAAACTCATTAGGTAGCAAATTGTGAAGGATTAAGGAAATCATAATGAAAATATTAAAACAAAATAATCAGCTGCAGCAATTAAGCTGAACGTTTCAGTTTAGTTAAATGAGCAGACTCTTTGCTTTCAACTGCATGAGATTCTACTTCTTTGAAGCCAGGGGAAATGTTCTTGCTACAGTGGTGTCTTTGAACAGGGACATGTAGTATTTTTACTTGGGTGTGTGTGCAATATTTACCATAGGGCATGTATTTATTTTATTTATTTATTGAACATATTTCTATCCTGCCACAATCAAAATGATTTCCAATGGCTTACATAGAATATACATAGAATAATTTAAAGCATTCAAGACCACAATTAAAATCAAACAGGAACTAACAAATAATAATGGTAAAAACAACAATCAAGTAAAAAAAAACCCAGAAACTATCAATGAAAAGAAAAGTGTAATGAAGCATCACATATAAGCTGAGGGGAAAGTCCTTCAAAGCAATTATGTTTTCAACAATTTCTGAAAAGTCAAAAGGAAGGGAGACAGACTGGGCTGAACAAGTGACAAGAGGCAAACAGACATCAATCAGAACAGATCTGGAAGAGATCTTGGAGGTCTTCTAATCCAACCCCCTGCTCAAGCAGGAAATCCTATACATTTCAGACAAGTGGCTGTCCACTCTCTTCTTAAAAACCTAGAGTGATGAAGTACCCACAACTTCTGAAGGGAGGCTGTTTCACTGGTTAATTGTTCTCACTGTTGGTTTTAACCTAATTTAAAATGGTTCCAATCACAAATATGTGAAGAGATGAAGAGGTAACTTTTTTTACTCTTTTTACTCTTATAGGGAGTGAAGCAGAGGTGGGTTTCAGCAGGTTATGACCAATTCTGGAGAACCGGTAGTGGAAATTTTGAGTAGTTCGGAGAACCGGTAAATACCACCTCTGACTGGCCCCGCTCCCATCTATTCTCTGCCTCCTGAGTCCCACCTGATCGGGAGAAAATGGGGATTTTGCAGTAACCTTCCCCTGGAGTGGGGAGGGAATGGAGATTTTATAGTATCCTTCCCCTGCCTCCCAACAAGCCACACCCACCCACCAAGCAATGCCATGCCCACCAAGCCATACCCACAGAACCATTAGTAAAAAATTTTGAAACCCACCACTGGAGTGAAGATTAATTAAATCTCTTTATACTGGTTGTGATCAAGGTTGGAAATCACTTTTTTAAATATATTTTATATTTCTCCTTTCTTTTTTTTCCTCCTGGACTTCCTGTTCTGCTTTCCTTCTCTAAGTTTTGTTTGTATTCATTTTTACTACACTAATTAAAATCCATTAAAAAAATATATTTAAAAAAAGATCATGCACTCTGGTTTTTTGTGTGTGTACTGGTATTGCAGTTTATGATTCTCATGTCCTTCAAATTAATAATTCCTGACAATAGTCTGACTCAGATTGAGTATACACACACACACACACACACACATATTATATCCTTATAAGTTGGTGAGATACTCCTCAACTTATGACCATAATTGTGCCCAAAATTTCTGCTGCTAAGAGAGACATTTATTGAGTTTTATCCCATTTTACGACCTTTCTTGTCACAGTTGTTAAGTGAATCACTGTGTGAAGTTTCCAAATAATGCCCTAATTAATTCATGAGCCATGAGCCAAACTTCAAAAGAAATACAGTCATTTATTAGGAGCACCATATTGGCAATATCCGGATGCAGTTAGAACTAATCCCACATAGATTTACGTTCCCCTATGACCCTGTCTCTCCCCTCCTCCCTGGCCATGTCATAAATCACATTTTCCAATTAACCACTTTGGCTGGCTGTGAAACCCAACACCCTTCTACTGATTGCGGTAAGAAAGCATCTATGGAATGCAGCTTCAGTTATGGAAATCAATCAGCTCTATCAGTTCTCCCTCCCTCCTGCTCATGGCAACTTGAAAGCTTTGCAAGTTGACACACTGCAGTTGTTAACTTAATAACATGGTTATTAAGTGAATCTGGCTTCCCCGTTGACTTTGCTTGTCAGAAGGTCACAAAAGGGGATCACATGTCCCTGGGATTCTGCAACCGTCATAAATATGAGTCAATTATCAAGCATCTGAATTTTGATCATGTGACCATAAAGATGCTGCAACAGTCATAAGTGTGAAAAATGGGTTATACACAGTGGTGGGATTCAAATAATTTAACAACTGGTTCTCTGCCCTAATGATTTCTTCCAACAACCAATTCACCAAACTGCTCAGAAAGTTAACAACTGGTTCTCCCAAAGTGGTGCAAACTGGCTGAATCCCACCACTGGTCATAAGTCACTTTTTTCAGTGTCGTTGTAACTTTGAATGGTCACTAAATGAACTGTTGCAAGTCGAGGACTGCCTGTGTGCAAAACAGAGACTGAGGGAAGAGAGGCAGGACAATTTAACATTAAGAAGATTATGAAATACAAGAAGTTGCTTTGAGAAGCCAGTGACAGTTTTCAGATCTACAAAACATGCAGTGATCATTCATAATTGCTGTGATTGTGTTATTGCACATTTGCAGTGTTAATTAACACCTGCAAGGGACAGAAAACCATTCAATCCCAAACAGATCAGATCAAATCCTTTGTAAAATCCAGATCCAGCTGGTTGACACAGACTCCCTTTGAATTATAACATTTACTATTTAAAGTGCCATCCTCCTTCTATGGCATTGATTTTTCTAAAGAACAGTGATTGCAAAGCAGGAGTGAAATCCAACAGGTTCTGACAGATTCTGGAGAACCGGTAGCAGAAATTTTGAGTAGTTCTGAGAACCAGCAAGTAGTTCTGGCCCCAGAGTGGGGTGGGAATGGAGAGTTTGCAATATCCTTCCCCCAGGAGTGGGGAGGGAATGGGGATTTTGCAGTATCCTTCCCCTGGAGTGGGGTGGGAATGGAGAGTTTGCAATATCCTTCCCCCAGGAGTGAGGAGGGAATGGGGATTTTGCAGTATCCTTCCCCTGCCACACCCACCAAGCCACACCCACAGAACCGGTAGTTAAAAAAAAAATGGATTTCACCACTGTTGCATAGTCACCCCATTGCCCTGTTTGTGAGACTTGTCAAAACGTTTTCAAAAATCCCAGATGATCTTATTGATCCCAGAAGATTCAGGATCCCTATAAGAGAGGGATGGGAATCTTATAGTTCTCTGGATATGTCTAGACACCATCAGCCCCAGGCACAAGGAGAACAACAGTTCCCCTTTAAGCAAAAGATGCAAAAGTGGATTGGCTTCCATCATCTTTAGCCTCATTAATGGTGACAGACACTTAGAACAATATGTCCCCTTTCAATGCTTCTCAACATTGGCCACTTTAAAATATCTGGACTTCAACTCCCAGAATTCCTCAGCTAGGTTGAAAAGCACGGCAATAGAATGTTGGAAAAGAAATTACATAAGCAGAATGAGAATTTTGCTGTCAGACAGTAGATATCTATCCAAAATTTGAAGACTAAGGGACAGGGGTGAAATGCTCCCGGTTTGGACCGGATCGCTCGATCCAGTAGTGATGGCAGCGGGTGGTTTGGAGAACCGGTAGCAAAAATCCCTGCGTCCCCCCCCCCCATTCCCAGCTGAGCCATGCAATCATCAGAGGCTTCCCCCCCCCCCGCTTTTAAAAGCATTTTTTTCTACAACCTCTTCCGACGAAAAAATGCTTTTAAAAGTAAAAAAAAAGCCTCTGATGATTGCACGGCTCAGCTGGGATCATCAGAGGCTTTTCAAAGCATTTTTTTCTGCAACCTCTTGCCCGAAGTGGTGGTAAAAAAAATGCTTTGAAAAGTCTCTGATGATCCCGGCTGAGTTGCCTGATCGGTAGAGAGGCTTTTCAAAGCATTAGAAAAAATACTTTGAAAAGTTAAAAAAAAAAAGTTGGCCACATCCACCCAGTCACATTACCCCCCCCCCCGCCCCCCACCAAGCCACGGCCACAGAACCAGTAGTAACAAATTTTACATTTCACCCCTGCTAAAGGACCATATTTAGTACTGGATGGAAGGAGAGAGAAGGCAATTAAACAAAACCAAAAAAAAAAAAGATTTAGTTCAAAAAATGGGCCAGATCTAGACAGGAACCGAATGAAAAAACAATATCTGGGTACATCTTTACAGGATATGGAAGTGGTGCGGTGGCCTAGAGGTGGAGCTTTCGCCTCACAATCAGGAGGCTGTGAGTTTGATCCTAGATAGAGGCAGAGATGCGGTGGCTCATGGCTAAGACACTGAGCTTGTTGATCAAAAGATCGGCAGATCAGCGATTCGAATCTCTAGTGCCGTGTAACAGGGTGAGTTCCCGTTACTTGTCCTAGCTTCTGCCAATCTAGCAGTTCGAAAGCACGTAAAAAATGCAAGTAGAAAAATAGGGACCACCTTTGATGGGAAGGTAACAGCGTTCCGTGTGCCTTTGGCATTTAGTCATGCTGGCCACATGGCCACGGAGACATCTTCGGACAGCGCTGGCTCTTCGGCTTTGAAACGGAGATGAGCACCACCCCGTAGAGTTGGGAACGACTAGCACATATGTGCGAGGGGAACCTTTACCTTTACCTTTTATAGGGGAACCTTTACCTTTTAGAGGCAAATATTTCTCTCTCTGGGTACAATGAGAATATATCTGCTGAACAAATCTCTGCATTGGCGTCAGGAAGGGCATCCAGCCAATAAACACTCTGTTAGCTCCATTCAGTTGCCCAGATTCCATCCCACAAGGAATTATGGGGTCATTAAATGAAGATGATCTTTACAGGATATGCAATAAGGGAAAATATTGAACAGTTGTAGACTGCTCCATTTTAACTTATCCTCCCTCTAAGTTATATGACAAGTAACAGAGCTTTTATTAAAAAGTTTGAAAGAATTCCAGCAGCTGTGCTTGGTATACTTTCCCCATCTTGTTAAATTTACATCCCCTTAAAAATTAATTTTAATTAAAAATTAATTCCCTTTCTGATGTCTATCATAGATCTAACATACTAATGACGGTACTTAATTTCTGCAAGCCGTATTGGTTCACTTTTATATCGTAATCAAAAATTTGCTATTTTCCTATAGAGTCATACGGTCCCTCATCCTTTTTAAAAAACAAAAAAAGTATTTAAGTAATTAAAATGAGGTTTATGTTTTTGCTAGGATGCCACCTTGGCGTGTGGATGGTAGACCAAGTCTGAGTCCTTTACAAGGAATTGTAACATGAGAAAATATAAACAAATTCCTCCTTTTCTCCATTGTTTCAGGAGCAACACTAAAGAGGGTTTCCAATGACAACTACAGCAGCACAATGCTTTCTTCCATCTGTCAAAAATAGATAACAGAGGCAGAAATCCTCAACAGGGAGCTCCGAATCTTTGAGGTAATTTATTCATTAAACTTCACACACACATGGTCACAACATATCTGGAGCAGCTGTTATGCGCTGGAACAGCTGTCTATCTTTCACTTGTTTGTGTTTCTTCTGTTTTTTTTTTTTTTTAAAAGAAGTTGGAAAATGCAACATTAGCTCGAGCCCCACTGAAAGAACAAAACTCTTTTGCAGTTGGGCAAATCTAGAAAGTCCCACCATTAAATGGAAAATTTTGAAGACTTTCACAAATATCTATTAATCCCTTTCTGACTTGGGCCGCAGGAGTTACACACAATCTACGGTGGGAACAGAAGGCGCTCAAGCAAAGAAACGCCATCTGCAATTCCGTGACAGCATACAATAATCTTCACTTATCAAAAATGTTTGAAGGGAATGGGAAAAAGCCCATTTCTGAATGACGCTTTAGACAAATCTCTGCATTCATAAAACAGGTGACGGTGGTTGTTTCCTTTTCTGTTGAGTGAAAATTGAACAGAATTTTCCTGTTAGGTGCAAACAGTTCATTCCTAGGACCGATGCCTTTCATGACTTTTAGCCTGCTTTTGTGCTTGAGGTTAATCTCAGGCAGAAAGATATTGCTTCGTGATCTGTAAGGCAGCCTTACAGATCACAGAGGGCTTTTATGTCTCTCTTTAGTTCACAAATAATCAACAGCAACCTGATAGCACATCATTATGTATCAGGAGCCGTGGTGGCTCAGTGGTTAGAGTGCAGTACTGCAGGCTACTTCTGCTGACTGCCGGCTGCCTGCAATTTGGCAGTTCAAATCTCACCCGGTTCAAGGTTGACTCAGCCATCCATCCTTCCAAGGTGGGCAAAATGACGACCCAAATTGTTGGGGGCAATAGGCTGACTCTGTAAACCACTTAGAAAGGGCTGTAAAGCACTGTAAAGAGGTATATAAGTCTAAGTGCTATTGCTATCATCATCATCATGCTTCTCTCTATCTTATTTTGTGGTGATGCAAATTCCTTTTTCTGTTTTGCAGGATCCAATCTGGGTCAGGAACAGAGGTTTAGTCTTCCAAGGTTTTGGACTCGTGTTGGAGTTCATCCTCAGGGAGCTTCTCTTTACCAGAATCTGTTTTGTATGCCCCATCCAATAGCAATTTCTGATTTCTCCTAATCCTTGGGAGCATAATAAGAAGTTACTAACAAAAGCAACAAAAGTGTAAAAGTACTTTTATAGGGACTTTTTAATCATCTGTGGTGGACATGTGATAAAAGATAAAGGTTCCCCTCACACATATGTGCTAGTTGTTCCCAACTCTAGGAGGTGGTGCTCATCTCCATTTCAAAGCCGAAGAGCCAGCGCTGTCCAAAGACGTCTCCGTGGTCATGTGGCTGGCATGACTAAACACCAAAGGCACACGGAACGCTGTTATCTTCCCAGCAAAGGTGGTCCCTATTTTTCTACTTGCATTTTTTACGTGCTTTTGAACTGCTAGGTTGGCAAAAGCTAGGACAAGTAACGGGAGCTCACCCCATTACACGGCACTAGGGATTCGAACCGCTGAACTGCCAACCTTTTGATTGACAAGCTCAGTGTCTCAGCCACTAAGCTATCGCATCCCTGCTGGACATGTGATAAAGCCAAAAAAAAAAAAAAAAGGAGTATGATTCATATTTTAATACAGAAAAATTTGAAAATGGGGATAAAAATAAAACCAGAACTTTTCCTTTTGGAAAAAAAGGAATGGAAAAAGAACTGGAGGAAAAAAGTGGAACTTTATTACTATATATGTTGACAGAAGCAAGACTATTTTTATGCACATAAATGGAAGGACACTTTGATTCCTACCATGGACAAATGGTTGCCGAAGTTGACGGAGTTGACTGAAATGGCAAAATTGACTACTTTGATTAAAGAAAAGAATGTAAGTACCTTTGTTTCCACATGGAGACGGCTTCTGAACTTCGTGCTTGAAGTGGAAAAGAATGAAACTTTGATTCTGGGTTTTCCCAAGTAGATTCATAGATCTTTACAGAAACGTCTTGTTCATATTATTACGAAAAAGCAAAAAGTTGTGATTTGATGTTAATGCCTTATTTTACTGTAACAGAGGGAGTCAGAAGTCAATGTTTCTTTTTCTTTTTTTCTTATATTTCCCCACTTTCCCTTTTCCCCACTACTGCTTTTCTATTTACTTTTATATTTTACAATATTTTATAACTCAATAAAAACGTTAAACTGCAAGGGCATATGGGTGCCCCAGGCCACGCAGAAGTTACTAACAGAAGCTGAGGACTTCTGAAAGACCGAAATGGAAAAAAGATAAACTGCAGTTAAACAAATCACCTGGGAAGAAATGTACCAGTGGAGTTCAACAGAGTGTATTCAGATCCTGAGAAACTATCGGGCAACATTTGCAGGGAGAATCACATTATAGACTTTGACCCAAATTTATACATGCCTCTACAAGGTATTAAGAAGAAATAAAGGTATCCTGCTTTTGACGCCTTTAACATGAAAGTAAAACATAAATGGATAGTTGTGCAATTTAATTTTTGTGGCATAATTGTGCTCCTATCTGAAAACCATCGGATACGTACAGTAGTGGCCCAAATTGTGGAAACTTTTTGGGAAAAGTGTATTTTCTAAAACTAGCTAATAACACCACATTTTTTTGGAGTAGTACCATAAAATTATATGGTATATCAATGGAAAGATAATTTAATCAAGAATGTAATGCAATAACGTTTATGAAGGATTTGCTATTAGAATAGCAGTTACGGTACAAAGAAGAAAAGTGAAACACGTAAAAAAATGAGATATACAAAAATGATCACCATGTGAGTTAATACTTATTTGGGTAACCTTTAGCATGAGTTCTGGGCTTACAACGTCTTCCCATGGAGTGAACCAAGTCTTTTAGTTCTGCAGCTGTTATAACATGAAACCAAGATTGAATGATTGCTTCTGTTAACTGAGTTTTATTGCTGGGTTGCTTCTGACTATCAAGTTTCTTTAGTCAGCTCCATAGATTTTCAATTGGGTTAAGGTCTAGACCAGTGATGGCTAACCTTTTTGGTGTCGTGTGCCAAAAGTGGGAGCGTGGGGGGGGGGTCACGCGCACACGTGCCCACACCCATAATTCAATGTGCCCCACCCCCCTGCGCATGCGCACACGCTGCCCCCACTTTTGGCAAATGATGGCACAGTGGGCCCGGTAGGCCCATTTTTTTGCCCTCCCCAGGCTCCAGAGGCTTTCTAGGAGCCTGGGGAGGGCGAAAACAGCCTTCCCCACCGCCCCAGAGGACCTCCGGAGGCCAGAAACAGCCCATTTCCCAATGTCCGGTGGGCCAGAAGGCCGGAAAATCAGGTGGCTGGCATGCACATGCATGCTGGAGCTGAGCTAGGGCAACGCTCGCGTGCCCACAGATATGGTTCTGCGTGCCACATGTGGCACGCGTGCCATAGGTTTGCCATCACGGGTCTAGACTATTCCCAGCCCATTCCAGCAGTGGACTATGATTATCTTGAAACTCCAAAAAAAAAAAAGTGATGTTATTAGCCAACAAACCTCAAAAATACACTTTCCCCAAAAGGTTTCCACAATTTTGGCCACTACTGTATTTGCAGCAAATGCAAGCTTGTAGAAAATTGGAGTAGTGAGTGGCTACATTTTGGCAGATAGAGAAAGCAGCTCTCCATGCTGAGAATCAAACAAAGGAACATGTCCGGTGGATGAAAGTGAGAGCTAGAAGCAAAGACGTAGAAAGTAAGTTGGAAGTAAAAACCACATTTCAAGTCCTTGAGTAGAAACAGGCCTTGATCTTTCAGGGGAAGAAAACTGACACCGAAGAACAGGCAACAAAACAGCAGATCAATGAAAAGTAAAAAAAAAAAAAAAGCAAAAAATGCAGTTACATCGTGAAATATGACAAAGAGCCCAGTCAGATCAACAACTCGCTGCTGTGATGACCAAAAGAAATGTGTGCTGTCATCAACCAGATTCATTGGCTCATGTGGTACCCTGGCTGCTGTTGGCATTGATCTGGATGGAACAGAATGCCCAAGACTTATTAAACCTACTGACAATAATCCCTTTCTGCTAATAAAATAAAATAAAATAACTTTATTGTCATTGTACGTGTATACACAATATACCCATACAATGAAATTCACTTAACACCCAAAGACCAGGTCCAACACACATAACAATCCCCAAACACACTCCCACCCACTGCAAATTCCCCACCCCTAAACCACCCAAACATCACAACAGACCAAGTAATGCTGTCCAACAGCTCACTGATGGTGGCCCTTTAGTTCATTCTTGAGTGCAATTATAGCTCTGGGATAAAAACTATTCAGAAAACGTCGTCCGAGTTTTAATTGTTCTGTCTCTTCTGCCAGAAGGCAACAGTCCAAAAAGATTGTAAGCAGGATAGGAAGAGTCTCTGAGAATTTCTCAAACAGCAAGATTCGAAAATGTCGTCCAGGGCTGGTAGCTGGAGTCCAATGATATTCTGGGCAATTTTAATGATTCTCTGTAGAGCCTTTTTGTCCACTACAGAGCTGCTCCCGTACCATGCAAGAATGCTGTATGTCAGGACACTCTCAATGGTGCTGCGATAGTAGGACAGAAGTAGATGCTGAGATAGATTTATCTTCCTGAGCATTCTCAGGAAGTACAGCCTCTTCTGTGCCTTCTTCAAGTTAGCACCATTGAAGGAGTAAGAATTTGAAGGTTCAGATCATCTTCTTATCCATCTTTAAGCTCTATGAAAGAGCACTGAAAAGAGAAAGCACACTACAGCTAAGCAAAAGATTAGCTACATAAATGGGCAAAAATTTTATTTCGGTGACAGTGGACTAAGTTATCTGGTACAAAATGGGTTGCAGCTCACAAGGAATAATAAAAATGTGTTTGACTGGAGTATGGCACTGGGCAGAATTTAAATAGAAACCTACAGGGGTTGAAGACAAAATTCCTGAAGTGAGGACCTCCATTAAGGTTTTTTTTTTCATTATAGAGGGAAGTGAGGAAGTTGCTATCATGGGCCCTATTAAACCAGTCAATGGAAAATCAAAAAGAGTATTGGCTCATAAAATTCAAGGCTTCTGGTTATCTATACACTAATTTTCAAAATATCAGAAATAACCAAGATGAGGCTGAACTTTTAATACAGGAAGGCAAATATGATTTAATAAATGTACTGGGGACTGGTAAGATGACTCCTGTGATTAAAATATAATATTTATTCAAAAGAAGCAGAAGAAATAAATAGCAATAGCACTTAGACTTATATACTGCTTCATCTGCTTTTACAACCCTCTCTAAGCGGTTTACAGAGTCAGCCTGTTGCCCCCAACAATCTGGGTCCTCATTTTACCTGGTGAGATTTGAACTGCCAAACTGCAGCTAGCAGTCAGCTGAAATAGCCTGCAGTGCTGCACTCTAACCACTGCGCCACCTCTGCTCTTAAAAAGGGAGGATGAGTTGCAATGTTTATAAAAAAAGGATCCACACCAGGTCAAATCCATGTCAACAAACTTGAGGATACTTGAGGGGAGAGGGGAAATGATATTTTCAAAAAGCAGCCAATTGCTGATCTTTCAAAAAAAAAAAAGAGAGAGAGAGAGAGAGAGGGTGAAATAGCATTAATAAGAGACATAATTACCTAGTATGGACTTGCATGTAAATTCCTAATTTATCTTGCTGAAATCTTGTTTGGGGGAGAGGATAAAGGAAGGCACCAAAGGATATTTATGATTGCATGAAATGCTGTTTTATTCAATATCTGCACTTATTTGTACATAATAAATAATATTCTCCTAATAAATAATATTTTACTACTAATACCAATAGAGAAGACTTCATCCAAAACATGGAAGTAAAAGGAACATTTGAGAGAAGTGGCCGTACATTACTCAATCTTAGTTTCCCTTAAAGTTGAGTAGTCAACTTTAATGGAAACTGAGATTGAGTACAATTGGACTTTAACTTATCTTGAACTTCAAAAAAGTAGTTCTTAAGAAACTCAAAACAATGATTAATTTCTAATCGTGGATAGACTTAAATAAAAAGCTCAAGATGGTGGGAATTTCTTAAACATATTGGAAATAGTTCAAATGAACAAAAAAAAAAAGCATACTTATCGATCAGAATGAGGATAGATTGTTCAATGATACCAATAAAAACAAATAAGGCTGCTTTGAACGGTAAATGGTAGTTTAAAAAAATGCTAGCGAATACACTAATATACAAGAAAATACAAAATAAGGAGGTGTATTTCTTCAATCCTATAAGGTTAGGAGCATACAGTGAGAACAAATTACTTTACCCTCCCTTCAGTCTCTTGTGGGAGTGTAGCGACTCCAAACTGATGATGCATTTGACCGTATCTTTGGGCACAGGCTACAACTCTTGGTTTCTCTGTGGATTTTTTCCTCTCCTAACCATATGGAAGAGGGACACGTTAGCTGAGTGGCTAAGACGCTGAGCTTGTCGATGGAAAGGTTGGCAGTTCAGCGGTTCGAATCCCTAGTGCCGTGTAACGGGGTGAGCTCCCGTTACTTGTCCCAGCTTCTGCCAACCTAGCAGTTCGAAAGCACGTAAAAAATGCAAGTAGAAAAATAGGGACCACCTTTGGTAGGAAGGTAACAGAGTTCCGTGCACCTTTGGCATTTATTCATGCCGGCTACATGACATGGAGACGTCTTCGGACAGCACCGGCTCTTCGGCTTTGAAATGGAGATGAGCCCCGCCCCCTAGGGTCGGGAATGACTAGCACATATGTGCGAGGGGAACCTTTACCTTTACCTTACACATGTACCCTAACAGAATGCAGCCTTGAGTAAATTAAAGGCAGCAACAGTGTCTCTAAGAGCAAACTAAATGCGTTGTGTTATTCTGTCATCAAGCCATAACCCCAGGGGAAGTGTGTATCGCAGTTGCTGAATACAAAGAAACTCGGGCAATTTTGCATCCCATAATAACTGCTGCTGTGGAGGTTCTGATAAGGGCAATCAAGGCATGACCCTCGTGGCAGTCTCTGCAGGAGTCAGGAAAAAGGTTTGAAGCATCAGCTGCCTAGAAGTGCCATAGGAAGGAAGAGTCACTTTCGCTGTGTGCTTCTTTTCTTTTGTTTTCTCTGGAAAGTTCAAGTACACTCCACAGCTGGAGACAGGATGTGCACATTGTCAAACTGATGCCCTGCTCAGTATAGCTAAATATGGAATGTGCTGAGCTCAACCCTTGAAAAGTTGTCTGAGGGGGCTGATATACAAGAAGTAAAAGTCATGTAGGCATCTCTGAAAGATATATATCTAAACAGGAGCTTTATAACCTGCAACAAGGAATTTGAGTCAACCCTCTAAACGAAAATCGAACAAACCTGATTTATTCTGGCTTAATGGGATTCTCATTCCTCCTTCTAGGCTTCTGTTCCTCCAGAAGGAGCCCAGAATACAGAAGAAAAGTGTAATAAAGAACTGCAGAAAAAACAGTTGCTACCAACCTGCCTTCCATTGAGAACCTGTATACTGCACGAGTCAAAAAGGGGGCTGTGAAAATATTTACAGACCCCTCATATCTTGGACATAAACTGTTTCAACTCCTACCCTCAAAATGATGCTATAGAACATTGCACACCAGAACAACTAGACACAAGAACAGTTTTTCCTAAACGCCATCACTCTGCTAAACAAATAATTCCCTCAACACTGTCAAACTAGTTATTAAGTCTGCATTACTATTAATCTTCTCATTGTTCCTATCATCCATCTCCTCCCACTTATGGCTGTATGACTGTAACTTTGTTGCTGGTATCCTTACGATTTATATTGATATTGTTTCCTGATTGCTTATTTGTAACCTATGACTATCATTAAGTGTTGTACCTTATGATTCTTGATGAATATATCTTTTATTTTATGTATACTGAGAGCATATGCATCAAGACAAATTCCTTGTGTGTCCAATCACACTTGGCCAATAAAAATTCTATTCTATTCTATTCTAAAGTCATAAACAATTACAGATGTAGATATTGCAGCGTTTAAATGTAAATCAGCTTTGCAGCGGATAAATTCCGATGTGTCATTTTGTGTCACCAATAATCTACAGGTGGCTATCATCAATATCATTTTCATCATCACTGCTTCTGTCAACAATCTAATATTTGTATATATGCAAGAATCAGAGCTAAAGAGTTGATTATCTTAATTGTACATAGAAACAGTTCAGTGAAATGCCATCCTCTGAGCAAAATTTGGGCCCTTAGCAACCAGCTCGCACTTACATACAGTTGCAATGTCTCATATTCATGGGATTGCCATGTGCAACCTTCCCTTCCAGCTTTCCACAAGCTAAGTCAATGGAGAAGCTGACTGGGAAAGTCACAAGTCATTCAGATAAATCTCCCCCTGATCTTTCTTTGCTTAGGTGTATCATGCTTCCCGCCCCCCACCCTTTACTCATTTGCTCCCTGTACCCACTTTCCTCACTGTGCCCTCCTTGCATTCACACACATACACACATATATCCAGCGCCCTCTTTTTTCCAGCCTTCCCCTCTCCCAACTCATTGGTGGCCTTTGCTGGGCCTCCCACCTCCACAATTCTGTGTTCCTTACCTGGGATTCCCTTCTCTTCCCACTGAATGACCTGCACAGGTTAAAAGAACAACCAGGATTGCCTGGATTTGCTGTTGCTAAATGATGCAGTCATATGTCATTGTGTTTTTACTACCATACCACCTGACAATGGCAATCGCCAACCCAAATGCAGTTGTAACTTGAGGATTACTTGTATGCTGTTAAGATACATCAATAGCAATAGCACTTAGACTTATATACCACTTCACAGTGGTTTACAGCCCTCCGTAAGCAGTTTACAGAATCAGCATTTTGCCCCCAACAATCTGGTCCTCATTTTATTGACCTCGGAAGGATGGAAGGCTGAGTCAACCTTGAGCCTGGGGAGAATCAAACTGCCAAACAACTGGCAGCCATCAGTCAGCAGAACTAGCCTGCACTTCTGCATTCTAACCACTGCTCCACCGTGGCTCAAATTGTTCAGAGAAATATCTAGAGACTATGAATCAACATGGATAATTCTAAATACAATGACTTGCCCAATATAGTCTTTTTGTAACAAATTACTGTTTCTGTCTACACGAACCGAGAAGGCTTGTAATCATTTTTAGCCTTAGCCAGGCATATGAAAAGGCATTAGAAAATTGATGAAAATTTAACATTCCTTACAATTAAGGAATAAAATCATATTCATAATAAAAAGTCAATCTTTGTACCACCGAAGCTGGTAGGAGCAACGATACAGGGATTGATTGATTAATTAATTAATTCATGGTCCAATCTTAAGAATATATGTGCTCGATATTACACCTGTGTATATATCACTTACGTACTTTCTGTCGTGCCCTCAAAACTTTTTTATTTCATCAAGCCGAGCTGGCCTAACTCTCCAATTGTGTAATTTTAATTTGAACTTTTAAATAGGAGATTTTAACTGTCGGGCCAAATTGTTTAATATATTTTTAAATTGTTTTTAAATTTTGTATTTGATGTTTTTTACTTCTGGCTGTTCACTGCCCTGAGTCCTTTGGGAGAAGGGCGGTATATAAATTTTAAATTAAATTAAATTAAATTAAATTAAATTAAATTAAATTAAATTAAATTAAATTAAATTAAATTAAATTAAATTAAATTAAATTAAATTAAATTAAATTAAATTA